>CM053787.1:896566869-896884369 GCA_028749045.1 Cupressus sempervirens
ACACGCATTCAGTAGGCCTAGTAGTTTCGAGAGAAATGGCGAGTCTTCACGATCGTCAGATCTGTGGAGATCTACAACTAGCGTTGTCTCACTATCGAGAATAGCTCGGTAGATAACATCGGTGACTTGGTGCCCTTGTGCCATGTGTCCTAGCAGGACCACATTCCATGCCGTCAGATGTGATCAGATTCAGGGTGACCGACAAACCAATAAGCTGACACCACGTGCGAGCGCACCAAGCAATTTAATAAAGAAGGTGGGTCGCAGGAGGTCAAGTTTTGGTGATCGTCAGATTGGAAATGGATCGGCGGCAGGCGCCATTTCGCCATGGCGAAGCTGCAAGATTTTTAGTATAACGACATGGCACCCTGTTGCCACATGTCAGTGGGGTCAAGTCTCGCTAGAATGGATCGCTGAGCTATTGCCATATGTCATTCGGATGAAGATTAGTTGCCAAGGTGGCGCCAAATGTGATGGGCCCAGAATAGGTATAGCACAGGGCAGTATGAGGGGATTCTGGTCATCAGATGGAGACAGATCTGCGGTGGGCACCATTGCGCTATGAAGAACTGCTCGGGAGATAGTGTTAGCGACAACGCACTTGGATGACACGTGTCCTATTGGCCCGGTCAAGATTGATGGTCGGCTGGTAGATAATATAACCATCACAGTTAGTGATAACCGTCTGAAGGGTGTCACAGTAGTTCGATGATGGAAGGTCAACCACAGGAGGACTTCCTCAGGTGGCAAAATAAAGAAATATAGTTGGCCTGCATGGCCTAGTTGACGCGTAAGGAGCCTGGTTGACCTTTTGACTAGGCTGATTCATGAATTAAAAAATGAAGATGATCGATGTTATCTTGCAATTTGATCTTCGTGATCATTTCTGACCTACCAAGAATGAATGCCAGGCATAGGGAAACACTCCACCATCCCAGTCGATCTATCCACTGTGTGAGTATCATTCATTGGTGCCGCTCTGTCTACTCGAGGAGTTCTTTCAGTCAAATATCTGATTGGTACTTTAGAATCATGCCCGAGTGTGATCTTTGATCGAATATTTTGGGGTTCAATGCCAGTAGGTAGGAAGTAAATGTAACACAGAAATCTTCAAGTTATGCCTGATCTATAAAGGCAATTTTGTGATTTGTTCCCAGGGTCGACTCTTCCTGATTTTCTCTACTACTGCTCACGGATTTGTAGTGTAAAACCCCTTTGTCTCTGAGTCAGATAACATCCTGTATCATCTCTTTCAGCCATCAATGTGCATATGCATTGTTTTGCCTCTCATTGATGCATTACTGAGATCAGTAGTCCACATGCTGTATCTATCTTTGGCCTATTGAATAACACACAAGTGAGATCTCCTTTCCCTGGTGTCATTCAGTTGGTTTCTTGATCTGTATGTGATTATTGATCGATATAAGTTTGTATGTGTATGACTTTTGGATGTTACTCTAGTTCTGTAGTGCATATATGGGCAGAAATGAGTCTGAACACTCTGTTTTGGTGCATCACCGCCTTAGATTAGACTAGGTAGATTTTCTTTATTGTTCTCTTCTCCCTTTTCTTCTGAGAATAGATAGGTACGCCCTGACAGTAAGAGGAAGTCGGCCTTCTCCGGAGACTCAACCTCGTAGTTCAAGTCCTACAGCTTGGAGGTTGTTTCCATGTTTCACTAGGTTGTCCTTGCGCATAGGCCTTGGACAAGGGTGCAAACCTAAGTGACAACAGTTTTTGGCACGCCCAGTGGGACTCATATCAGAAGATTTAAGGTCTACTGGTGTTAAGAAGAGAGAATTCTAGGGCTCAACGCTGAAGAAGTAGTGCTAGCTTCAATATTCAAGCCTTCAAGAGGCTGATCTTTCAAGTACTTGGCGACTCTGAACATCAATAAATCTGGTTTCAGGCTAAGTTGCAGAAATTCATGCCCAGAGCTGAAACAAGGGCGTCTTCTAGAGGTAATTTTCAATATCAAGAACTCTCACTTTCGAATCCTAGAAGAAGGAGGAATAGAGCTTCATTATCACCAGTTAGAGGTGGAATAATAGTTAATATACCTATAAGATCTGTCTCTACTCCTCCTACTATTCGAACTCAGCCTAGATTGCCATCTAGCCTCCTCAATAGAATGCTTGTCTATATGGAACACCCAAGGATTCATGCTTTTGCCACCTTTAATGGTGGAAGCCCTCTATTGTTAGCCGAAAGACATGATATACCAGTAGCTGCACTAAAAATCATACCTAATTTTACTGGTGAAATTTCTATTTCCCCTTTAGAGCATATCCAAGAGGTAGCAAATGTCTATAATATTCATGGTATTATAGAGGATGATGTTGCTATCAGACTTCTAGCCTCATCTGAAAAAGGAAAAGCATTCCAGTGGTACAGAGGCTTAGCTCATGGTTCCATAACTGATTGGGATGGACTAGGAGCAAGATTATGCAAACATTTCGAGGATAAGAGTGACCATTTGTCACTATTAGAGCAACTGACTACAATAAAAAGAGCCCCCCATGAATGTATGACTGATTTTAACTACAGATTCCAAACGACATGGGATAGAATACCTACTATAGTAAAACCTACCCCTGGTAATGCTTTCTTGCATTACCTTAGAGCTTTCAACAGTGACATTGCCACTACAATCCAACTATGGGGTGAGATACATTACCAAATGCTTATGAGACAGCCATAAAAGCTGAGAACATCCTAATACAAGGAGGAAAGTTGGCTCCAAGACCTCCTATGCCCTTCTTTTTGGATGTCCCCAACCACCAACCAGTAATAGCTCCCCTTCCTACAATTCCTACATCACAAGCCCTTACTCTAATTCCCCAAGCTTCCACATCCTCAACCGAAATAGATGAACTCAAGGAAATGCTCCAAGGTCTAGTGTTGAACACAGATAAAAGAGAGAAGACCCTGGATAAAAAATTACAAGAGCAGGGGAGGGAGTTGAAGGACCAAGGGAAGAGATTAGAGGATAGTTTTTCTCTAATACAAAAGATGAGTAATAAGGTGGTGGCCTTAGAAAGGTAGCAAGCCCAAAGTGGCAAGCCTCCCCAATTACAATATCAGGCTCCAAGTGGTGGTAGGCCTCCTAATTAGTGGAATAGCTCTTTTGATCAGAATAGGCAGAATAGTCATGGTTCTGCTTCAAGCTCAAATCAGAACAGAGCTATAGTCCCTCAAAATAACTTGGCCCAAGATCAAGATTTTTGTCCTTCTTACAACTATTCTTATACCTATTGCATGTGTCAGAAGGCAGAATCTTATTTTTCCTTGACTGTCTAGGAGCCTATAGTAAAGCAACCATACAAGGAAGATCATACCAAGGAGGCCTCATATATCCAAAGGCAAGGTGATTGCTCTTTCATGAATCACCAGATGGAGCAAAGGCAAGGTCCAAGGGAGGAGAATGCAAGTGATCCCTATGTTGCTCCATCTCAACCTCTCATGAGTGTAGCTCCCAAAGTTTCTACCAAAATTCCTAATGCACCATTGAGTGTGGTAGAGCAAATGAAGAAGACCAATGTAAACATTTCCATGTGGGATGCTGTTGCTACCATACCAATGCAGAGGAAGATGCTGCAGCAAGAATTGGAAAGGATTGAACCCAAGGATCAGTCATCTACCATGGAGAGTGCCACTAGTTTAGTACAACCAGCAGGAGATGTGGAGACAAGTAAAAAGGTTAGACCTCCTCCATTTTATGTTTCTCTGATTATAGAGGGAAAATTAGTCCATAATTGCATGATAGATTCGGGGGCTAGTAGCTCAGTAATGCCTAGGTGTGTTGCTGATGCTTTAGGGATGAAATATGAGCCCATTGTTATGGATATGTTACAACTAGATGGGAGTACTATCAAAATCATAGGCATCCTTAGAAGTGCGGAAATGGCCCTACATGCATGCCCTGGTTGTACTATGATTCAAGACATATATGTTGTTGAGGTCAAGCCCTATTTTGCCATCTGTCTTTCAAGAGACTTCACTGCTCAAATTGGTGGTTTCATATCTGCTGATTGGTCTTATATGTCATTTAAGACTAGATATGGGGCCAATGCTTCAATAAGAGCAGAACCTCAAGCCCTTCATCACACTGAACCCTACACTCCCAACTTCATCAATATGAATTGCCCTATTCTAGAGATGGACGAAAATAACATAGTAAACGAGCCTGTCACTTCCATAGCAGAGATTCCTGATTTCTTCTTAGATGAGTGGGCAAATACATGTTAGTTTGAGCCTATGTTGGAAACTCTTGAGATAGGCCTTAGTACATATTGCATAATAGAGAAAGAGGTTCAAGTTCTTGACCTTGTTAGGACTAATGAGGATATAAATGGAGTATGGAGTATGTACTTTGATGGCTCAAGGAATAGAAATGGATCAGGGGCTGGTGTTATGTTGATCTCTCCTACACAGATAAGATATTATTTCTCTTTGAGACTCCAATTCAGTTGTACCAATAATGTGGCTGAGTATGAATCTTTGATCCAAGGTCTCCTACTTTCCCAAAAGAGGGGAATTCAAGCCTTGAAATTATATGGGGATAGCGAGTTGGTAGTGAACCAAGTGAGAAATCAGAATATCACCAACAATGGCCTGCTCAAGTCTTATAAACACAGAGTTTGGGATTTTCTTGAGGGTTTCCAAGCATTTAATATTCGGAGCATTCCTAGGAGAGAAAATAAATATGTTGATAGACTTGCAGCAGTGGGAGCATCTTATGATGTGCCAAGGAATCTTGAGGAAGAAAAGAAACAACAAATAAGGGTGGTGGTAAGGCCTATTGTTCCTGATAATAATACTCATTGGCAAGTGTTTGAGTCTGATGAGCAAATTGTGAGCTTCTTACAGAATGAAGCAAAATTTTCTGAGAGAAATCAGTCAAGACTACAAGATCAATATGGTGATCAGATCATTCATCTCAGTTCCAACAAGCTTCCCAAGGGTCTCATTACCTTGGAGAGTGTCTTTAATCCTGATGATCAGTCAAGGGATAAAGGAATGAACCTAGCTGCAGAAAAGGATGACCATGCCCTAGTTACTATTGCTGATGGAAAATCTCTTAACATGGGAAAGGTATGTTCTGAAGCCGAGCAAGAAAATTTCATTCATCTATGTCAAGAGTTTAGTGATCTATTTTCTTGGACGTATGATGACTTAAAAGGTTTTGACCCTAGTTTGTTTCAGCATACCATAGATTTGGTTGATAGGGTCAAACCAGTAAGACAAAAACAGAGGCCAGTGAATCCCAAGATTGAACCTTTGATGAGGAAAGAGCTATCCAAGTTGATTGAAGCTAACATAATTTTTCCTATTAAACATTCATCATGGGTAGCTAACCTTGTCCCTATGAGGAAGAAGAATGGAGAAATCAGATTGTGTGTGGACTTTAGGGATCTTAATCAGGCTTCCCTTAAGGATCACCATCCTCTCCCTTCTATGGAACAAATTATGTCCAAGGTCAGTGGGTCAAGGAGATTCTCTTTTCTTGATGGGTTTTCTGGTTATAACCAAGTGCTAGTTAAAGAGTCTGATAGATACAAGACATCATTTACTACTAAATGGAGCACCTATGCTTATTCCAAAATGCCATTTGGATTAACAAATGCAGGTGCCACATTCCAAAAGGCAATGGAGGTAGCTTTCAAAAGATTAATTGACAAGTTTGTCTTAGTATACCTTGATGATATAACTGTGTATTCCAAGAATGTAGAAGATCATCTTGATCATTTGAGACAGGTATTTCTAAGATGTAGAGAGTTTGGGGTTTCTCTCAACCTAGTCAAGTGTGTCTTTGCTACAAACCAAGGAAAACTATTGGGACACATTGTATCTAAGGATGGATTGAACATTGATCCAGAAAGAACAAAAGCAATACTTGCCCTTCCTCTCCCTAAACACAAGAAGGGGCTGCAAAGTTTCCTTGGTAGGATAAATTTTGTAAGAAGGTTTATTCCTAATCTTGCTACCATGGTGAAACCCCTTACAACCATGCTCAAGAAAGATATGGTCTTCTCATGGACCAAGGGGGGGAAGGAGAGTTTTGAAAAGATCAAGGCAGCCATAGCATCGACCCCTACCCTCATGAACCAAAATTTTGAGAAAGATTTCATCCTCTACACTTTAGGTGGTGAGTCAACTATTTCTTTTGTCTTGACTCAAAAAAATGACAAGAATGACGAGCAGCCCATAGCCTTCTTTAGTGAAGGGCTCAAGGAATATGAAGATAAGTATAGCTTTGTTGAGAAGCAAGCCCTTGCAGTCATTAGAGCCTTGAAGAAATTCAGACACCTCTTATCCCATAATAGGATCCATTTGTTGGTGCCCCATGCAAGTGTAAAAGACTTCCTGTTAAACAAAGATATCAGTGAGAAGAGAGCTGGATGGATCACTAGGGTAATGGAATATGATGTTGACATTTAGATTACCAAATTGGTAAGAGGGAGAGGATTATGCAAAGAAATTTTATCAAGTTAGGATTCAGATGAAGAAGTTGCTATGGTAATTGCAGAGCAGCAGGAGGAAAGAAATGTTAATGCCCCAAAGAGCTGGATGGATGACATGAAGAACTTTTTATCAGGGAATGGATACCCCTAGGGATTGGATAGAGCCAAGAGAAGGCAATATAGACTGTAGTCCATTCCCTATGTTGTGATTGATGATATCCTATTCAGGAGGGATTTTAATGGGACCCTATTGAGATGTGTTGAAGAGGATCAGGCTGAAAGGATGATTAAAGAACTCCATGATGGCCCTGATGGTGGTCACTTCTCTGCGAGAACAACTGCCATGAAGATCATGAGGGCTAGTTATTACTGGCCATCCTTGTTTCATGATTGTCATAGGTATGTGAGAAAATGTGAGAAGTGCGCTTTCTTCTCAGGCAAACAGAGACTTGCAACTCTTCCTCTTCATCCTATTCAGGTGGATCAGCCCTTCACCCAGTGGGGGTTGGATTTTATAGGCCCCATTAATCCTCCATCTAGTGCAGGTCATAAATGGATTTTGGCTGCTACTGATTATTTCACTAGGTGGACAGAGGTAGTTTCCTTGAAGGATGCCACAGAGCCATCAATTGTTGAATTCCTTGATGGAATTGTATCTAGATTTGGTGCTCCTTCTACTATCATCTCAGATAATGCCAAATCTTTTGTTGGAACCCAGATTTGTGCATGGGAAATGGATCATAACATCTATCTGAGCACATCGTCGAACTACTATCCTCAAGGTAATGGTTTGGCTGAATCTTCCAACAAGAAATTGATCAGAATCATAAAGAGAACAATAGAAGACAAACAGAGGGCCTGGCATAAGAAGTTAAGAATTGCTCTATGGGCTAATAGGATAATGCCCAAGAGATCTATTGGGAATTCACCTTTTGTGCTGGTATATGGTAGGGAGGCCAGACTCCCAATCTCATTGGAATTCCCATCCTTGGAGTTGGCTCATCAGCTGGAACTAATTGAAGATGATGCCATGTCAGTAAGAATGGCAGAACTAATTGAACTGGAAGAAAAGAGAAGCAAAGCTATGCAAACTCTAGAGATACATCAGCAGCAGATGAAGAGGAGCTTTGACAAGAAGGCAAGGGCCAGAATCTTTAGAGAAGGGGATTTGGTTCTCAAATGGGATTCAGATAGAGAAAAACTAGGAAGACATTCCAAATTTGATGCATTGTGGAGTGGCCCTTATCTGATCTCCAATTGCAAACAGGCCAATGTGTTTCAACTAAGCAGGCCAAATGGTGAAGTTCTGCCCATTCCAGTCAATGGGATCCATTTGAAGCCCTGTTTCTGAAGGATTGTGAATCCATGTACATAATTAGTTTAGTTGCTTCTTGTTGTTCCTATTTTTCAATAAGTGCTCGTGCACATGGCTCACTTCATGAGTTGCCAGTTCTCAAAATTTTGACAAGTCTCAAGTTGCTGAGGAGGTCCTATTTTTTGTTTCCAAGTCGCAGGGACAGAGCCAGAGTTCAAGGGTTTTTAATGTTTTGATTTCCTCATTTAGGGTTAGGGTTTCTTGCAGCTCTCAGTTTTGTACCTTCCAGGCCCTCTTTTCCAACTCCATGGCCCAATGGATCATTCTCAGGCACTAGTCATGCATCGAGCAGGCTCATGCCCCCTGCGAGTCGCCAGAAGTGTTACCTCTAGTTTTGCCGCCAAGGATTTAAATTTTGAAAGCGCGGCTCATGCAATGGTTAGCCTTGAATTAATATTTTAATGTTGCGACCCGCAAGTTTCTGGCCATTAGATCTAAGAAGACCGACGGTTGGCGCCATCGCGCTATAAAGAAAATGCACGATATTTATGATAGCATGATGATGCCCTGAAGACATGTTGCAGAGGTGGGTCCAGTGTTTGATGGGTCAAAAAAGTTCCATGGTGCCTTGTCTGCTATGTCGCTATCGCATATTAGCCAAAAAATCTCCATAGCGACATAGCGCCCGGTGGAAATAGTCACGGCAACAAGTTTCAATGACCGACGTGATCAGGTGTTCTGGATGGCAAATCAACAGGGACCACGTGTAACTAGGCCAAAATTTCTGTCAGCACGGCTCACACAGTCAGGGTCTATGATCTCCACCGTCAGATCGGCTTGGATCGATGGTAAGCGCCATCGCACTATGGCGAAGATGTGTGGATTTTAACATTGTGACATAGCGACCATCTACCACATGGATCAACATGGGCCAGGTCTCACCAGGGATTGCCAGGTGTCATTTAGAGTCCGTTCGTAGGTCGTAGAGTACAGCAGGACAAAGATTTCATGGCAGCAGGTAGACAGTTTCACGGTTTGAAAGTTTCAAAACACGGCGAGGCGCTATGGCGCCAACGAAAAACTAATGAATTTTTATATGGCGACATAGTGCCCAATCAAAAAATCCACCATGGCAAGAAGCGACCAGGTATGTTGGGTCCTAGCAAGTACTTCACATGAGCAGTCAGGAGCCCAGTGCCACGGTGGCGAATCAGATGTAGCCACGTATTCATCAGTGGGGTCAAGGCAATACAGACCCTCTAAGTTGGTGCTTTGTCAGACGAGGGAGGTGTTTTATTGGGCCAATAAAGAGCGACCACATCCTCCAAGTTAGAGTTCAGTCAGCATCACCAGTACATGGAAAGGTAAGATCTCCACCATCAGATCAGGGCCGATCGATGGCAGGTGCCATCGCGCTATAGATGAGCTGCGCGAGTCTTATGTTAACGACATTGTGCCTAAAGGACACGTGTCATCGTGGGTCTGAGGATGTCAGCGAGGAGTAGTCATACCATTGATACGTGGCCAGTTCTTATTCATCGATATGCTCAGGGGAATGATCTTCCTTGCACACCGTCAGATTGATTCAGACTAATAGATGGCGCCATCTTGCTATGGCAGAGATGCACGGGTTTTAACATGGCGACATAGCAACCATCCGCCACGTGTCCCCTGGAGTCAGGTGTTACTAATCGGTGTTAGGAGAATGAATCAAATGATGACACGTGTTTAGCAGGCCCAGTAGTTTTGGGAGAAATGGTGAGTCTTCATGATCGTTGAATCCATGGAGATCTACGACTGGTGCTGTCTCGCTATCGAGAACAGCTCGGTAGATAACATCGGCGACTTGGCGCCCTTACACCACATGTCCTGGTGAGACCGCATTCCATGCCACCAGATGTGATCGGATTCAGGGTGACCGACAGACCAATAAGCTGACACCACGTGCCAGCGGGCCCAACAATTTAATAAAGAAGGTGGGTCATGGGAGGTCAAGTTTTTGTGACCGTCAGATTGGAAATGGATCGGCGGTAGGCACCATCTCGCCATGGCGAAGCTGCAAGATTTTTAGTATAATGACATGGCACCCTAATGCCACGTGTCGATGGGGTCAAGTCTCGCTAGAATGGATCGCTGAGCTGTTGCCATATGTCATTCGGACAAAGATCGATTGCCAAGGTGGCGCCAAATGTGATGGGCTCGAAATAGGAATAGTGCAGGGCAGTACGAGGCAATTCTGGTCATCAGATGGAGACAGATCTGTAGTGGGCGCCATTGCGCTATGAATAACTGCTCAAGAGATAGTGTTAGCGACAACGTGCCTAGATGACACGTGTCCTATTGGCCCGGTCAAGATTGATGGTCAGCTGGCAGATAATATAACCATCGCAGTTAGTGATAACCATTTGAAGGGTGGCGCAGTAGTTCAATGATGGAAGGTGAACCATGGGAGGACTTCCTCATGTGGCAAAATAAAGAAATATAGTTGGCCCGCGTGGCCTAGTTGACGTGTAAGGAGCCTGGTTGACCTTTTGACTAGGGTGATTCATGAATCAAAAAATGAAGTATGATCTATGTTATCTTGCAATTTTATCTTTGCGATCATTTCTGACCTACCAGGAATGAATGCCAGGCATAGGGAAACACTCCACCATCCTAGTCGATCCATCTACTGTGTCAGTATCATTCATTGGCACCGCTCTGTCTACTCGAGGAGTTCTTTCAATCGAATATCTAATTTGGTACTTCAGAATCATGCTCGAGTGTGATCTTTGATTGAATATTTTGGGGTTCAATGCCAGTAGGTAGGAAGTAAATGTAACATAGAAATCTTCAAATTATGCTTGATCTATAAAGGCAATTTTGTGATTTGTTCCCAGGGTCGACTCATCCTAATTTTCTCTACTACTGCTCATGGATTTGCAGTGTAAAACCCCTTTGTCTTTGAGTTAGGTAACATCCTGTATCATCTCTTTCAGCCATGAATGTGCATATGCATTGTTTTGCCTCTCATTGATGCATTACTGAGATCAGTAGTCCACATGCCATATCTATCTTTGGCCTATTGAATAACACACAAGTGAGATCTCCTTTCCCTGGTATCATTCAATTGGTTTCCTGATCTGTATGTGATTATTGATCAATATAATTCTGGATGTGTATGACTTTTGGATGTTACTCTAGTTCTGCAGTGCATATATGGGGAGAAATGAGTCTGAACACTCTATTTTGGTGCATCACCGCCTTAGATTAGACTAGGTAGATTTTCTTTATTGTTCTCTTCTCCCTTTTCTTCTGAGAATAGATAGGTGCACCCTGACAGTAAGAGGAAGCCGGCCTTCTCCGGAGACTCAACCTCGTAGTTCAAGTCCCACAGCTTGGAGGTTGTTTCCATGTTTCACTAGGTTGTCCTCACGCATAGGCCTTGGACAAGGGTGTAAAACTAAGTGGCAACAGTTATGATGAAAATACTAAGGGTTATAGATTTTATGATTCTACTACTAAGAAAGTTCATGTTGCAGGGGACGTTTGTATTGCAGAAAATGGAGCTCATAATTTTTCTACTACACATTATGTAGAATTTAATGGCACTAAAATTGTGCTAGTGGGGGACTAACCTCCATCTTTAAACCCTACTCTTCTTAACCTTACTCCTCAAGCTCCAACAATTATTTTTGCTAGTAATGATATTCAAATAGCTACTAATGATGCTTTTATTGTTAATGATTTTTTTCTAGTGATGATACCATTACTACTAAGCCGAAACCTAAATGGGGTCAAGGCTAGCTTAATGAAAGTGATGCGTATATTACTAGATTTGGTAGAATTAAACCTAGGAGGATTAATTATTGCAATTATGATTTTGTGACTTCTATTATGAATTCTAATTGTCCAAAGTCTTTCGATCAAGCTAACTCTAAACCTCATTGGAAAAAGGCAATGAATGAGGAATATGATTCTTTAATTGCTAATCAAACTTGGGACTTAGTTAATTTACCTCATAGTAAGAATTTAGTTTCATGCAAATGGTTATATGAAACAAATTTGAATGTCAATAATGAAATTTATAAGTTTAAAGCTCAATTAGTTGCTAGAGACTTTTCTCAAACTTAGTGGTTAGATTATAATGAAACTTTTGCCCCTATTTCTAAAATGCTTACTATCAAATTAGTTATTTCTTTAGTTTCTAAAATGAATTGGCATATTCATCAAATGGATGTTAAATTTTTTTTCTTAAATGGTGATTTACATGAAAAAATCTAATGGCTCAGCCCTAGAATTTTGTTTAAAAAGGTAGTGAAATCTAGTTTGCAAATTTAAAAAATCTATTTATTGTCTCAAATAGTCACCTAGAGAATGATATTCTAAGATAAATTCATTCTTTATTTCTCAACACTTTTCTTGAATTAGGAATGATCCTAAGTTATATATTAAACATACTCAAGATCATATCATCATTGTTATTCTTTATGTGGATGATCTAATTCTTGCTTCAAGTTTAGATGCTTTAATTTTTGATATTAAGTTTCAACGTAAAAAAAAATTCAGATGACTAATTTAGTTATTTTACATTACTTATTCGGCATTCAAATTTGGAAAACTTCTAAGGGTATTTTTATTTCTCAAAGAAAGTATGCTCATGATCTTTTAGAAAAAATTAAGATGAATGATTCTAACCGTATTTCAATTCCATGCAAATTAGGAACTAAATTAATGGTTGATATGCATACTCATTTTTTTTATTAAACTTTGTATACAAAACTAGTAGGAAGTTTAAATTATTTAACTCTTACTAGACTTGTTATTGCTTATAGTGTTGGTTTAGTTTCCATATTAATGTCTAAACCTCAACAAACACATTTCAAAGTTGCTAATGGAATATTAATCTATATTAAAGGAACTATTAATATGAGATTATTTTATGATGCAAATTTTTCTTTTATTTTATAAGACTATACTAAGTCTGATCTAGGTGGAGATCCCAATGATGAGAAATATACATGTTGATATTATTTATTTGTTGCTTCAGGTGCTATTTCTTGGAAAAGTAAGAAAGACCACTCTATTTCTCTTTGCTCATCTAAAGTTCAATACAAAGGTTGTACTAATGCCTTTAAGGAAGCTTTATGGCTTAGAAAAATTCTTGAAGATTTGGATTTACCTCAACAAGCACCTACTCCATTACATTGTGACAATCAAAGTGTCATTGCCTTAGTGAAGAATCTAGTTTTTCATGTGAGGACAAAAACATGTTTCTCTTCAACATCACTTCATTCTAGAGCAAGTTGAAAACAAGCTAGTTACCCTCCTTTATTGTAATGGTGAAAATTAAATGGTTGATATTTTCACAAAACAGATTTCTAAAGAGAGATTTCAATTTCATTGTAAAAATTGGGTTTACAACCCCTTGATGTAAGCTCCCCAAGTAAAGATTAAAGGGGGGGGGGGTGTGGTTTTGTTATAAATATTAATCTTTCCTTGGATGCATTTAATTTGGGACATTCCAAGGATCCATAAATGTAGTTTGTCCTATTGTATACATGTGAAGGACATGTCATTTACTTGTCCTCTAGTCCACATGTGAGGAAAACTAATTTTATAACTCCTTTTATTAATAAATTTAGTTAATCATCCTTAAGAGGATCTTCACACTTTGCATAGACTTATTATGAATGTGACATTCATATAAATCGGAGTTACAAATGCAAACACATGAAACTCCTTTTCTGTCTCTTTAAAAAAGATATTCATTTCTCTTTCTTCTTTAGACATCACATTGATGTTATGAGAGCTCTCTCTCTCTCTCTCTCTCTCTCTCTCTCTCTCTCTCTCTCTCTTTGATCATTTGCCTTCATTCATAATGCTCAGTAGGGGTTTTATCATTATGATGGTATTTTGGTAGTTTTTAGGCTCTCAAAATATCATTATAACTATGCACGAAAAGTGGATGATCTTTGTGAAGGGAGAGGGTTTCATTTATAGGCCAAGGGGTAGTAAAATAGATGGTCAATATGTAAGGATCACTCAAAGGGAAGCACATGGATTGTGCTTGTTTGGGGTCAATAGGGAAGTGACATTTGTCACAAGGAGAATGAGTGTGAGAGGATAGGATAAGGGTTGGTCAAGGGAGTAATGAGGGAGGTTGAGTGTGTAAGAGGGATGTAAGAGTCATTTATGGCATGCAAGTATCATTAATCCTCTTGGTTGGGGATGGAAGAGGATAAAGGATATATTTTGACTTTGGCTTGGGTTAGCAAGTCCTAACCCTTGATTAAAGTTGTGCACATGTTTAGGAGGGGGATTATGATTTTCTTATAAGGGGGTTAGGGGGCAAGTGGCTTAACTTTGATGGTATAGCTTGGTTAGGTGGCTAAGTGAGTTTAGTATGGGTGAATGGATTGGATTTGTTGGAATTAAAGGTAGAGTAACTGAGAGAAGGGGTGAATAAATTACTCAAAAAAATTAATCCACAGATCTCTTAGATGTCTTAAAGATCTAGCTACTACTAATACTCAGTAAATATAAAAAAAATGCTATAACTCTATAAATTAAATTGTTACTTATTTTCAAGCAAACATGCATGCAATTGAAAAAAAATGAACACAAGAGACACTAGATTTAACATGGAAACCCAATATAGGAAAAACTACCAAGTAACTAGTTACAAATTTTACACTCTTCTGAAGTGAGACCTATTAGGAGACAACCCTATTAAAGGTTACAATACACACTGTTAGGTGTGACCCTATTAGAGGATTTAATCACCCTGTTAGGAGCGGCCTTGCTAGAGGTCTTTAGAACAATTCAACTGAACTATCACCTTGTTAGAGGATTTACAAAATGGCTGTTAAACCAACTCTATTAAGAGATTTGAAATTATTGCTACAATGGTTAAAAAGCACCAATGAATTGACCTAAAAAAGATGCAACTGAATTTGCTAACTATAGGTCTCTATTCAGTATTATTAGATCCTCCTTGATCAAGTATAGCTTTCCTGCTCCACAATGATCTCTGATCATCCTTCACATTTGCTTCCACAATAATTAGTCTTCATATCACATTAATTCCACACACACTTCCACATTTAGAATTTGCAACTTGACCTCTTAATTATACCATTCAGATTGTCAAGTCAGCCCATTTACATGTTACATTTACCAATAAACCATACATCAGTTGGCTACAAATATTACTCTAAACAAATAAACGTTATTTCATAAAACAATGAAATCCTTTACTAGCCCACCCTGCTTGGTAAATAATTCTTTCAAAAATTTCCTAAGTTAACCTTCTTGACTCGATTAACATTGCAATATTCGTAAAATCCTTTGGCTATTGAGTTTACTCAGTAAGAACTGAATTCCTTCATGAGAGCTTGGTGAGAACTACTTCTTCCACATTTCCTTTGATGATCGAGTGAGCTCGGTAAGAACTATTTCTACGACATTTCCTTTGATGACCGAGTTAGCTTGGTAAGAACTGTTTACTCGGTAGATACTGCAAGTTTTCTTTACTAACCTCCTTGGCTCAGTAGATTCTGTCCTTTTGCCTTGCTGACCTTCTCAGCTCGGTAGACTCTATCCTTTGCCTTGCTGACCTTCTGAGCTTAGTAGACTCTATCATTTTCCTTGCTTACCTTCTGAGCTTGGTATACTCTATTTGATGACTGATATGACATTTGTGTGACATCAAAGACAACACACAATTGAACAATTGTATCCAACAATCTCCCTCTTTGGCATTGATAGAAAAACAACATGTCATAGAAAAATAAAATTTGAAAACAAATCTTTTACTAATAGCAAACTCCCTCTTTCATAATAATCTCTCCCTCTTGTACAAACTCTTATTATTTTGCAAATTTCAAAAAGATATGATAGTATATTCTCCCTCTTTGACAACACATGCCATAGAAAACTCAAAACAATTGAATAGTATTATACCTAATGTATTGATTCATATGCAATTTCTTCATTAGTTTGTTGCATCAACTGATAGATCTTCAATTCTGTTTCTATTGATGCATCACTAGAACTATATTGTAGTGATCTTTAGATAGGGGAATGACCCCTAACTTATGTCTTAGATACAAAAATGGATCCTTACGTAAAGTCTTTGTGAATATGTCAGCAATTTGTCCCTTTGTATGGCCATATTCCAATCTTATTTCCTTTTCTTGCACCAATTCTCTAACAAAGTGATACTCTATGGCAATATGCTTGGTTTTTAAATGCATCATTGGATTCTTTGAGATGTAATTGCACTTGTGTTATCACAAAACATAACAAAAGGTTCTTTGATTTCTTGCTTCATACCTTCCAATAATTGTTTGAACCATGCAATGTTTGATCAATTTACTGCTGCTAGAACATATTTAGCCTCTGCTATGGATTGAGATGGACAATTTTTCTTTTTTCTTGTCCAAGAAACCAACCTTTTTCAAACAAAGAAAGCTCCTCCACTTGTGCTCTTTCTGTCATCAATATTTCCTACCCAATCTACATCAGTTAACACCTTTAAATCTAGATTTCCTCCAAATTTATACCATAATCCATATTCTTCAGTTCCTTTTAAGTATCTTGTGATCCTTTTGATTGCCATCATGTGATTTTCTTTTGGTTTTTCTTAGAATCTTGCTACAATTCCTACTGCAAGGGCAATGTTTGGTCTTGTGAGCACTACATATTGCAACTTTCCAATCATAGATCTATACAATGTCTGATCCACTTCCTTTGATTCATTATCCTTGGTAAGTTTTAATATAGTACACATAGGAGTCCCAACTGGTTTGCAGTCTTTCATACCAAGCTTTTTTAGTATCTCCTTGATGTATTTAGATTGAGTGATGTAGATGACATTCTAATTCTATTGAATTTAAAGACCAACAAAGAATTTGATTTCACCAAACATTGACATTTCAAATTCCTTGTTCATTTATTCTAAAAATTCTTTGCAAAGATCATCATTTCTATGAACAAAGTATCATCTAGAAATATTTTTGTCAAAACAATCTTATTATCTGGTCCTTCCTTTATGTACAAACTACTATTGTCATTATTTCTTTGAAAACCAATCTGAATAAGATAGTTATGCAATCTTTCATACCATGCTCTAGGGGCTTGTTTTAGACCATATAATGCTTTATGCAATTTTCAAACCATGTCCTTCTTTTTTGGATCAACAAAACCTTCAGGTTGTTCAATGTAAACCTCTTCATCCAATATGCCATTGAGAAATGTTGACTTGACATCCATCTGATAAACTTTGAATCCTTTGAATGCAACATATGCAAGTAAGGTTTTGACACCTTCCAATCTTGCAATAGGAGAAAAAGTTTCTCCATAGTCTACACCTTCTTCTTGTAAGTATCCTTTGCAAACTAGTCTAGATTTGTTCCTTGATACCTTACCATCTTCATTTAGTTTGTTTTCGAATACCCACTTTGTTCCAATCACATTTTTTTCTTTGGGTCTAGGTACAAGAGTCCATGTTTTGTTTTTCTCTATCTGTTCTATCTCTTCATTCATAGCTTCAATCAAACTTTCATTGTCTAGTGCATCTTTGACATTTCTAGGTTCAAAATCAGCAAGTAACAAGTTCCTTTCAACTTACTTCTTGTTATTGTTCCTTCTGATTTATCTCCAATGATCTGATCTGGTGCATGATGCTTTCTGACATACTTGGCTAACATGGGCTCCTTGCCTTTTGAATGACTTGCATTGTTATCCTTCTGTGTCTCAACTTCTGGGTCTAATTTTGGTTTTTCAGGCTTGATAGATGCTAACTCAGTAGCTTCTGTTTGCAACTCAAATTCTTGCAGCTTGGTAGGTACTAACTTGGTTTGAACTTCTTGTGACTCGGTTAATAAAGACTCTAGAGTTGAGGATTCCTGATTAATAGGTATAGTTGGCATTGTATCAGGTTCCATGTAAATAAATCTTCTGTAGTCTTCAAGTTTCTTTTTACTTTCTTCTTCTGTTCTTTCTGCAAATTCATCAACTTTCACACATGCACTTTCTATGACTTTGTGAGTAGATAAGTTCAAACATCTATATGATTTGCTTTTGCAAGAGTATCCCAAAAATATTCCTTCATCACTTTTTACATAAAATTTACCTTTTCTAGATTCTTTCAAAATATAACATTTTCTTCCAAATACTTTTAGATAACTTACATTGGGTTTGTAGCCATACCACAACTCATAGGGTATTTTGAATGAGTCCTTTTTCAGCTATACTCAATTCAAGGTATGAATTGTAGTGCTGATAGCTTCCTTCCAGTATTTGATAGTAATGCCTTTCTCAATCATTAAGGTTCTTGTACAATCCATGATAGATCTATTCCTTCTTTCTGCTATTCCATTTTGTTTAGGAGTTCCAAGTGTTGAAACATGTCTTTTGATTCCCCTTTCAATGCAAAAGTTATTGAACTCATGTGAAATGAATTCACCATCTTAGTAAGACCTTAAGAATTTCAATCTCTTGCATGTTTCCTTTTCTACTCTGGCCAAATACCATTTGAACTTTTCAAATGCTTCTAATTTCTCTCTTATGTACATGACAGTCATCATTCTTGAATAATGATCAACAAACAGAATGAGGCATTGTTCACTAGTATAACTTTCAATGCCAATAGGTCCACACAAATCAATATGCACAATTTCTAGAACTTCTTCAATCTGATAGTTCTTGCTTCTAAAACTAGTCTTTCGCATTTTACCAATTTGAGAATTCTTGCATAGACCAACCTCAAGTTTCTTTATGTTAGGAATACCTCTTACTTTCCTGAATTTACTGATCTTTATCAAGTTGTCAAATTTTACATGACATAACATTTTATGCCATAACCAACTTTCTTCAATTTGAGCAATGAAACGTGAACATTCACCAAGTTCAAGATAAAATAAGTTACCTTTTGTTTGAGTGCTTGATCCAATCAGCTTTCCTTTGCCATCTAGAAATCTTTCTTTTCCATGCATAAATTCTACTTTGAATCCATTATTGAGTAGTTGTGTCACACTCAAAAAATTATGCTTTAGTCCTTCTACCCAATATGCATTATCACATACAAGTTCTTTGGTTAGTGAGATTCTTCCTTTTCCTCTTATACAACAAGGTTCATTATTACCAAATCTTACACTACCACGATCATAGTCTTCAAAGTATTCAAACTTAGTTTTATCACCAGTCATGTGATGAGAACAACCACTATCTATGATCCATGTATCATTTCTTCTCATATGAGAAATGAGTGTCATTTTTTCATCATATCAAATTCATCTTTCACCACAATGTAGACAATTTCATCTTCTTCTTCATCATCAGAATCATCAGAATCTTTAGCCATGAAACATGTTTTCTTACCTTTATCCTTGAATGATTTGAAGTCTTTCTTGCCATTGTACTTGTGACCTTTCCTCTCATCTTTTTTCTGCTTATTTGGGCACCTAGCTACAATATGTCCAATTTCTTCACAAGAAAAGTAGATTAGAGGAATCTTACGTTTGTATTTTCCTTTGCCTCTTAAATATTTTCTTGCTAGTAGAGCTTCAACCACCTCAAGATCACTGTCTGAAATTTTTTCTGATTCTTCATCACTATCTGATTATGGATCCTTCATCTTTTTCCCTTTTTCTTTCAGTTAAAGCTTGCCTTCAAATGCTGATTCAATGTTCTATATAGTTGGAACATAATAGTCATAGTTGTCTAGCTCAAATGTAGTCAATCTTCCAACTATGGCCTCTAAATTTATTTTATGATTTTCCTCACATCTTCTTTCTTGAATTGCAAAGACTCTAATTGCATAAATCGGAAGTAGAGTTCTAAGAACTTTACTTATAACTATCTCATCATTGATATCTCCTCCAGATGCATTGATTGCACTAACACATGCTTTAACTCTTTCAACATACTTTGCAATGTTTTCATCCTCTCTCATCCTCATTTGATCAAATTGCCCTCTCAAACTTTCTACTTTGGCTCTTCTCACATTATCATCTCCTCCATAGATCTCTTTCAACTTGTTCCACATTTCAAAGGCAGTTTTGCAATCTTTGTTGTCATCAAATTCTTCATAACTCAGAGCAGATGCTATATCCATCATCATGTTGTTGTGAGTCTTCTTTTCAGCAATATCATTCATAGATAATGTACCAAAAGGTTCTTCATATTTTTCATCAAGGTACTTTAGCCCGGTATCACCAATTGAAGGCAGATGAAGCCTCATCAATCCTTTCCATGCTGAGAAGTTGTCCCTGTTAAGTCTTAGAATTTTCCTTTTGTAAGACATCCTAATATTTAGCTTAGATCCTTGAAATCTTTTCCTGTAAGCACCAAAAGCTCTTATATCAATTATTGGAATTAAAGGTAGAGTAACTAAGGGGGGTGGGGTGAATTAGTTACTCACAAAAAATAATTCATAGATCCCTTAGATGTGTTAAAGATCTAGCTACTGTTGATACTTGGTAAACATAACAAAAATGTTGTAACTCTGTAAATTAAATTATTACTTATCTTCAAGCAAACATGCATGCAATTGAAAACAAAATGAACACAAGAGACACCAAATTTAATGTGGAAACCCAATATGGGAAAAAAACACCAAGGAACTAGTCACGAATTTTTTACTCTTCTGAAGTGAGCCCTGTTAGGAGCCAACCTGTTAAAGGTTACAATACACACTATTAGGTGCGACCCTATTAGAGGATTTAATCACCCTATTAGGAGTGGCCTTGTTAGAGGTCTTTAGAAAAATTAAACTAAACTATCACCTTGTTAGAGGATTTACAAAATGGTTGTTAAACCAACTCTATTAAGAGATTTGAAATCACTGCTACAATGGTTAGAAAGAAATAATGAATTGACCCGAACAAGATGCAACTGAATTTGCTGACTACAGGTCTTTGTTCAACATTATTAGATCCTCCTTGATCAAGTATAGCTTTGCTACACCTCAATGATCTCTGATCATCTTTCAAATTTGCTTCCATAATAATTAGTCTTCATATCACATTAATTCCACACACACTTCCACACTTAGAATTCACAACTTGACCTCTTAATTATACCATTCAGATTGTCAAGTCAGCCCATTTACATGTTACATTTACCAATAAACCATAGATCAGTCAGCTAGAAATATTACTCTAAACAAATAAATGTTATTTCATAAAACAATGAAATCTTTTACTGGCCAACTCTACTTGGTAAATACTGCTTCCAAAAATTTCCTAAGTGAACCTTCTTGACTCGGTTAACATTGCAATATCCTTCATAAGGGCTTGGTGAGAACTAAATTCCTTCATGAGAGCTCGGTGAGAACTGCTTCTACCACATTTCCTTTGATGACTGAGTGAGCTCGGTAAGAAATATTTCTGCTACATTTCCTTTGATGATCGAGTTACCTCAGTAAGAATGTTTTAGTCGGTAGATATTGCAAGTTTTCTTTACTAACCTCCTAGGCTTTGTAGATTCTATCCTTTTTCCTTGCTAATATTCTGAGCTCAGTAGACTCTGTCCTTTGCCTTGCTAACCTTCTGAGCTTGGCAGACTCTATCCTTTTCCTTACTGACCTTTTGAGCTCGGTAGACTCTATTTGATGATTGATATGACATTTGTGTGACATCAAAGACAAAACACAATTGAACAATTGTATCCTACAGGATTATGGGTTAGGATAGGGTTTTGGGGATTTTTTAGGGTTTTTGATATTTTATTAAATGATTTATTTTAATAAAATGGGGATATGGGAATAAATTAAATAGATTTGAGAATTCATTTAAGTTAATAGAGGAATAGGGATTGAATTGATAAATTGATATTCGGTTATCATTTGATTTTATCAATTAGACTATACTTAATTATATTAATTAATTAATTAGGAGGTGATGATTAATTAATTAAATAATAAATATTTAATCAGTAATGTCCTAGGAGATGACTAAATATGATTACCTATTGTGTAATCAGATTTAGGTGTCTACAATCCCATAGTAACATTATTTCACACTTAGCTTACTTGAATTTTTTCTTTCCATTCTCTAGCTTATCATTTCTTATAGTATAGGATTTTCAATGTAATCGTAAACTTTTATTTCTAGGGGTTATTACAACTTTTAATTTTAAATATATCCTCTATACTTTTTATATTTTTTTGGTGGCTTGCAAGTTGAATATTTAGTTAAAACTTTAGTTTTTATTTGAATAATTATAATTTTGTTGGGTTGCATAACCTAAGAGTGATTTTAAAGGCAAAGAAAGAAGGGAAAGTTTCTTCCCTTGCAAGATAAGTAAAGGAACTAGGCTCTATATATGTAAAGTTGTTGTAGCAAACTTTGTTGTTTTTTGCAAGAGAAAGTTGGTTGTTAGGTTGATTAGTAGATCCGATAGTTGTATTTTTTCCCCAAACTAAAGTTTCTTGAAAATTTGTACTATTATTGATGTGTAATTGACTTCTACTATATTTTCTTCCTCTATTTAGTTTCAGTTAATTGATTTGTAGCATAATTATGAGAAGTTACCAAATAATTCGTGAAGTGTAATTCATTTTTTATTTTAATATTTCAAATAAAAAATATATTGTTTATTTAATATTAAAAAAAAAAATAATATGTTTTTATTTTAAATATTAAAAAAATGAATTGCACTTAGTGATTTTTATTACAAAGAATATATTTAAAATAAAAAATAAAGTCAAAAAATAGAACTTATCGTGTAGGTTGTCAAAAGAGAACAACATACTCTAGATAGTGTAGCTCATAAGATGAAAACATTTGCACCATAACTAGTGCCCAAGTCATGTTATGATTGAAATATAACTAGCAATCGCACCTTGGTGTGCAATGGGTACGCAGAAGAAATGTTGAAGATACGTTATGGAAAAAAATATAAATAGGAGAGGGGTAGATAGAGAACAATGGCATTAGTCTTTGTGAATAACGATGTCTACCTCTTCCCAATTGTACATATCTATGACTCTATTTTTCTCTAGTTGTATCTACCTCTCTATGTCTCTTTCTAACACTCTCTATCAATCTCTCTCTCTCTCTCTCTCTCTCTCTCTCTCTCTCTCTCTCTCTCTCTCTCTATATATATATATATATATATATATTTCTAACTATTAATGTCATTCCCTCCCTCTTGTCTTATTTACACCATCTAGAAGCTACTGCTTTGTATCTACATCTCTATTTATTTTTGAACCACCCTTTGGCTCCTCTATATATTTCCTTCTATCCATAGCTTTGTCTAAATCTATCTTTCTATATTTATATCTCTTTGTATAGAGTTCATATATTTTATTTTAGAGATATTTATGTTATCCAATAGAAATATTAATTTTCGATATTTGGCAAGAAAGGAGATAACAATTTCTAGAATGGGTTTTTTTTTTCAAAGGATGATCTTAATTAATTGTTAAATTGTGATTTAAATAATTCTTTTTCTGACCTTGATCTATTATCATTCTCATGCTTTTTGTATTTGTGTGTGTTTTGGTGAGATTCTCAAGCATTTGAAGTAGAGAGGGGGTACATCATCTTTCAGATTAAAAATGTTAGGGGTTTCATTAGAGTCATATATGTGTGTGTCTATATTCAATGGTAATACCAAGGAGATCTTTTGCCTATGTTTGAACATTGGCTTGGGTTGGGGTTACCTAGCATGATCCTTTGTCCAATAACAAAGGTTTGATGAAAGTGTTTTACATTGGTTTGTTGATGAGTTAATAATGTCAACTCTAATGAAAGTGTCTATTATTTCTAATGCATGTTTTTAACTCAGCTATGACTTGAATAGTCAAGTGTCAAATTATCTTGAACACTTTTAAAGCTCTTTAACATATCTTTATAGTTAAATAAAGATGTGTAAAAAGGGATATAAAATTTGAAATTTGAAATGGGTTAAAAAAATGTACAATTCTAATAATATAACTAAGAAGTATTTACCCTTTTTTTTTTGGGAAAGAAGTAGTAGTTGTAAAATTAAGATGATAGAGATATAATAAGATACAAAGAGAGGGAGGCTAAAGAGAGGGGGATTAAAGGTAGTATTTCAATTAGAAAGACTAGTAAATTATTGATCTTTAACTTATGACACCTAATCCAAATTTAAAAGTAAAAATTTTATTGCAGATAATGACATATAAATTAGAGCATGAAATGAAATACTATTGGATCGGGATGAACCACCTCCCTTTGCTGGCACTGCTTTAGTTACCTGAGCATTTCTTCTTATTCTTTTTTCTATGAATAGATGTTGATTCTGACTTTGGCCGTGTGAACTTTTGCTGGGTGATCTTGTATCCCCAACTCTTTTTTATGAATTGTAGCTTAGTATATTATTTATTAATAGAAAAGACTATTCATCAAAAAAAAAAATATTAACAAATTTTAAGCGTACGTCATTTTCCAAACTTCTATGGTCCAAAATAGACATGCTTCTTCATTTCCTTTTGTTGAATACAAAGCTTAAGAGAAACTTCACATCAATAGAGTTTGAGATAACACTGTTTTGCGTCAATGACTAGGACATTTTCACTCTGGATTCCATAGGTATTGATTGAAATGGTGTGAGGTTGTGGAAAACTATTCTATCATGTACTTTATTATGTTTGGATTTCCTCCCTTAGTTTTCACTCTCAACTACTTTTTCTTAGCCACAACTTTCATACACCTACTCTACTTTCCACCAAGACTTTTTGATACCCAAGAGTTCTTTTGGTTTATGATGTTGAATCCAAAGTATTCTATATCTCATGCGCTATGATGAAAAGGTAAAAATCAATCATCGTTTAACATTGCTTCAATGATAGTCATTCACTCAACATAATTTTCCATCATCAGATTCAAATTTTAGCTTCTCATTCTCATATACAGATCACCTCCTTGGGTGTAAATATTCCAATTGACCATATTCAAATGTACTAACCTCCCACACCTGTTGATGTACCCATTGCTCCCTCATATGGGATTGCTAGTTTTTAATTTTTTGCCTCTTACTAAGTGGGTGTCCTGAGCATCTATATTACATCTATTGAAGAAATTATCTCTGCCATCGCTTGTGCAAAAAGTCAAGATGCCAGTGGATTCAATGATCATATAACTTGTTTTTATATCTCATCATATATTTATGTAGAAAAAGTCAGGACACTATCCTTGCAATGTGACAAGTATTGATTGATGTGTCAGTGACCCACAACCAAAAATGACATATTAATTTAGACAAGGAATGGGCAACGTTGAGATCCTAAAAGTAAAACCTAAGGGGGATGTAGGGGAGAGGACCCCAAACTTGAGCATGTATGAATAGTTGTGATGGTTGTTAAGACTGTTTGATTTAATAATAATATCAAACTGAGCCTATGAATTGATCAAGAAGATATAGATTTTTAACCATTTACTTTTTTGTATTTATATGAAATGAAATCATTAAAAAATTATGAAGCATAGATCATTTAATTACTCAAATTCAAAGATTTTCTGGATAAGGTACATTGTGTGTTTACTTCATATTTAACAATATAAAGACTGTGTCTGCATAAATCAAATTACATTTCACTCAATATAAAGAAAGAGTACAAAATATTGTATATAAAATTGTATACATATTTCTAAATAGTTGTCCAAACACATGGACAAGACATAAAACATTATCTATTCCAAAAGTATTAACAGGTGTAGACCTATTCAACTTCCAATGCCATTACAATACAAATAAATAAACATTTTTTCTATCACTCATCCAATCTATCCCAAATTTGTATAATAAATGCTGATCTTAGAGTTATCGGCAAGCAAGATTGGATAGTTTGATAACCTCGTCTAAGTACCTACATCGTAAATAAAAAGAGGTCTGAGCTCACAAAAACCATTCAAATCAAACAATGTTTCATAATAAATGAAAAATACAGAGAGGTCTAAGCTCACAAAACCATTCAAATCAAACAATGTTTCATAATAAATGTTGGACTTGAGAGTCTGTGAGAAACAAAAATGGAGTGTTTGACAAGCCAAATGGAGTACCTTCATGATAAGTATGGAGTGGTCTGAAATCACCAATTCATTCAAATCAAACAATCAATGCAAAAAAACTCACTAGGTATTTGCTCCTTGAACCACTTCAGCATTTAGTAGCCAATGAAAACTTAGAGCTTCAAAGTCACAGATCAGAAAAATATAGATTTGAAATTCAAATTGTTGGAGAGAGAATTTGTCTATTTATATCATATATTGTGAAAGAGTCCTTTTACGATTCCAATTACATTCTCTATGAGCACAAAATACTGGCACTGATATTATTATTTATGTGAGCACAGAATAGTGGGGGCTGCATAGAAGAGAATATCAGAGTACTGAGGATATTAGAAGGCATTATCTAGGTATTTTTTCAATAAAAGTCTACCATATTTATGTTATAACAAGTTTTTGTTTGTTAGTATCAATAATAACATTTTATTCTTATTGTTATTTTCTATATTACAATCAATAATATAACATGGTGTTGTCTATATTACCAATATTATTGTTAATATAACATGTTGTTGTTTGTTAGTATCAATAATAACATTTTATTCTTATTGCTATTGTTTGTATTACAATCAATAATAAAATATGTTGTTGTCTATATTACTAATATTATTTTTAATATAACATCATGTTGTTTGTTAGTATCAATAATAACATTTTATTCTTATTGCTATTGTTTGTATTACAATCAATAATATAACATGTTGTTGTCTATATTACTAATTTATCCGTATATTTTGAATTGTAAAAATAAAAGTCATAATGAGATTTGAAAGTAGAGAGTTCAATATTTTTACAAAATTTATCTTTTTCATAAACATACATAAAAAGATAATTTTATAAGAGAAAATAGATTACACATATATATTAAAAATTTGCAACAAGCATATGCCTCAAAATATAATAACTTTAACATTTAAGACATTAGAAAAAGAGATTAAATTGTTTTTGCATTGTATTCCTATACATTTATACATATTTCTACAATACCTTACTTTAGATTATATGATCTTGACATCTCTTTAATGATAACCTTTTTAACATTTTATTCTTCTCTCTAATAAATTCAACAAACCCCTCTAAAGAATTGAAAAAAAAAAAAAAAAAAAAAAACTAAAAGAGCAGTCACTTCTTGATAGAAGCTCATATTTTATATACATGAATAAGGAATGCATTGGAGTAGGGGATTATTTTTAATAATTAGGATTAAAATTTCTAATATAATTAACAAATACTAAAAATGAAAATTTAGAGTTGAATTTGATTTTTCCAAGGCATTGTGAGTTTGAGGTATTATAGATATTGTCTAAGTAGTCCATTTAAATATTATGATAAAAAATATGAATGTAAAACTCTCTTTATCAAAACACTCCATAATTAGGATACATTAAAATATATTAAATAATCTATCATAGATAATTAAACTTGGTTGAAAATTGAAATAAAATTGCTTCCAAACACATCAATTAAATATTTCTATTGGATTATGAAATGTGTTAAGAAATATTTACACTTTTAATCGTAGAAAAAAACCATCCTCCAAGAAGGGCTGATGAAATTGCCTTTTGATTTTATGATTAAAAAAAAAACATTAACACTTTTAATCACAAAAAAAAACCATCCTCCAAGATGGGTTAATGAAACTACTTTTTGAGTTTATGGAATATGATATAAAGTATAATTTACCTAGGTATTTTTTTGAATCTTGAAAAAATCCTTGAAACTCCTAGTAGTATAAAAGAAAAAAGAAAGCGTTTGTTAGCGGAGTTGAGTGAAGCCAAAGTAGAGTTTGCAAAATCAAAAAACAAGAAGGTTAATTACAAAGAAATGGCGACTAATTCTAAAGTTTCAAGTGAGGAAAAGGAGAACTAACTAGATATGGAGGAGGATGGTAACAATAATTACTCTAGTGGATTACTTGATAAAATGTTTAGACCACCAAGTACTTGTCATTCCCATGTTTCTTTTCCATTTGGAGGAAGTTAGATCTAGCATGGAGAAGATGAAAGATGTGACTGGGAAGAAGGTTAAAAATGGTGATGATGAGGAGTTCGATAAAGATGTCTTGTGCTCCAAATATTTTGAGGAGAAGATCACCCATGATGTTTCTATTACTTCCAAGAAATAACTACAAAAGCTTCCTTTGAATAAATGGAAGGGAAAAATGAGGGCGATGTAGAAAGGAATCTTCCATTTACTAATCTATTGGATTTGAATGAGGTCAATTTGAAGATTCTAGAAGATGACTTGAAAGCAGTGAAATTTAACCTCCTCTTAGTGTATGAAAATAGTTAAGGAAATTTTGATTTATACCTTTAGAATGGAATAATGGACATTTAATTCCATCAAAATTCTCAATCTCAATTATAGAGCCCTAAATGCTAAATTTGAAGAAGTTGTGAATAATCTCAATGAGGGAACGGAGAATGAAGCTACAAGGGATAACATAGAGAAGAACAATTTTCCACAGGGTTTGTAAAACATAATTGATAATTTGGAAAACATAACTAAAAATATGGTTCAAAATTACTAGAAACTCTCAGAGAAAATAGTGCAGAGCATGAACAAAACTGATGGTGATATATATTTGAATACATAGAATCTTATGGCACTGAACCTTGATAACCATATGTTTGTGGAAGGGTCTCTTGGTAGCAAGAAAACCATAAGGGTTGCTACAATAAAGATGAAGGCAAAGACTTAATAGAGAGGAAGTCAAAGTGATCATGGAGAAGATCAAGGAAATGTAGGAGGATATCACTCTTGAGTTAGCATAATATTTGGTTAGTTCCATTTCTAGCTTGCCATCCATTTTTGGCCTTACATTCTACAGTGTGGGTTTTTATCTTTATTTTGTGGTTGTTGTCTATTTAAGTGTGGTGTTGGTTATGTGATGGGTTGTTGGATGTTAGTGGGTGTTGATTTTCTTTTTCAGTATTGTTTCAAACTTGTAACTATTTTTAATAATTTCATGTAACTACTCTTGGAGTTTTAGGTCCACTTAATAGAGAATATTTTTTATTACTAATTATATTTTCTAAAAAACTTAGATTTTATTAAACCAAGTTGCATTAGCATACACATCCAAATAGTTTCTTTATGTAGAATGTAAAGAAAAATCAATACAACCATACTAAACCATAGTTGTCAATAAAAATTGAGGTACATTAAATTGAAATTTAGAATATAAAGCATCCCATAGATGAAATTATACTATCAAAGAGAAAAGGAAGGTGAAAGGCACAAATACAAATGGAAGATAAACAACTAAAGAAAGAAATTCGAAAATATTCAAGCTCCTTTACACCTACTATAGAGGTTGCATTGAATAAAAATACATTGATGTGCAACTTCATTCAATTTTTAATATAATCCTATAAAAAGACACTCATGAAATATTTACTACCCTTACTATGTAGGTATACATTATTGATGCTTCTACTATGGAAGTAAATCATATTGTTCACACGAAAAACCTCCTATTCCCTACGGTTCTTATCACAACCACACTTAGCACTATAGAAAAATATGCATACCCTCATAATAATAGAAGATGCCACATTTTATCATTTTGATCAAATATTTAGCTTATTTCACAAAAAATTGTAACCATTTTTATTTTGAGAAAATAAATTTTCCAAATTTAAGACAAGATTTAATATGATTTTTATTTGATAATGTTGGAAATAGAGATGGAGTAACTGAGAAGGGAGGGTTGAATCAATTACCACAAAAATAAATCCATAGATCATTAGATGTCTTAAAATATAGTTGTTGCTGACACTCAGTAACCATACAAATAAATACTGAAACTTGACAAATGTTATGTTAACTTATTAAGCATTTAAAGTGATTAACATGTATACAAAGGAAATAACATGAACACAAGAGACACTAGATTTAATGTGGAAACCCAATATGGGAAAAACCACCAAGTAACTAGTCACCAATTTTCACTCTTCTGAAGTGAGCCCTATTAGGAGCCAACCCTGTTAAAGGTTACAAAACACACTGTTAGGTGTGACCCTATTAGAGGATTTAATCACCCTATAAGGAGTTGCCTAGTTAGAGGTCTTAAGAACAATTCAACTGAATTGTCACCTTGTTAGAGGATTTACAAAATGGCTGTTAAACCAACTCTGTTAAGAGATTTTGAATCACTGTTACAATGATTAGAAAGCAACAATGAAGTGATTTGAAATATATGCAACTTAACTTTGTTGAATACAGATCTCTGTTCTGCTTCACTAGATCATCACTAATCGAATACAACTTTGCAGCTCCATAAGAATATCTAATCCTTCAACAACATTCGCTCATATATTCAATATTTTCTCATTTCATTTACATCAATACATTCACACTCTTATGCATCCACACTCTTACATATTCATGAATTCACAACTTGACCTTTCATATATACCTTACAGATTGTCAAGTCGGCTCAATTACAAGTTACAACAACTAAAAAACATTAAATCAGTCGGCTACAAATATTGCACAAAACAATTAAACTTAATTCTTTAGAACAATAAAATTCTTTGCTTCCCAACCCAGCTTGATGACCACTGCTCCAGAATGGTTTCCCCAGTGTTAACCAAGTGAAGCTCGGTAAACATTGCAAACCTTACAACTTCCATTGGAGATCGAGTTAACTCGATAAACACTGACCTTCCTTCACTTACCGAGTGAGCTTGGTAAAATCTAACTTTCTCTTCAATTACCGAGTGAACTTGGTAGACATTGACTTTCCCTTTGTTAACCTTGGAAGCTCAGTTAACATTAACTTTTTGCTACAAAATCCTTTGATGCCCGAGTGAGCTCGGTAAGAGCTAACTTACTGTGTATTGTTCAGGAACGCTCGGTAGTCACTATAAATTTCTTTGCTGACCATCTGAGCTTAGTAGAATTTGTCTAATGGTTGATATGACATTTGTGTAACATCAAAGACAATACACAATTAACAATTGTATCCAACAATCTCCCTCTTTGGCATTGATGGCAACACAACATGTCATAGTAGAATGAAATTTGAAAACAAGTCTTTCTCTTATATGGCAACACAACATGTCAACATAACAGTTCTCCCTCTAAGATAGAAAACTCTCCCTCTTATAGTAATCTCCCTCTGTGAAGGAATTACATAACAAACTCTTTATCTTAAAAAAATTTCAAAGAGATATGACAGTAAAACTCTCCCTCTTTGACAACACATGCCAAATACAACTCAACTCAAATGAATTTTAGTTACCCTTAGTACTAATTCATATGCAATATTTCCTAATTATGCTGCATCAACTGATAGATCTTCAACCTGGTATGAGTTGATGCATCACTGAAACTTCATTTTAATGAATTTCAGATAAGGGAGTGATCCCTAACTTACCTCTTAGATACAAGAGTGCATCCTTAGGTAATGGTTTTGTGAATATGTCAGCAATTTGTTCCTTTGTATGAACATATTCCAATCTGATCTCCTTATCTTGCATCAATTCTCTAACAAAATGATATTTTATTGCAATGTGCTTGGTTTTGGAATCCATCATTGGATTCTTAGATATGTTGATTGCACTTGTATTATCACAGAACATAACAATTGGTTCTTTGATTTCCACCTTCATGCCTTCCAACAAATATTTAAACCAAACAATATTAGAACAGTTTACTGCTACAGCAACATACTCTGCCTCTGCTGTAGATTGGGATGTACAATTTTTCTTTTTGCTTGTCCAAGAAACCAACCTCTTTCCAAGAAAGAATTCACCTCCACTTGTACTTTTTCTATCATCAAGGTTTCTTGCCCAATCAACATCAGTAAACACTTTCAAATCCAAATTACCTCCAAATTTGTACCATAAACCATCATCCTCGGTTCCTTTCAAATATCTCATTATTCTTTTGATTGCCATTATGTGATTTTCTCTTGGTTTCGCTGAAAATCTTGCTACAATACTAACTGCAAGGGCAATATCTAGCCTAGTATGAACTACATACTACAACTTTCGAATCATAGATCTATACAATGTTTGATCTACCTCTTTTGATTCATCATCTTTGGTAAGTTTTAATCTAGTACACATAGGAGTCCCAACTAGTTTACAATCTTCCATACCAAACTTTTTCAACATCTCCTTGATGCATTTTGATTGAGTGATGTAGATACCATTTTTATTCTGCTAAATTTGAAGACCAACAAAGAATTTGATTTCACCAAACATAGACATTTCAAATTCGTTGTTCATTTGTTCTAAGAATTCTTTGTACAGATCATCATTCCCTATAAAAATAGTATCATCTACAAATATTTTTGCCAAGACAATCTTATTATCCGGTCCTTACTTAATATACAAGCTACTATTATCATTAGTTCTTTGAAAACAAATCTGAATAAGATAGTTATACAATCTTTCATACCATGCTCTAGGCACTTGGTTCAGACCATACAATGCCTTGTGTAATTTGTAGACCATGTTCTTCTTATCTGGATCAACGAAACCTTTAGGTTGTTCAATGTAAACATCTTCATCCACTATACCATTGAGGAATGCTGACTTGACATCCATCTGATAAACTTTGAATCCTTTGTGAGTAGCATATGCTAGTAAGGTTCTGACTCCTTCCAATCTTACAATAGGAGCAAAAGTTTCTCCATAGTCTATTCCTTCTTCTTGAACATATCCTTTGCATACTAATCGAGCTTTATTTCTTGATACCTTACAATCTTCATCCAACTTGTTTCTGAATACCCACTTAGTTCCAATCACATTTTTGTCTTTAGGTCTAGGTACAAGAGTCCATGTCTTATTTTTTTTATCTGTTCTATCTCTTCATTCATAGCTTCAATCCAACTATCATTTCCCAATGCATCTTTGATATTTCTAGGTTCAAAATCAACAAGTAAACAAGTACCTTTCAACTTATTTCTTGTCATGGTTCCTTCAGATTTATCTCCAATGATCTAATCTACTGAATGATGTCTCCTAACATACTTAGCTAATATAGGTTCCTTATCTTTTGAATGAATTTCATTATTATCCTCTTGCATTTCAACTTCAGGTTCTATCTATTCTGGCTCGATAGATATTTGCTTGGTAGATGTTTGGCTCAGGTCCTTCAGACTCAGTAGACACTTGCTCAGTAGTTATTGAATTTAACTCAATTTTTTGTGGCTCGATTTGAACTTCCTATAACTCAGTTAGAGATGACTCAAAAGTAGAAGATTCTTGATTCTCTGATGTAACTGGTACTGTATGAGGTTCAATGAAGACAAATCTTTTATAATCTTCTGTTTTCCTTTTGCTTTTTTCTTCAGTCCTTTCTACAAACTCATCAACTTTCACATGTGCACTTTCTATGACTTTGTGAGTAAAAAAGTTCAAACATCTATATGCCTTACTTTTGCATGAGTGTCCAAAGAATATACTTTCATCACCTTTCTAATCAAATTTTCCTTTTCTAGATTCCTTCAAAATGTAACATTTACTTCCAAATACTTTAAGGTAACTTACATTAGGTTTATAGCCATACCATAACTCATAGGGGGTTTTGAATGAATCTTTCTTCAGCTATACTTGGTTCAGGGTATGAACTGTAGTGTTGATAGCTTCCTTCCAGTATTTGATAGCAATGTTATTTTCAATCATTAAAGTTCTTGCACAGTCCATGATGGATCTGTTCCTTCTTTTAGCTATTCCATTTTGCTGGGGTGTTCCAGGGGCTGATACCTATCTTTTGATTCCTCTTTCAATGCAAAAGTTATTAAACTCATGTGAAATGAATTCTCCACCTCTGTCTAAGCTCAAGCATTTTAATCTTTTCCCTAATTCCTTTTCTACTCTGGTCAAATACCATTTGAACTTTTCAAATCCTTCTAATTTTTTTCTTAGATACATGACTGTCATCATTCTTGAGTAATCATCAACAAAAAGAATGAAGAACTTTTATCCAGTATAGCTTTCAATTCCAATGGGTCCACATAAATTAGTATGCACAATTTCTAATATATCTTCAGACTTATAGTTTTTACTTTTAAAACTAGTCTTTCCCATTTTGCCAATCTGAAAATTTTTACATAGACCGACCTCGGATTTCTTTATGTTAGGAATGCTTCTTACTTTTTTGAATTTTCTTATCTTTACCAAATTATCAAAATTTACATGACACAACCTTTTATGCCATAACCAACTTTCTTCAACTTGAGAAATAAAACATGAACATTCACCTAGTTCAAGTTAGAACAAGTTACCTTTAGTTTGAGTACCTGATCTAATCAGCTTTCCTTTGCCATCTAGCAGTCTTGCTTTACCATGCATGAATTCTACTCGGAATCCATTATTGAGTAGCTATGCCACACTTAACAAATTATGCTTTAGTCCTTCTACCCAATAGGCATTATCACATATAAGCTCTTTAGTTAGAGAGATTCTCCCTCTTCCTTTTATACAACAAAGTTCATTGTTACCAAATCTTACACTGCCACCATCATAGTCTTCAAAGTATTCAAACTTAGTTTTGTCACCAGTCATGTGATGAGAAGAACCACTATCTATGATCCATGTATCATTTTTTCTCATATGAGAAATGAGTGCCATTTCCTCATCATTATTAGACTCATCTTTCACAGCAATGTAGACAATTTCATCTTCTTCTTCATCATTAGAATCATTAGAATCTTTAGCCATAAAAACATGTTTTCTTACCTCTATCCTTGAATGATCTGAAGTCTTTCTTACCATTGAACTTGTATCCTTTCTTCTCATCTTTATTCTGCTTGTTTGGACACCTAGCAGCAATATGACCAACTTCTTCACATGAACAATAGATTAGAGGTACTTTACCTTTGCATTTTCCTCTGCCTCTAGAATATTTCCTTGCTAGAAGGGCTTCTATTACTTCAAGATCATTGTCTGAACTTTGGTTTGATTCATCTTCACTTTCTGATTGAGATTCTTTTTTCTTTTTCCCTTTCTCATTGAGTGAAAGCTTGGCTTCAAATGCTGATTCAATGTTCTTGGAAGCTGGAACATAGTTGTCAAAGTTGTCTAGTTCAAATGCAGTTAATCTTCTAACTATGGCCTCTAGGTTTATCTTATGATTTGCTTCACATCTTCTTTCTTGAATTGCAAAAACTCTGATTGCATAAATGGAAAGTAGAGTTCTGAGAACTTTATTTATAACTATATCTTCCTTGATATCTCCTCCAGATGCTTTGATTACACTGACACATGTTTTGACTATTTCAACATATTTTGCAATGTTTTCATCCTCTCTCATTCTCATTTGATCAAATTATCCTCTCAGACTTTCTGCTTTGGCTCTTCTAACCTTATCATCTCCTCCATAGATCTCTTTTAGCTTTTCCCACATTTCAAAAGTAGATTTGCAGTCCTTGATATCATCAAATTCTTCATAACTCAGAGCAGATGCTATATCTATCATCATAATGTTGTGGGTCTTCTTTTCAGCAATATCATTCACAAATAGTGTACCAGCTAGTTCTACATATTTTTCATCGAGGTATTTTAGTCATGTGTCTCTAACAAAAGTTAGATTAAGTCTCATCAACCCTTGCCATGCTGAGAAGTTGTTCCTGTTAAGTCTTGGAATTTCCCTTTTATAAGACATCCTGATCTTTGGCTTAGATCCTTGAAATCTTATCCTGAAGCACCAAAAGCTCTAATACCAATTGTTGGAAATAGAGACGGAGTAACTGAGAGGGGAGGAGTGAATCAGTTACCACAAAAATAAATCCACAGATCCTTAGATGTCTTAAAATATGGTTGTTGCTAACACTCAGTAACCACACAAAAAAATGTTGAAACTTGACAGATGTTTTGTTAACTTATTAAGCATTTAAAGTGATTAATATGCATGCATAAGAGAAATAACATGAACACAAGAGACACTAGATTTAATGTGGAAACCAATATGGGAAAAACTACTGAGTAACTAGTCACCAATTTTTACTCTTTTGAAGTGAGCCCTGTTAGGAGCCAGCCCTATTAAAGGTTACAAAACACACTATTAGGTGTGACCCTGTTAGAGGATTTAATCACCCTGTAAGGAGTGGCCTGGTTGGAGGTCTTAAGAATAATTCAACTAAATTGTCACCTTTTTAGAGGATTTACAAAATGGCTGTTAAACCAACTCTGTTAAGATATTTTGAATCACTGTTACAATGATTAGAAAGCAACAATGAAGTGATATGAAATATATGCAACTTATCTTTGCTAAATACATATCTCTGTTCTGCTTCACTAGATCCTCACTGATTGAATACAACTTTGGAGCTCCATAAGGATATCTAATCCTTCCATAACATTAGCTCATTCCATTTACATCCATACATTCACACTCTTATGCATCCACACTCTTACATATTCATGAATTCACAACTTGACCTTTCATATATACCTTACAGATTGTCAAGTCGGCTCAATTACAAGTTACAACAACTAAAAAATATTAAATCAGTCAGCTGCAAATATTGCACAAAACAATTTAACTTAATTATTTAGAACAATAAAATTCTTTGCTGCCTGACCCAACTTGGTGACCACTACTCCAGAATAGTTTCCCCAGTGTTAACCAAGTGAAGCTCGATAAACACTGCAAACCTTGCAACTTTCTTCGGAGACCAAGTTAACTCAATAAACACTGACCTTCTTTTTCTTACCAAGTGAGCTCAGTAAAAGCTAACTTTCTCTTCGATGATCGAGTGAACTTGGTAGACATTGACTTTCCCTTTGTTTACCTTGGGAGCTCGGTTAACATTAACTTTCTGCTACAAAATCCTTTGATGCCCGAGTGAGATCGGTAAGAGCTAACTTGCTATGTAATGTTCAAGAATGCTCGGTAGTCACTATAAATTGCTTTGCTAACCATCTAAGCTTGGTAGACTCTATCTGATGGCTGATATGACATTTGTGTAACATCAAAGACAATACATAATTAATAATTGTATCCAATAGATAAAATATTATTTTGACATAAAAGCCCATCATTCCATTTTGACACGTCATTTGTCTTATATAACCACATGACAACACTATATTTTTAGTATGATAAAAAGTTTAGCCCACTTCAAAAAAGCATGCCAATACTTTTTATTTTGATGAAATAATTAGTCTTATTAAGAAAATATATTTTATTTTTTACATAATATTTATCTTCCTTAAACAGAGGAGACCACAATATTTCATAAGCTAATAGCATATTCAAACACAAGAAGTTATAATATTTATTATTAGTTAGATAATATAATTAGTGATATTAAATTAAAACATACACTACAATGCAAATGCAACACATCTTAGAATTGAATACAGTAAGTAGAGGCTTAGCACTTAAAATATTATGATCTACCTTAGTGAAATGACTCTCCATATTAAAATAAGTGATGCAGGGAATCCAAGTTCCTACTAAATATGGTAGAAGTTTCATGCTAGAATGCAAAGTTTTTAGAACTAAATAAAGTGGAATTTGAAGGATCATGGTGATAGATTCTCTATGTAACTTGAATGTTGTGACATATTTAGGAGTTTATGAATGGCATGTAAAAAGGTCTCAAGGAAATTGTAATGTTTTAGTGCTTTGTAAAATAGTAGAGTACACCTCTTTATTTTCCCTTAAATGATAACCTATACAATCTTTAGAAGGGCATGCATTCTAATAGCTTCTATGTCTACTAAAATAACAACCCTTATTATGAGATTGTTACATAGTTCACTATGATCTTTATACTCTATTACAAGATATAAACACACACAAATATAAACTAAAATATCAATACTCAATCAACTATGGTAACTCAATATTCAAGAATATTCAACTGAAAGCCAAAAGACGTTGTGGACTACCACAATCATGTGAGCTATGACCCATAATTTTAGAATAAATGGCTCCACACCAACAACTACAACTAAACATTCATTTAGGCCATGGCTTGAAATTAATCATAAATGGTAGTCACTACACACTCCTGAACTAAAAAACTTTTATAAGTATCAATAATATATACACATAGATAAATGAGCTCCAATATTACTTTACCATATATGAAACATGAATTCTAGCATTAAAAAATGGAGCAACAACCCCTGCATTACTGACTATTCAACCTCTTAAACAATTGAGTAAAATTTTGGTAAAAAATATAAATACTAGTATAGAACTTTAGAATAATATGTTTGTATGTTTGTTGTTGTGCCAAAAACTTGAGCTAACAATGAACATCACAACCACTAGCCTTTCCCAAATCCATGAAAGGCAGTTAATCCATGTCATGAACCCAGAAGGAGGTGCTGACCACTAAGTCAACAATCTCCCCCTCAACATTGACTGAGGGTTCCATACTGATAGAATGAAGGAGACCTCCCAAGATTTGAACCCATGATCCAAGGCTCTGATACCAATTGTTGGTATGTTTGATGTTGTGCCAAAAGCTTGAGATATCAACAAACATCACAAACACTAGACTTAACCAAATCCATAAGAGGTGGTTAAGCCATGTCACGAACCCCAAAGGAGGTGCTGACCACCAAGTCAACATGAAATGGTAGTCATTATTCAAATATCTATGAAAATTGTATATTTCAGACTCTTTATTCATACATGGTATGACATGAACAACAAAACCTATAAAATGGATTCATATAAATAGTTTTCCAAAGTTTCAAACATGAAAACATGAAAAATGAAGACAAGGAAAGGTTTATGTACATCCAAATAGGACATAATAGAAGGTAAGAAAAAGGTTTATGAACATACCAATAGCTTCTTCTTGAATTCCTTCCCAGATGCAACACTTCAATCATATAAATTTTTAAGGAGATTCTCAAATAGTTAAAAGGAAAGGGTTGAAAAAAGTATGCTGACACATATCAACCATATAAAACTTTATGGGGATTCTCAAATGATTATAAGCATAGTTTTGTGGAAGGAAAATGATGCCAGTATCAATTTAAAGAATATTTTAAGAACAAAATTCAAGTGTTAGAAATTATTTTACTTACTATTTTCTTTTACAACATAATGGAAGGTGGATAAATATAAGAGATTGGAAGCTAGTTTAAAATAGTCTTAGCAAATATGAACTATGACATAAATATTATCATTTTCTTAATTTTCTCTTAGTTTGGACAATATATCCTAGGAAATTAACTCATGCAAATTTCATTTTCCAGATATCATTGTCATCTTGAGGAATGAAGGCAAATGTGTTTTAACAAAGAAATCCACACTAGAAAAAAATGGAAAGAGGTTAAGAACCATCTATATCTAAAATGGATTGATAATTCATTCAAAAGATAGATAAATAATAGGAAACTATCCACCAGATAGAAATTACAGACATTTGATAGGCTTTTCATCATTCATTCTTAACAAAACTGGAAAAAAAAAGAAAAGAAAAAAGAAATTTTAAAAAAATTGAATAATAAGAATGTATAACAAGTGAAACTAAAAATTTGGAAGGAAAGAAAGAAATCACCCAATATAAGTTTATATTCAAGTATCTAAACAAATCATTATAGCAATTTCAATAAAAAAAAAAAAAGTCTTCTAGGTTATAATTTTCCCTTCTTGTGAAACTATTAACTACTTCTCTATCTAATAATGTATTAACTTCTTCACTATCCAATAATGTATGCTACTTTCATTGATATATTTACTAGTCATACATGCATTTTGGTTAAATATTAGATACCAAATTACCTCAAAACATTGTTTACATAGGCTTTTGCAACCAAGATAATTGTAAAGGTTGCATAGAGTGAATGTTCCATATGCAAGAACATAAAATAAAATAAATGAGAGGCAAATATTTGTAATAGATATTCCAAATGAAGTCACATAAGCCCAATAGCCAAATGTAGATCGTAATTAATTGAACAAAAATTTCTTAATTTGAAAAGCTTCAAGTACTTCTGGTATATGTGAGCCTTTTCTAGCATTTTAGATCATAGTCTTTATTAGAATGAAATGATTTTAGAAATAAATAAATCACACAGTCTTGATACTGCATTGTTAAAAAATAAACCAGAAAAGTGATATCACTAGAATCCAACATTGGAAATAGATATTCCAAATTAAATCACATAAGACAAGACCAATAGCCAATTGCAAGACCTAATTAAGTCAAGGAAAATTTCTTAATTTGAAACAATAATCATAAAGAATGATCATTAGGAGGTTGAGCTCTAACATTTTAGCTCTTAAAAGTACATACACTATGTCATACACTATCCAAAATTTAATGTTAGATGTTTTTAATTGCAATTACTCCATGTAGCTCATACTCAATATGAATAAATTCTTTGAAGGCTTCATTAATAGGATGTTGAACCCACAAACTATACTATAGACAATAGAAATGTAGCTCCTGTACGAGGTATCCTTATTACAAAGCCATAGTTAAAAAAACATTTTAAATAACAAGATATATAAATAAAACATAACATTGCATTGGGAAGTCTTCCAATAGAATTGTGTCCTACAAAGAATGCAAGAGTATTCTATATTTCTTTAGAGGCAGCTATAGATCAAAGAGTTTATGAGGTATGAATGCAATAAACTTTATTCTAAGGAATAGTTTACCACATAGTGTGGTGGTGTAGTAATTATTTTGTTATGCCCACAAATGTTCCAACCCCTTTTTATAGTTAACATTCATTTTGATTTTTTTAGATTTAAATATATTTTAAAATTACATTTTTTTTAGAGCTAGAGTTCAAGATTTTCAATGAAAATTTTGATTCAAGGTTAGTCTTTAATACAAGTTCATGTTCATGTTATGATTAGAACTAGTAAAGGATTAGGGTTCAATATGGTTTACTATATTAGAATTATGATATATGTTTATTTTTAACTAGGTAAGGTTAGAATTTTCTTTAATTGTTGGAATTCTTTAGAATAACTAAGAGGGGGATGAATCAGTTATAGAAGGTCCAAATGTACAAAATGAAACTTTTCAATGCTTAGTAGACCTATATCTATAAAACCTTACTATGCATGCATCCATTAGATCATACAATACTTAAACTTTGTAAGTTATTGTCCTAGTTCAAAACAACTTTGCAAAAATGTAAACATAAAACATAAAAGATTTAATAACACATTTGACTTGAGGATTTTATTTGAAAATAAATTTTGAAAAAAATCACCAGTAACATGCTACTAATTCTCACTCTTCTGAAGTGATGCCCTATAAAAATCCAACTCTGTTAAAGGTTAGAATACACACTATTAAATGTGACCTAGTTAAAGGATTTCAATCATCTTGTTAGGAGTGAGCGTTGTTAGAAGACTTTAGACCATTCCATTAGAATGTCACCCGGTTAAAGGATTTACAAATGACTATTAGGTCAACCTTAATCCAAAAGATTTATCCTAGACTGATGTAGTGATTAGAAAGTAATACTAAGGCTTGATTTGATAAAAAATTCAAACTCACTTCTAGATTACATATCTCTATTTCAGTCCTCCATTCTTCTTGGCATTCACACACTTCATCTCTAATATCTTTTTCACCCTTCATGAATTCATACTCTTAGCCTTCTTACTTTTCATGCCAATTGTAGTCTCTTCTATTCGGACACTAAATGAAGCAATAGCCTAGACTCCTTGTCTTCCTTAGGTTGTCAAACATGACAAACTTTTCTTCTTATCATCTCTCTCTATAAATAGAGAATTAAGATATTTTTCCACTTAATCACAATCATCCATTTTAGGGTTAGGTAGGATTAGGTGGGATAAAATGAATCTACCCACTTTTGCGTTTGGTTCCTCTAGAAACTTCTTTCTCAATCTTCATTGAATTCACCAAAAAATGGTTTACCTTGAATTTTGTGGCACTAGCTCATCATAGTTATCTTCCACGTGCTTCACAGAATTCAAGAAAATAAAATAATCAGCTTAGATTAGTCAAATCTTTGATCTAACACAAATATTGGCACTCAGCATCAATATACTATCACTCAGCTTCTATATTGTTCTTCCACTCAGATTACACTAGTTTACTCAGTGAACACTAAATTTTATTGATGTTTGTTATCAACTAAACTTTACTCAGTATATACTGACAATCACTTGGCTTGTACTGATTTTCCTCTTTTCTTGGTAGCTCTTGTTTTTTCAGTCGACTTCCACTAATTTCTACTTGGCTTGCACTAACTTCTCGACAAGGCTTGATATATAATTTCCATAATTATTCTTCTTCTAGTCTTAGCTTGAGTAATATTTCATTACATACTTTAAGTAGATAAACAATGCACAATAGTATCAATGTCTTACTTGGTCTAGTATTTTTTTTACATACCAAATAACTCAACCTTTTTTTTAGGTGATATTGTTATCTCCACTTCTCAAATCCTCTACATCAATAAACTAAATGATAGCTTTCACACCAAAAAGAAATTGTCTCACCAGCAGGTAGCAGGTTTGACATCATTCACAAAATAATGATCGTTCCATTACAGGTTCTTCACTTCAAACAATCTCATATCAACAAATGTAACTGTTTTTATATTTTATGGCTTTCTTTGATTTTAAATTAATTTAATTTAGCACTTCAACATTATTTAAATTTTCTAATAGGGAAAATGGTAAAATAATTGATTTATTGCCTAGTTGGTTTACTATTCAAATTATGGTTCTATACAATTTCATGTTAAAGTATAGTAATATATTTTTGGTTAGACTTACAATTTAATTTTTTAAATATTTAATCAGGGATAGAATTTAAATTAATTTAGGTTCAAGATTATATCTTAATTTGGCATAAATTTAAGCTTTAAATTTATATGTTAACAAAGTGTTTGTTCAATTTTCTTTACAATTTAAAGTAAAATTTATAAGAGGTAGGGTTCAGTTTTTTGAAGTGTTAATCATAGTGAAAAGTTCAATTAGATTTAGGGGTTCATTTCAATTTGTATCAGGATTTGGCTTTGTTACGATTTTATTTAGTTTTAGGGTTCCATTTGATAGAGAGTTAGAGTTTAGTAATTTTTGAAATCTAAGGTTTAAGGTGAAAGTTTATTTAGGTTAACTAGTCAAATACTTTTATGTTTAATTATATTTAGGGTTATGGATCAATATGGTTTATTGTTCAATTTGTTTTATGGTTATAGTTTGATTGCTTAAGTGTTGTACTTAGGGTGAGTTGATTTAGGAATTGTGCTTAGATTAGTTAATTAAATAGTTTTGTTTTATTTAATGTTTATTTTGGTTGAGCTTATTTATGGTTTAAAAAGTTAATGGGGTTTAAAGAAATAAGCTTCTTCTACAAAAACCAACAATTAATTACTAGTGTTTGTGTTTAAAAGAAGAAAAAATACACAAAGTTCTAAAAAATAGAGGGTAAATGAAATAGTTTAAAATGTGAAACAAGAAAAACATAAACATAAATGAATATCTCTATCAAGTTCATCTACCTCTCCCAAATCAATAAATTATAGATGTAGTAAAATAACAAGTTTGCATTGCCAATCTAACACATTAGTAAATTGATAAAAAATAAATGGAAGTCTATAATTTTATAAAGAAATAAGATGCATAATTTTACAAATAAATCAATATGTAAAAAATAATTACAAGGACACTAATTTGAACTAATATATGATCGCCAAGATAGAAAAATTAGTGTCCTTGTAATTTGGTATACAATACTTTATTAAGCTGAGAGGCTTTCTACAATCACAACATATGAATGTAAGCCATCTATATACACCAAAACATCCCCTCAAACATTGGACATAAGTTAAAATCCGCATTCTATATATATAATCCAAATGTAGATTTTAATTTATGTCCAATGTTTGAGGAAATATTTTTTGTTTATATAGATGGCTTACATTCATATGTTATGATTGCAGGAAGCCACTAGGCTTAATAAATCATTGTATTTACCAAATTACAAGGACACTAATTTGAATTGATAAATGATTGTCAACATAACAAAATTAGTATCCTTGTTATTTGGTATACAATGCTTCATTAAGATGAGAGGCTTCCTACAATAACAACATATGAATGCAAGCCATCTATATACACAAAAACATCTCCTTGAACATTGGACATAAGTTAAAATCTTCATGCAATATATTACATGCGGATTTTAACTTATGTCCAATGTTTGAGGAGATGTTTATATATATATGGCTTGCATTCATATGTTATTGTAGGAAGCCTCTCAGCTTAATGAAGCATTGTATACCAAATTACAAGGGTACTAATTTGAACTAATGTATGATAGCTGAGATAACAAGGTGACATTAACCAAAACTCGTCATGTTATACCTGATTATATCATTAAAGCATACAATAATGACAACGGAGATTATGTCATAGTATTTTGAAACCAAACTCAATATTTAGTTGTCCAATATGAAGAAAGAAAATGAAGGAAGTAAAATAAAGAGGTACCATTGTCAAGCATAATCATAGTAATAATTCTACATATCAATTAATATTTGTACATACATACATACATACATATAAAAATAAAGGTATAGATAATTTACTGTAATGCCTGCCCCTAAGTTACATTTTTGTTATCATTGCCAAAATCTTTCAGGCCAGTTTTATGTTCAATGATTAGTAGCAATGTTATGAGTTTATCAGATATTGTTTCAGATTTAATTTATTATGTGATGAGATTACTTGGTACTCTATATTTCATGTATGTATGATGATTATTCAATGATTTTAGTTATTGATGAGGATTAGTTAGATGGATTATTATGTGTCTTCTTATGGATACTTACCCTATATTGGATGTGTATGGTGTGCGTGTTTGTTTTCTTTATGTATGAATTCATTTCTGATGTGGTTAAGGAAGGGAGTCATAGTCACCTGCTAGTCAAGATCTACATGATGCACCACTTCCTACCATTTCTTGTTTAGCTTAGAATATTTTGTCTATACATGTGTAGATTTAATGTAGGTTGCAAGTACTAGGTATCAACATCCCTAAATTGCCACGATGAGCATTCCCTATTGCATTATCTCAATGGTAAGAGAGGGGAGATAAATTCTTGAGTCCAAAACCTAAACCTTTAAGCAATTTCTCCTAATTGAAAATTTGGGTAAGTATCTGAGTCGGGTACCCTCCGAATGCATCAAATGACTTTAATTCATGATTATAACCCTTTTGTTTGATTCAATACTTGTTTTACTATGATGGGTTTTCATATGTTATTTTATGAGTCTTTGGTGTATTTTCTATTAATTAAGTCTACTTAAAAGATTTAATTAATTATTTAATTTAATAGAAAATTAACATGATATTTTAATATTTTATTTTATTTAATTAATTGGGAAATTAATTAAATAAAAAATATTAAATTTGAAGATAAAAGTTAGAAGTTTAAAGTTGGAACATGATAATACTTATTTATTTTAATAATAATATATTTAGAGTTCATTTTTAATTAAATGCTAAATAATAATATTATTTCAATTAATAAATAGTTATCAAAATTAATGTTCCAAAATAAATTTAGGAGTGGGAACAAAAATTAATTTATTAAAAATTTCATGATCGCATTATAAGTGCATGAGATTTAAAATTAATAAATTAATTTAAAAAGAGTCAAGTGGAAATTAAATAAAGTAATATAATTAATTAATGTGCATGGAAAAAATAAATAAAAGTTAATAATGAGTTAAGAGTGTTGGTGTAAATATGTATTTACTATTTACACTTACTTAAGTTTACTTAGGTTATGCATTATTTTAATACTTATTTATTAGTCCCCTAGGAGTATGCACATGTTGTCTACAACATAGGAGCTAGCACACTAATTAAGCACATGGTGTCTACAACCTTCTCATTCTTATCCACTCATCTAGAATGTTGGATAAGGCTTGTGCTTACTTGTTAATTCTTATCTTATCTCCTAGTTGTTTCTAGGGATATTCTAGGTGCTTCTTGAGAGGTCTTTATATACCATCACTCCTAGTGTTTAAGGACATGCTTCTAATAATAGTGAGCATTAATATTGATCATACTCTTTGGTCTACTGTGTGATTGTGCTTGTGCTCCTTGATCTTGGGTGAATCTTGCCCTAAGTAAAATTCTTACAAAGAGTTGTAAGAAAGTAGTTCTCTAGGGTGAACACACAATTAGTGCCCCGATTCAAGGAGAGAACTCCTTATCACCAATTGAAGTTTCATTTTTGAGGGGGAGACGAAATTGGAAGCAAATTTTGGAAGGGAATTTGTGGGAAATTTTTAGAGAGAGATTTTTGTGATAGAAGAAAATTCTCTCACAATCCTTGGGTGGTTGCGTATTAGCATCAGGTTCAGGTAGGGTCTTGTGTTTTGATCACTGATTAATTACATACTTTTCCTTTCCTGTATTCTTCATACCTGTGGATTGTAAATATGAATTATCTCTGATGAACACTTAAACATTTCAATGTTGTAATTTACTGAATACATGTCAATATCTTCTACATATGTGGTGATTAGAAAAGTATACAAGAAGCCTCGTTTTGAAGAGTAAAGAATTTAGTATTTTTATCCAGGAAGGGTTTAAAATAAAAGAAAATTTTTAATTATAAATTTGAGTGGTTAGACATAATTTTTCCTTACAGACTAATATTGTAAAAGTTATTATATATATAAAAATTATGTGAGGGGGGTATTTGGTTGGATTGAACTTTATATAAAATAAAATATATTTTTAAAAAAAGATATTAAATGGGGGTGGGGTCACCACACCCCCACCATCCACTTGTTAATAGTAGTTGCAACTGTTATAGTAGACCATGGGCCTACCAATAGCAAACTGCGAATGCAGACCATAGCTACCTTTGACAGTCTGTGGGTTGCTAATAGTAGTCTGCATGCTTATATAAAAGGGTTTGATTTGTATTTAGATAATTTTTATTTTATATTATAATATAATTAAATTTTAAATTATATTTATTAGTTATTAAAAATTTATTAATAAAATTTATTAATATCTATACTAATTTATTATATAGTTAATTGAATTTGCAATATAATAATTATTTTGTATTATTAATTAATTAATATAAAATTTTCATTTAATTAATGTGTTTGAATAACAAAAATTACTTTAATGGTTATTAATTTATTTATTAAATTATTAATAGAATAATTGTTATCTTATTAACAATTTAAAGATAAGTATTTAAAGAAGTTGGTAATATTTAATTAAAGTTTACTACTACATAGCTGGAAAGTAAAAGAGAGATTATTGAATTTTGAATAATCAATTAAATTATTATTAAAAGAAATTAGAATCATAAATTGGTTATTAATATGAATATGATATATAATTATTAATTAATTTAATTAAATGTGACTTAATTAAGATTAATTAGTAATGAAAGGTGTTCAACTAAGTTCTAAATTTTATTAAATAATATTAATTTTAATAAAATTATAAGCTTCTTATTTGAAGATCAATAAGTTTTATTCTGATAATTTTAACAAATAATCATCCCTTAATTATTTTTGGGGAAATTGTTATAGTGGGAGGGTGATTTTCTTTATGTCTTATTTGAAGGGATGAATGAGTTAACATATAAGGGTAAACTGCTAATCTTTTACCTATAACATACTTTGAAAATGAAAATTGAAAGAACATTGCATTAACTTAGCAATATGCTTTCAACTTAAATCAAACAATTAGAGTAGCATGTTTTCTATGTACTGTCTATGCTTTGGGGGTTTTTGGGGTTAATTAGATGTTGACCAATTTAAATTGTTACCAGAGGCTCGGAGGGTTGTGTGATTTTGGTACTATGTTGTTTTGATCTCAATCTTTCTAAACCCAACCATGGTGATGTGTTTAGTATGCTCTATGTTGGATGTATTTACTATCGTTGTTTCTTTCTAGTCTTTTTGCATGTGAAGTTGAGGTGTATGTATATGAGATACTTGACTTAACCATTTTTGAGTCATCAATTAGTTATATTTGATTTGATTTCTAGTCACTTTGAGAGGACTGAGATGTTTTGAATGATTTGTTCTTGATGATGTCATGTTGTGACATGTTTGACTTGACCATTTTGGAGTCTTCAATCAGTATTATTTTTTGATACTTTCTACTTGCTCGTTGAGAACCGATTGATATTGTGATTTATCTTTGATGCTTTCCAGTTGCTCGCAAAGAACTAATGTGATTATTATGATTATCTTTATGATGTTTTGCAATCACTTGTATAGGGCTGAGGTGATTTTTATATGATTATTGATTTGTGATTTTATGAGCCTAGGGTAGGTTATCTACTTTTAGTGATGGGAAGTGGCTTGCAATGGGGTTTGAGGCCCTAAGTGGTTGCCAAGGTAACTCATTGTAAGTTGTGTAATAAGTGAAAACATTACACTAAATGAGGATTAACTTGAACCTAATAAGAGTCTTGTATGTTCCCACCCATGCCTTGAGTGCTAGTATAGACTACGATGAGAGTGGAGAGAACACTTGGTTGCAACCTTACATTCCGTAGTATGCCTTGTTAGTACAAGAGGATGATAGTGGTCGCATAGGGATCACTAGGGGATCGAGGTCTATTGAGAGACTACTAGGGTAACTCTAGCATGATTCATGCAATGACACTTGCTTGCTTACATAGTAGGTTTCCTACATGTCTTGTGTCCCTTTGGGTCTAGATTTCAATCTATTTTGGAACCCCTTTCAATTAGAATACTTTTAGGATTTCCTAGACTTAAGAGTATTTGTGTTATGTGATTTGATATCCATTTAGGTTCCACACAGTCGAGTGGTAGTGCTTTTTCACTCTTACCATTGAGATCCATCCATAGTCACCATGGCTAGAGCTTTTGTTGTTGGCATTTACCTTCATTCTATTTATGGATCATTATGATGGACATTTATCTTTTACGATGGTTATTATATCTTTATTGATGGATGAATGTATCATGTATGGTGGATGGTTTCATTTATTTTATTGTACTTTGTATCATGGATCCAAGGAGGATTATGTATTTGTATTTTTACATATGTATATTCTTTTAGCCTTTCATACCCTCTGACATGTACAGTGGATGATTGAGCATTCCAGATTTCATTTGCCAAGAGGCATTCAAAACAAATGTATATTATTTAATGAACTTTGGACTTCCTAATTATTCTTTCATGTGGATGTGGTAATTTTTAGACTTAGTATTAATTAAATTTAAATGTGACTCAATGTCTTGTGCTCCTTAAGGAATGTAACTTGTTATGTATGCTTTTAGTTGAATGTATGTTATTGCTTCCACTACTATGTGTTTGATGTGAATGATTTATCTTTCATGTTTAAAAAAAAATGCTACCAAACTTAGTAAAGCTTTAGGTTATTTCTTTTGGATCCCCTGGCAAGACGTTACATTTACTTTGATAGGTAAGTACTCTTGTAAATTATAATCCTAGATAAGTAAAGATAGGAAAGTAAAGTTAAAAATTTGTTCTACAAAAAATAATGACCATTTTAGAATAATCAAATTGGTGGAAAATTTAAATCCTTTAATGATTTTTTTTTTTTTAAAGCTTCTAAAACTTCCAAGTGGCTTACATGGTAGACCTTCCTTCCCTTTATGCTTGCGCTATTGTTCCTATGACGAGGAATTTGAAAAGAAAATAATATTTAAATGGGATACCTTCAGCATCATAAATTTTTTGAAGGACGTGGCTAAGGTCAGATGGAATGGAAGAGATGTAATACAAATAATTAGACATATTTTAATGAATGTGGAGGTTGTTTCTTTTCTATAGACCTACCAATAGGAAATCATGTTGTGGATAGGTTAGCGAGTGTGGAAAAATATACTGAGGGGTTAAGAAATTGGGATGATCCTTCATCTATCTTAGTGGATGTGTATTAAGAGATCTACCAAAATCACCTCAAAATCCTACATTAATGACTATGTCATCATTTATTTTATTGGGCTCTATTTCTCATAGTTTGTTGATGAACTAGTTTAATATTTTGGTGTTGGAGTTATTTAGCCTGTACGAAATTCTATAAATTTGGTGTTTGATTTTCTTAGGTCTATTCTTTCTGAAAGTGGTGAGTAATATTTACAATCACCAAAGTAGGATAAGCATGGGTGGGGATCCTTATTAGATAGAGACAAATAAATCAGGTGAGTATTAGACTAATAATATTCTGACCCTTCAACATGGTGGGATTGCTAGGTATATCATGAGTATGAAGGCTATAACCTAGAGCTCTCCTAAAAAATGTGGAGCCTTTGGATGATGGAAATGTTACAATGTGGTTTTCTTCATTTCTAATTGAGTCAAAGTCTATCTTTCTCATTAGTAGGATAAGCATGAAAGGAGTATCTTTCTTGACCTAGTTTAGAAATTTCTTAGGCTTCATCTTAGGTTTAATAGAGAAGTGATGAGTGGGGTGTGCCTAAAATTGGTGAAGGTGCTCATTCAATTCAATAGCTATGAGATGCAACACCCCACCAAGGAACCCAAAATAAATTATCCTAAAGTTTTCACTAAGTTTGCCAAAGTTTTATTTTTTCTGAAAATAATAAACAAGAGATTTAATATCTAGCGGAAGCAATAATCACATACATAAACACAAACCATAAAAAAAATTACATCTCTTAGGGGTTTCATGATGTTTAATCACATATAAGTTTAATTAATAAGTTAAATCTATTCAAATAATATACAATTATAGGATGCCACTTGGCATAATCAAAATACTTAATCATCCACTACATAAGTCATAGCGTATGAAAAGCTCAAAGAATATAAATTATCAATAATATAAAACATCTCACAAGATCTTTGAAAATCAAGTACAAAGCAATAGAGTATAACCATCCAATAGAAAGCACAAGATCAAAAAGAAAGGATCAACTGCACAAGGACATCTAGCATCAACATCCAATTGTTGGATGTCAATGGTATAAGAAAAATACACTAGCACTTGACCTTGTGGTAACCTAGATGGACCACTCCCACCATTTTGAGGAGATAAAATCATGTCCCATACTAATATGAAACCACAAGTCATAACCAACATCTAGATCAAGGAAATCTTGATAGAAAACTATATCAAAGGGTACAAAGAGACAAGAATAATATAAACCCAAAGGCAACAATGACACATAGGAAATCTACTATGTAAGTGGGAAAGTGTCAGCACATGAGACAACTCTAAGGTTACCTTGGCAGCCACTCTGGACTCTACCCCCCTAGTGTCTTTATGTAGCACCAATATCCTTTCTTATAGAAAAGGCATACTAATAAAGCGAGGTTATAACCAAGCATCCTCTCTACTCCCATCCTAGCCTATACTAGCACTCAAGGAATGGGCAAGGAAAGACAATTACTCTTATTAATTCATTTTACTCTCATTTAATGAAATGCTATCACTTATTAAAAAAACTTACAATGACTTACCCAGGGAACCACTTATGGCTCTGGCCTCCATTGCAAACCACTTCCCAACATACACATAGATTACCTACCCTAGTCTCATAAAAGAACAACCCATAAAATTCACAATTTTCACCTTAGCCATTCACAAGTGACTCAAAAGAAACCATAGATAAAATATAGTAATCACCTCAGTCCTTTACAAGCAACTAGAAAGCACCTAAAGACAAATCTCAATATCACCCATTCTTATACAAGCAACTAGAAAGAACGAAAAGATAAAACATAATAATCACCTCAATCCTATACAACCAACTAGAAAGCATCGAAACATAATTGATCAGAGACTGAAAGGTTACACAAGAAAGTCACACCATTCACCTCAGTTCTATACAAGAAAATCTAAAAGCAACACAAACATCTAAAGAAAGTCATCATAGAAAATATGTGACACATCACCATGGTCAGGTATAAAACATCATATACATAGCATCTTTGTGATGTCACATGACATCACAAAAATAGTAACTCCCAAGCTCTGGTAGACATCCAAAATTGCTCAACACTCTAAGTCAACCCCAAACCCAACACAAAAGAAAATATACAACCAAGTAGTGTAGTTTCATAAATTTTGTTTAGTTTTGAAAACACAAGATTTTGTTTACATAATAAGTTTCAAGTTTTTGTTTCAATATGAGTTTTTGACTTAACAAAGTTTACAAAATTTTCCTTGTAACTGAAATCCCTATTTCCTTTTTAAATCCCAATACATAGTTTACCACTATAGAACTAATGTCTTCATAAATTATTATGAAATAATTTAAATAATAATAATTAAATTATTGATAAAATAATACAAAGTTATTAATAACCATAATTATCAATTAAAAATATAATAATAAATAATTTAAATTTATTAATAATATTTAATATTAATTTAATTTATAATAATTTAAAAACTATATTAATTAAATTATTTAATAAAAATCTAAAAACTATATTAAAATGGTTATTAAATTACAAAATTTAATAATTTTAAATTTCTTTCAAAAAAACTATAAAAAAATAAATTAAAGAGTGTTTATGGCTCACAGACCTTAATGACAAACATTGCCGCAGTAGTGTTGCTATTGTAGCAACAACAACGTACTGCCTTATGATAGTATATGCTACTATGGCAATAGTTGTAGCCTTCGTGCAACCAGCTTATGTCATGGCTGGGTGGGGAATTGGTGGCCTTGCCCATCTTTTAATATTTATGATTTTTTTATTTGATTTTTTAAAAAAAAATTTATAATAAAAACAAACAAACTTCCTCCATCACAAAAAAATTCAAATTTATTTTTGAATGATATCTGATAAAATTATCATAGTAAAATCATTTACTATGATAATTTTAATAACACATATATTTTTGATAAATTCATGTGACAGATCTGATAGGAAAATTACAAATAATAAATCAAATTTTACATCTCAAATTTGTTGGATTCCTTTCCAAACCCTTTCCAAAATTAAATACAAAACTCTAATTTACAAAATGAGGGTTTCTACATTTTCAATTCATATATAGATAATTTTGAAATGGAGAACTATGAAATTCATAATAAGGGTTTCAACCCAATTCAATTTTGAAACTAATTTCACTAAGACATGAAGAAGATAGAGAATTCAAAGAACAAAAACTACTACACAAAACTCACAAGATCCTACCTGAATTTGATTCTAAAATAATGAACCCATAAAGCTCGCAAGCAATTCCCCTTCTTCTGAAAACCTTCATCTCAAAAATTGGCTCCTCCAAACCTTAGTATGGAGAAATAAACTCTAATTTTCTAATAAAGATTTTTTTCCCCAAAGATTTACAAAACTGCTTTTCCTTAATTACTTCTATCATATTTTAATTTTCATGTACAAAATTTATGCAAATTAATTAAAATAAACTTCCTTTTACTCTTTAGTTAATTCTCGAGACATTTTTGATAAAATATTTATTAACTTAAATAATAATAATATTTAGAGTTTATTATAAAAATGAAACTCCTTAATATGTTATTATAAAATTAAATAAATATTATTATGCCATAATTAGAATTTTAACTATATCTTTAAATTTAACTCTTTCATTTAATTAATTTCTCAATTAATTAAATATTGAATTTTCTCTATAACATTTTCATTAAGTTAAATCATTAAATACTCTTTTAATTTGATTTAATTATAACTATAAATCACAATAGACTCACAAGATGAACTATCAAATCCTATCATAAAGTATAAAATAATAGATCAAACTCAAGGCTAAAAACTAGAAATTTACATCACTTGTCAAATTTGAAAGGGTAAACAACTTAGATACTTTTCCTACTTTCTATGACAATTGGCTTAAGGTTAGGATTTGGACTCAAGAACTATCTCCCCTCTTTTACCATTGAGATACTGTGATAGGCCATGCTCATCTTGGAAATTCAAGGAAGTTGGTACTTTGTAGCTAGAATCTACATAAAATTCAAGCATGTACATACACATATAATCTAAACTAAATAGGAAATGACATGGTGTGGTGCATCATGTTACCCCAACTAGCAAGTGACTATGACTCCCTCCCTCATCTACATCAAAAACATCAAACATAAAGTAAAACATATAAGTACACCATACACATGCAAGTGTGGGGTAAGTAACCATAGAATTGTATATAAATCACACATCTAACTATCATCATGAGATAAATGAAATCCCTATTTGAACATGCATTTATAATCATAGAAATAATCCTGAACACATGTCATAACTAAGGCTTACTCCTATAATCCTACAAGAAAGATAAAACTAAAGCACTCACTATGAAGGTCCCATTGGACCCTTTCTCCCTATAGGAGGATAAGACTACACTAAAAACACCTGTGATATCTACCCATGTCTCCAATAGTGGGTTTTGATGTTGTAGGCCTTCGATCCAAGAACTATGATTTCCATTGAGGATAATGGAATGACTTGTATCTGCATTGTCCACATGAAAAATACTCTTCATTAAAACCATTCTACATTCTAGGTGCGGTAAATTACTTTAAAATACCACCACTAACAAAAGAATGAGCACTTTGTGATGCTTGGTCATACTGGTTGTACTTATTACACAAAAATCACTGAGAATCCCTAGAGTATGATCCATCGCCACCACTCTGAATAGGAGGATAAGATCCTCCCTACTATTGATTACCTTCAATACAAGGAGGCTTCCTACTACTACCTACTCCATGATTACCTTTGGACCCTAATGTTGCAGGTGCTCCCACAAATCCACCATGTCCTAAGGTGACACTGTTCTCTAAACCTATATTCTGATGTACCACTTCCTTGATGGTTTTAGCTTGAAATATCTTAACACCCCCAATGAGATAGTTATTAAGGCCCAAAATAAAGTGTTGACCCATTAGTGGCAAGCTATCACTGATCCCTGCATAAGATATAAGCTCATAATTTATTTTCTCATACTCTGCTATAGTCATAGTGTACTATTTGAGATTGAAAAACTCATCTACTCTCTATTATTGTCATTCCTTTGGTGGGAATTGCTCATGGAAGTTCTCTAGAAATAACTCCCATGTGTCAATATTCATATCTACTCCCAACTTCTTCTCCTCAATGTTCCACCATGTAGCTCCAAAGAGTTCTAGTTGGGTGATGGGAAATCTCTCTTTAACATTAGAGTCAAAGTCCTATATAGAAAATAATTTGTCTAGAGAAATTAACCACATGGTCTACCACATATCCTAAACCTAACCCATTGAAGTGTTTGATCTTGGACCTTTGAAGGTCCTTCGTCTAATAGGGCTTAATTGACCTTTTTTTGTCACCATGAAAATCTCTATGAGGAATCTGGGACCTATGCCTCTCCTCATCCCATGTATGATGTGACCCCTCATAATCAACACACTGAAATGGAGGTAGGTACCCCATAATAATCCTTATCATTTTCCTTAGGTCAAACTATTGTGAATCATCCTAATGCTCTCCCATGACCCCTACCATGACCTGGGCTATGATATCTTATTGATGATCTCATCCTAGATAACATCCTACAAAAATATCCATAAGAACATACAACTATAAAGCATACACATAAGAAACATGTATTGAATATAGTACACGATTCCAATTTAGGTTTTCCTACTTCTAGGTTTAAGTACATTTTAGTTTGAAGTTAAAGCATTCAAATTTGTAATAGATACATATAACAATTTAAGTTTCATTTCAATTTAGCCAGTTATCAACTAGTGGCATTTCAATATACCCAGAGCTCCCAATGCAGAAACTCAGGCTCTAATACCAGAAATAATGCCCCACTAGGGAACCCAAAAGAAATTAACCTAAACATTTTCACTAAGTTTGCAAAACCTTTTTTTTTGGAAAGATAATAAACAACAACAGATCTAATATAGCGAAAGCAATAATCACATTCATAAATGAAAATTACATCTCTTTAGGGTCCCATGACGTTGAATCACATTTAAGTTTAATTAATACTAAATCTGATACATCAAAAATCCACATTAATGAATAATCATAAGTACAAATCTATTTAAATAATATACAATTACAAGATACCACTTAGCATAATTAGAATTCTTAGTCATCCATTGCACAAGTCATAGAGTATGAAAGCTCAAAGAATATACATCATCAATAATATACATCTCTAATAATCAAGTACAATGTAATAGAGTATAACAATCCAATAGAAAGCACAATATCAGAAAGAAAGGATCAACTGCATAAGGATTTCCAACATTGATATCCAACTTTTGGATATCAATGGGATAAGAAAAATGTACTACCACCCAACCTCATGGTAACCGGCCAACTCCCACCATGTTGAGAAGATAAACTCAAGTCCCACATAGATATAAAACCATAAGTCATAATCAACATCTAGGTGAAGGAAATCCTAATAGAAAACTATCTCAAAGAGTAGCAAGACACAAGTATCATCTAAACCCAGAGGCAACAATGAAATGTAGGAAATCTACTATGTAGGTGGGTAAGTATCATCAGATGAGAAAACTCTAAGGTTACCCTGACAACCACTCTAGACTTCGGGCCCCTAGTGTCTCTATGTTGTACCAGTATCATTTCATATAGATAAGGTATAATAACAAAGAAAGGTCACATTCAAGCATCCTCCCTACTCCAATCCTAGCCTGTACTAGCACTCGAGGCATGGGCAAGGAAAGACAATGACTCTTACTTAATGAAATGTTATCACTTATTAAAATAACTTACAATGTGTTACTTAGGTAGCCACTTAAGGCTCTAGCCTCTATTTCAAGACACTTCCCAACACACACATAGATTACCTACACTAGGCTCATAAAAGAACAACTCATAAAATCACAATTTTTACCTCAGCCATTTACAAGCAATTAGAAAGCACCTATCTACTTCTGATAAAACACACCAATCACCTCACTCCTTTACAAGTAACTTGAAAGAACCTAAAGACAATTCTCAATATCACCTTAGTCCTATACAAGCAACTAGAAAGCACAAAAAGATAAAACACAATAATCACCTCAGTCATATACAAGGAACTAGAAAGCATAAAAGGATAACTAATCGACAACTCAAAGATTGCACTAGAAAAGTCACATTATTCACCTCAGTTCTACACAAGAAAACTAGAAAGCACCACAAAGAACTAAACAAACTCGTCATAGAAAATATGTGACACATCACCATCGTTGGGCATAAAAGATCATATACATAACATCATCATGGCATCACATGGAATCACCAAAATAGTAACTCCCACCCTTTGGTAGACATCTAAAACTTGTCGACACTCTAAGTCAGCCCAAATCCCAACACAAAAGAAAGCATGCATCCAAGCAGTGTAGTTTCATAGATTTTGTTTGGTTTAGAAAACACAAGATTTTTTACACATAATAAGGTTCAAGTTTTTGTTTCAATGTGAATTTTTTGACTTAATAAAGTTTACAAAAAATTCCTTATATCTAAAATCTCTTTTGCCTTTTTAAATCCGAAAACACAGTTTACCTCTATAGAACTAATGTCTTCATAAAATATTATTATCAAATTCAAATCATAATTTTAAATTATTAAAAATATTAATTATCAAATTATTAGTAAAATGATACAAAATTATTAATAACCATAATTATCAATTAATAATATTATAATATAACATTTAATATTAATTTAATTAATATCCCCAAAAATTAATCATCCTTTTCAAAAATGGTGAAGTAGAGCTTTCAAATGAAAAATGTAGAGCCGGCTATGAAAAGACAGAATTAAACTACTAGATCTTGGCAAGGCACAGAAGAAAACCCTTGGAAAAAGCCTAAAATTCATGGAACAACAAGGCATTCAAGAAAACGATGGCAAATCCCCATCCACAAAATTCAAACCAAGAATAGATTCGCAATATTAGGAAATTTAGAGAATTGTTAAAAATGCTCCCCGCCAAAATTGCCAAGCATCAACCAAGCTACATCTTACCCAAAAAATCCAGGCCTTGGGCAAGTAAAAAATTTCTTCACGATAGAAAAAATAGACAATCAATTCAAAATCTCCTCACTTACAAAATATGCCCAATGATCCATTAATCTTATGCCCCCCTTGGCTGTAAGTCAAGAGCCGACATCAACCCTTGTGCCCTGGCATTCCAATAGGAATAATTTACTTTTACAATCAAATAGGAAATCTTATGTGCCCCCCCACCAGCAATCTGCAGAAAAAAATTAAAAGTAAATTGATGCCCTAGGTCCACATATCCGAATTACCCATCTACATTTCCAACAAGGAAACTGAAGATCTATGGGTTAAATGTCAAAAACTGGGAATTTTTGCAATCTAGAATGGCTTGAAGGAAGACATTTCCATGCTCACTTATTGGCTGGAAGAGCACTGCAAAGAACAGGTAAGTATCTCTAGCTTTTTTGAAAGAATCCTTTATTTGAAATGCTTGGATGAATCCATTAGAGATGAATTCTTATCTATTTTTGAATGTTATTTAAATATGGGTTTGCAGTCAGTTTTGTTAAATGGAGCCCTAATTTTAGTCTAGAAGAGTTAGACATTTTAACTCCTAGATGGTATAATTCTAAATCCTTACCACTAGAGTTGGTCCACATTGAGGTACTCAGATCTATAGGGTTTTCTATAGGAGATCTGATAGGCATTGACTCATCATATCAATATAGTAACAATGTAAGGATGCTCATTAGAACCAAGCTCAACCAACCAGTTCAATACCATAAGAAGATCATAACCAACAAATCATCCTATGACATTAACCTTCAAATATATGAACGAGATATTTTGGATATTCTCAAAATTGATGATATCAAGAAGATTAGACATAGAACAATCCCTCTTACATCAAATTTCCTTAGTATTTTCCCATGGATCAGAATCAAGAAAAAGAAATTAAGGATAAATTAGGCAGATCAGGAGTCCTCACCACAACACGTCTAGGATGAAGGACATTTAAATAATCCTCCATAGAAGGAAAGGAATGTTTCAAAAAATTGTGAAATGATCTTAGAGGCTAAACCAAGACTCAAGTCAATTATAGTGGGAGAATTGGATAAGGATCTGGATAGAAATCAAAAGCACAAGACAAAAGTGAAACATGGGTCAAAGAATAGAAGAAAAGACAAAAAGAATGGCATAGGCAAAAATAGTCCTCCAAAAGAGAATAGTTGTCTAACAGGGAAGGATTTACCCAAAGTTTCATATCCATTTGAAGTAGGTGATAAGATTGAAATGGTGACTAAACAAATGAATCAAGATACAGAAAAGACCAATTGTAGGTCAACAAACGATATCGGATTTGAAGATACAGAAGGGAAACCTTAGCACCTATGGAAGCATCAAGAAAACAATGTATAGAATAGGAAAAGAGTAACAAAATGAATATTGAATAGGATGAGAATGCTTTATTATTTGAACCAACAAAAAATGATGGAGGGAAGAGTAAGGATTTGGAGTTAGACCTAAAAGGGGAGCATTGTCAGCTTATGGATCCAAAAGAAAGATACATTACCCCAATCAAAAAAATAATTAAAAGTTCTAAGTTTTGATAGACTCCAAAAAAAGGTCTAAGGTCCCCATTTACTCTAGAGGTACATAAAAATGAGAATTTTAGCTCTAAGAAAAAATTTAGATCCTTGGCAAATGAGCTCCAAAACTTCCTAGACAAAAAAAATGTCTTGGATGTGTAGAGCTTGCCACTCAAAGAACTGATGCTGAGTTCCTTGAATAGCTTACTGAGGAATTAGTCCAATTTTTTTGCCTTGAGAATATAAACTATAGTTCAGAGGCTTAGAAGGAAGAACTACTTCAAAGAGTTCTCAAAATTGGAGGCAATAACTATACCTATGAAGATTTAAGGAAGGATCTGAAAAGGATTGAGGATGAGGATTTCAAATAGGAAAGGTAATAGTCAAAAGAAGTCATAAGGGAAGTAGTTCATGAAGACAAAGGTACTTTAAAGATAAATCAAAAAGATGCATTCTTAGGAGAAGAAAATCAATCAAGTATCATAGATCTACAAATCAAAGAGCTAGAAGGGAGGTACCAAAAAGTGACGCATGTGAAGAAAACTCTAGCACACAGATGCATTTGGAGAATCTAGGGATATAGATGAATTAGAAAGGGCTGAATTCTCCAAATTATGGGAAAGTTAAAGGAAAAAGAGGTAGAAAATCCTTGAGGGAACTCAGAGAAGCAAAAGGACTTAGCAAGGAACAACAAAAGATAGACCAGTTATTAAACATTGGGAAGGGAAAGAGCATTCCCAGGGATCCATGAAGATCACCACATGGAATGCTAAGGGACTAAATGTCCCTAGCAAGAAAAGGTTGCTTAGGAAAAATTTTAAACTTTTTGATTCAAATATCATTCTAATACAAGAAACAAAATTGAGTAAGGCAGAGGGATCAAACTTTAAAAAGAAGCTTGGTTTCTAGAGCTCCTTATTTTGTGAATAAATAGGTGCCTTTTCTGGTCTAGGAATACTATGGAACCCTAGGAAAATTAATATAGATTTTCTAAATTGTAGTAGCAATTGGATGAGTGTTAAGGTACAGTGTCTAAAATCCAATATTCATTTCATAATAATTAATCTATAAAACCCCATTAGTACTTTAGGTAAGATAAATGTTTGGAATAAAATCAATATGTTTTTAGATCATTATCTAAATGAGTCATGTCTAGTAGGTGGTGACTTCAATACTATCCTTAATTTATCTGAGAAAGATGGTGGTATTCACCAACTTTCACAAGCCTCCCTACTCTTTAAAGAATGGTGTTATGGAAACAATCTGATTGATATCCAAATTAACAATGGGAAATACACCTAGAACAATAGGAAGAAGGAGTTTACATATATAGTAGAGAAGCTAGATAGATTCCTCCTAAAAGGTGATTTGGACGGAAATAATCTCAACATCTTGTCCACCATTCTACCCATTGCTGGTTCGAATCACTACCCATTTAGACTAGAACTTGCAGAACTAACAAAACCATTAAGGAATCCATTTAAATGTGGAAAAATGTGGTTCCTAGACCCAATATTGACTAATAATATTAAAGAATGGTGGGCCCAAGATTCATGTGAAGGGTCTAATATTTTTTTTTCTATATAAAAAATGAAGATGTTAAAGAATAAAATTCTTAAATGGAATAAAGAACATTTTAATAATGTTTTTAAAGAAAAAATAGATATAGAAGGAAAATTAAAACACCTTAATACGGTAGTTATTAAAGAAGGTATGAATAATGATCACTTTATGCTTGAAAAAGAATTACTCACTAAGAAAGAAGATATACTAACCAAAAAAGAAATATTCTAGAAACAGAAATCTAGGAAGAATTGGTTAGATGAAGGAGACCAGAATACAAAAGTTTTTCACAATTCCACCCTAAATAATAGATCCAATAATAAAATAATGAGAATCAAGATTGTGATTGGTACCATTTATGAGGATCCAGGTGAAATAGCAAGAACCTTTGTTGACCATTTCTAGGAAATATTAAACAACTTCATAGTATCCAATAGGGATGTGCAAGAAAAATTCCTCAATTTCATTATAAAATTAATTACACCAAAGGATAACAAATTCCTCAACAAACAAATTACTTTGGAAGAAGTAAGAGAGGTGGTTTTTAAAATGAACCCTGATAAATCCCCAAGGCTGGATGTATTCTTGGCCTTTTTCTATCAGAAGTGTTGGGACATTATTAGAGAAGATTTATGGAGAGCCATAAAAGCCTCAAGGAATGGTGGAGCTTTATTAGAAAAAATAAATTATTCTTTCCTAACCTTGATCCCCAGAAAAATTGATCCAGAATCACTTGGGAACTATAGTCCCATTGCTCTCTGCAACACTATTTATAATTTTTTTTCCAAGATTTTAGCTAATAGACTGAAGGTTTTTCTCCCAAAATTATCGCAGAGGAGTAAACTAGTTTTGTTCCTGGTAGGTCCATTATTGATGGCATCCTCACTATTCAAGAAACCATCCATTCCACTTCCAAAAGTAAAGAGCCAAGTATGTTCATGAAACTAGATATCCAAATGGCTTATGATATGGTGGATTGGAGATTTATGTGTAAGGTGATTGAAATGTTTGGCTTCTCTTATCAATGGATCAACATAATACTTAAATTTATATCCAACACCAAAATTTCTATCCTCATTAATGAAATGCCTGAGGGGTTCTTCAAAATTTCTAGGGGTATTAGATAACGTGATCTACTTTCTCCCTCTCTTTTTATTATTATGGAAAAAGCCTTTGGAAGAGTGGTTATAGATGCATATAACAATCAAGTAATCTTTGGAATCACGGTGGCAAGGAATATGCCTAATATTACCCATCAGCAATATGCTAATGACTATTGGAATGTCTTAATGGGAAGAGTGCTTCTGAGAGGGGGGGTGAATCAGAAGTACTGGCCTTTTAACAACTTTTATACCCTTAATAACATATAACTAAAATTAACATGCATGCATATAAACATTAAACAATCATGAGAAAAAGACATGAATCACCACATAACACTTGAGATTTTGGTGACCCAAAAACCCTCCAGGAATAAGAAGGTAAAACTAGGTTGGGGATGATACCCACAAAATTACTGCAGTAATTGATTTCAACCACTTCTGATGGTTTGCCCTATTAAAGGCTACAACACACTGTTAAATGTGACCCTGTTAAAGAATTTCAACACCCTATTAGGAGTGTGCCTTATTAGAGGACTTAAGAACATTCAACTTAGAATGCCACCCTGTTAAAGGATTTACATAAGGCTATTAAACCCACCTAACTCAATAGGATTTTCAAAATCCTAATACAATTGTGGGAGAGTATTAGAATAATACACCTGATCTAATGCAATCTCTAATGCTCATCTCAGGTACTTGATCTGCTCTTCTATCACTGATCTCTACTAGATCTGATCTACTAATTATGTTGCTTTTTCTATTCTGATCAACTAGATGTGTAAATTTTCCATCCTTTCTACTAAATCTTTGAGACCAATGTTCTGCAATGACCTTAACAATATGCTTTTATTTTCCTTGTTCTTTTGACTCCTTTTATTACCCTCGCATTTTTCAATGGCATCAAGACTCCTATAAATATTAGTGGTTCGTTATGCATCCTTGATTCAAGTGTTCCTTCTTAAACCCTTGAAATTCACCCATTGGGTGCATGCAGTCTCCCCTTGTCTGATTGGCTACATGGGGATTGCATAGGTGGTTGTGAGGATTTGATCTTATCCTTTTCTCCTATCATGAGTCATGCATAACCATTTTACATCCTGGTTTGTATTGGCACAAACTCTTATGGTAATCCTACGTTGCTCAGCACATGAAGTAATACTGATGCTTAGCATCATCTATTCTAGATTGCTCAACATCCACCGTGTTGCCTATGTTACTCGACACCTGTTAGTTTTCTACATTGGTCAGCTTCTATTGATTCCTAAATCAATCAGCTCGTATTAACTTTGCAATGCTTAGCTCCTGTTGAATCTTGAGTTACTTGGCACATATTGGTCTCATCTACTTAGCACCTACTATGACTTGCTTAGCACATACTGTCTTCTGGTCTACTTGGCATGTGTAGAAAAAAAGGTTAAGTATGTTGACACTCATTTGTCAATCTTACTTATTTGATCAACAATGATACCATCTTGCTCGGTAAATGTTCTATCAAAGAAGCATTAAAATTAAACTCTATTATTAATTCATACATGGCAGCATCAAGATAGAGAGTTAATAAAGAAAAATCAGAAATATTTTTCTTAAACACTAGTAAAGAAGTTGAAGACCAGATTTGTAAAGTGATGAGCTTTACGAAAGGATACTTTCCTGTGTAAATATTTGGGTCTTATGTTGGAAAAAGGAGAAAAATCTACCAAGATTTGGCATAATATGATTGAAAAAGTAGATGCTAGAATTGGAATTTGGAAAAACAAATGGCTCTCAAAGGTTGGGAAGACTACTAAAATTAGATCGATTCTCTCATCCATCCCTACTTTTCTACTTTCTTGTCTTCCCCTCTCTAAGAGTTCCTTGGGTAAATTGGAATCAAAATTAAGGAATTTTTTATGAAAGGATTATGAAGAACATAAGAAACTAGTACTTGTTAAGTGGGATAATATATGTAAACATAAAGAGATGGGCAGTCTCAAGATTAAGAATCATCAATGGAAAAATGAAGCTCTAGGTGCTAAGCTAATTTGGTGATTATATAAAGAAAGAAATAAAAAATGGACCAAGATATTATATAACAAATACCTTAATGTGGATGACCCCCTTTCTTTTTTTAGAATGAGGAATCTACGTAAAGGATCAAAAAGTTGGAATTTTATGACAAAGTGCAAACACATTATTAGCAATTTTCTTTCTTGGGATGTGGTTTAGGTGAGGACGCCTTATTTTGGGAGGATTCTTAGGATGGATTTCCCCCGATTATATCTAGACCCTTCCCCCTGTCCCTCAAAGAGAAACTTGTATCCTCTTAGGGAGTTAAAGTTAAGGATTATAAGATAAAAATCTCTTCTAAAGGTGTGGTTAAATGGGTGTGGAAATCCCCAGAGGATGCAAGATGTGATATGGAAGAAATACAAGCTTATGAAGAGATTCTTAGAGATAGAAGACTTAAGTACTTTAGGAGAAAAGATGAGCTTATTTGAGCAGCTTCGAAGGATGGTAAACTTAAATGTTAGGAGTGGATATAACTCCTTGATTCATTCCCAAAGATGAGATCGAATAGAAATCCCACTCAATCTATGTTGGGATGCAACTTGCTTGCCAAAGTTTGGTTTCTTTCTTTGGCTAGCCTACCAAAATAGAATCTTAACAAAAGATAGGTTGCATAAATTTTGCATTCTGGGACCTTCTAGATGTGTACTCTACAAATAGAACTTTGAGGATGTAGATCATTTATTATATAACTATCCTTTTTCTTAATCTTGTTGGGAATGGGTTCACCCACTTTCCGAGAACCTTCTTTGAGCTCCTGAAAGGATGCCCCATAAATAGAACTAAGGGGATCTATAGAAAACTATGGAAAATTTGACTAACAATCATGGCTTGGGAAATTTGGAAGGAAAGAAATAGGCATACATTCCAAAATATGGAAATGAAGCCTGAAAGTTTACTACTAAAGATAGAAGCTAGCATAGTGGAAGTCACCAATTCCCATCTTAGGAGAGTTCAAAAAGAGGAAGGTTCCTTTTGGATTAGGATGCGCTCATGAAGAAGAATTGGAGTAAGTTGATCAATCCTCCCCTAATATATGCCAAGAATAGCAAGAAGGCTAGGGAGGATTGTAAATGGTCTCCTCCCCTACCTAGTTGGTATAAACTCAACTTTGATGGAGCTGCAAGAGGCAACCCCAGATCGGCCGGTATTGGCTATATTATAAATGATGAAATAGGTAATTGGATTGCTAGAAAGGTATTATCAATTTGGCCTACTACCAAAAACTTAGCAGAGTTAGAAGCTTTGGAGAAAGGCCTCTTGCTTTGTCTAGAGTTAGGTTTGTCAAAAGTTATTATAGAGGGTGACTCCCAAATTATCCTCATTGCAATCAGGAAACAGGCTACACCAAATTGAGTCCTTAATTCCAAACTAAGTGATGCCCTTCTACTTATTGATTAGTTAGTTAATTATAGGATATGCCATATATTATGAGAATGAAATAAGAAAGCAGATGTTTTAGCCAATAAAGGAGTAGATGGAATAAATATTAAATTTATAAAAGATTCTCGAAATTGAATTTGAATTTGTTTTTTTTTTTTTTTTAAGTTATCGAACTTAGGAATTTTACTTAAATAGGGGTTCTTCAATCTTTTTTGATCTTATCCTAAGTTAATATTATGGAATCTTCCTAACTCGATAGTAACCCATATTAATCATTAGTTATCCTAGATTGCTCTTTGATTAGTCTGCCTTCTTAGACAATCATTTTTTTATATGGAACTTAATTTTTGGACACCTAGGTGTTGTATCATCATATGTTAATGCTTCCCACTTCAACTTAGGCATTCTCCTGATGACTTGAATTGCTGGCATCATCAAAAGCTAAGGTCAGGCTTGAAGTTTTCTAGAGCTTACTACCTAGCTTTATATTATGTCGCTATCATTAACCTAGATAGCCCTACTACTACTGAAGTGGATTCAAACATTTATGTTTTCCATATGTTAGAGGTTTGTACCATGGCTTTCTATGTGAATGCCAAGCTAGAACAGTGGAATAGAATTTTGAACCCACTGGATGACAAGGCCAAAATTGCAGTGAGTAGGACCATTAGGGAAGGTTTCTTTGATTATAGTTATACATGGAGTAACAAGAATGACATCATTGGATCTTTTATAGGATGTATGGCTAGAGAAAAAATTGAACCTAGAGTTACTATCCAACTTTGCAATAGTATCCTTAACCCCACATGGAGGAGGGGGCTAGAGCAGGCCATCATAAGAATTGATGAGAAACTTCACATTCTATTGCTGAAAAGGTGTATGGAACTTCCTCCTGGTGCTCCAGAGCTATAATTTTCATTTCATCACCCTTCCTTGGTGGTCAGGGAAAACTATGCCTTCTACAAAGAATAGACAAGGATGGAGGTTGGCATTCATTTCCTTCTCGGTTGGATGGGGATAGTAGCAAACAAAAACAAATTATGACTGACGAAGTACCTCAATGGCTTCAATGCCTACATAGAAACAAGGGTAACATTTGAGGATTTGGATGCCCTAAACTTTATAACTCCCAATATGGAGAAGTCTAGCAGGGACAAATTTGACTTTGAATTCCCCCCAAATTTCCAAGTAGACAACCCCAATGAAGTGGCGAAAGTCTTATGGTGTATCGTAGATAAGTAAATCCTTGTTGCTGGTCTCTATAGTAATAAGGCTTCGTTATCATTTTAGTTTCGAAGTTAGTTCTCTCTAGTTTGTAGTAGTATTAGGGTCAGTGTAGGTCTTCAATCGTCTTGATATATGTTTTTGACTATACCAATTAAGGATATTTTAAAGCTCCTCATTTTGTATCAAATGGTAGGATCTTATCAACGTATATATGGATATACTTGTAAATAGTAGCATATGATGTATGTGGTCTATCATTTTTTGTTATGAACTCTACTATTGTATAGAGATTTTATAGCTCCCACATTTTGTATCTATCTCTAGATATAAGTAATAATATTATGTTATTTTGATTGTATAATGTCTTCTAGATCTGATGGGTTTATGTTTCATTTCTTTAAGGACTATGAATGGGTATAATGCTAATTTTGGGATCTCTCTGGTAATGGTATATGTTTTCATTAATAATGCATACTAATAATTTAGGGCTTATTGATTTCATTTACTCCCTAAATTATGATCTATTATCAATGGTTTTATCATTACTTTTTCAGTTCAAATGAGATATAGGATAAATACTCTTAACAGTCTTTGGTTCCTTGAACTATCGAGTGATCCTTAGAAAGGGATGAAAGTAGTAGACTAAATTTTTGGTAGTAGATGTAGGCCCAGTTATGTCAGGATTTGATTCCCCTAATAGATGGAATACTAGGTTTTTGTTAACTATGGTCGTGTATTATGGGCCTTCCTAATAAAACATCATTGGTGGACAATAATCGGTCTATCTCATGCCTTTTATACTACTTGACCAGTGCTGGAATTAAAGTGAATTTTTGTTTTTGGTAGAAAGGTAGTTCCAAAAGTGACTATTTTTGCATTGTCTAAAATATTAACAAGGAGGAATACGCAATTCTTAGACTAGATCCTCTCTTTCGAGTCCCTTTTTCAACATGTATTTGCCTTATTGAGTTTGGTATAAGTGTTCCTTTTATTCTAGGTTTATAGATGAAGTTTAAATTTATTCCTAGGAAAGGTTTATTATTATGTTTAATAATTAGAATGCTCTCATATGGATTCTTCTTAACATTGCATTAAGGTTTATGATCAACTATTTACTCTTTTCTACCAAAATTGTTCTAACATTTGAATGAAGTGTTCAGACAAGATTATTATAATCAAGATCTTGTTGGAAGATATTTTCTAATATCTCGTCTAAGAAGCATATGAGAATTTTTTAGAAATGTAATTTTATTCTATACTTCAATGAATTTGTTTATATCATTTGTAGATATTTGGATTGGGGTATGCCCCTTTTATATTGTAATAATATATGACTATGGTCCCGAGCTAGATTGGAGGTTTTCTTCGCCTGTTCTTTCCTACCAATGGTCGTTTGAATGGTGGAACACCATTGTAATTTTCAATTTTATTATTTATAATATATCGTTATGGCCTTGGCCATTTACCGATCAAAAAAATAAAATAAAAAATATTAATTTAATTAATTAATAACAATCTAAAAACTAAATTAAATTATTTATTAAAATATAAAAAATATTAATTGAAATTACTTTAAAATAACTATAAAAAATTTGAAATCATTTATGGCCTACCGACCTTAATGAAAAAAGTTTGTGAAGCAGTGCCACAGCTGCAGTAGTAGCAGCATATTGCCTTATGATCTATCATGCAACTAGCCTTTGTTGTTTGTGTGTGGGGAATTGATGGCCCTACCGACCTTTTAATAAATAAGATTTTATTTATTTATTTTTAATTAAAAACAAAAGAAAAAAAAATTCCTCTATCGCAAGCAATTTCAATTTTTTTTTAATGATATGTGATAAAATTATCACAGTAAAATGATTTACTGTGGTAATTTTACTAACATATATATAATTTTTTATAAATTCATGTAATAGTTCTGATAGGAAAATTATGAATAAAAAATCAAATTTCACATCTCAAATTTGTTTGATTCCATTCCGAACCCTACCCGAAATAAAATACAAATCTCTGATTTACAAAATGAGGGTTTCTATATTTTCAATTCATATATAGGTAATTTTGGAAAGGAGAACAATGAAATTTGTAACAAAAGTTTCAACCCAATTCAATTTTGAAAACAATTTCATTCAGACACAAAGAAGATAGAGAGTTCAAAGAATGAAAACTACTGTGCAAAATACACAAGATCCTACCTGGATCTGATGCTAAAATAATGAATGCATAGAGCTTGCAAGCAATTCCTCTTCTTTTGAAAACCTTTTTCTCAGAAATTGGCACCCATAAACCTTGGTGTCAAGAAATGAACTCTAACTTCCCAATAAAGTATTTTTCCAAATTAGGGATTCAATTCTACAATCACACGAAACCCCTTTTCCTTAATTAACTTTTATCATATTTTAATTTTAGTGCACAAACTTTATGCAAATTAATTAAAATAAAAATTTTGCAATCAATTCTTTTTTATCTTTGATTAGTTCTCTAAATGTTTTTGATAAATATTTACTAAATTAAATAATAATATTTAGAGTTTATTATAAAAATTAAAATCCTCAAAATGTTATTACTAAATTAAGTAAATATGATTATTACATAATTAGAATTTTTACTATATCTTTAAATTAAACTATTTTATTTAATTAATTTATCAACTAATTATATATAATTATATTTTAATTTTTCTTTATGACATTTTCATTAAATTAAATAATTAAATACTCTTTTAATTTGATTTAATTATAACTAAAAATTAGAATAGATTCAAAAGATGAACTACGAAAATCCATCATAAAGCACAAAATACTAGATCAAACTTAGCGGTTAAAATCACGAATTTACATCACTTGACAAATTTAGAATGGTAAACAACTCAGATACTTGTCGTACTTTCTAGGAAAATTGGCTTAAGGTTTTGTTTTGGGCTCAATAATTATCTTCCCTCTTTCACCATTGAGATACTGTGATAGGACATGCTCATCCCAGTAACTCAAAGATGTCAATGCTCAGTAGCTACAATCTACATAAAATATGAGCATGTACACACACACATATAATCTAAACTAAACAAGGAATGACAGGGAGTGGTGCATCATATAGATCCTGACTAGTAGGTGACTATGATTGCCTCCCTCATCCACATCAAAAATGTCAGACATAATGTAAAACATTAATGTACACCATACATATGCAAGTATGGGATAAGTAACCATAGAACTGCATATATATCACACATCTAACTATCATCATGAGATAAATGAAATCATTTTATGAACATACATTTATAATCATAGAAATAATCCTAAACACATGACATAACTAAGTAACTCATGACATAAATCAACTGAGTATGAAATAACATTTAATCAAATCTAGTTACCAAGTACCGATAATCATAAAACTGGCCTAAAAGAATCAAATAATACGACATGAAAAGTCAACTAGGGTTAGGCATTACATGAAGATAGGCATAAAAAATTTCATTTGCATATTTTTTCCATGCTAAATGATTTTTGGAGGAATGATGCTTTCTATTTCCCATTTTGGATTTAGTCTTCTCTTTCACTATCTTTAGGAAGCTATAATTTGAAAGGCCCCCTACAAAAACATCAATGTCCTTTTTTTAGACTCTATGAATTCTATTAGAATTTGGCCCTTTATTCCTCCCCTCACCTTGTGGTTGAACTTCACAAATAGGTTTTTAAAGCCATTTTTTCCTTGATAAGACAAGTTCTTACCGAGTACTCCCAAGAGCTCCTCTGAATTGACTTTTACCCCCTACAAAGCCAAAAATAAGAAAGAAGATCTCCTTGAAACTCAACATGGTACTCTAAATATTTTTTATGTCTCTAAGAAGGGTTCTTCCTTGGCCTGGAAGATAGATTAGACCCTAATCATCTCTTCTCAATTTTTTATTCCCATTTTTTGGGTTCCACTTCTGCCATGTAAACTTCTTCCCCAACTATGGATTTAAGCTACCCAAGTGACCCTCAAGTGGCTATAATTATCTCATTTGGCCTAGTTCTCAAAAAAGAGGATGACAACATTGATTTGGATACTCTTACCCTACATTCAATACAGATGGCATCTTGATATAATATGTTGAATAAGGTAGCAAAGTGGCTTCTCTTTCAAATGTACATTGTTGGATACAATTGTGTATTGTGTATTGTCTTTGATGTTACACACATGTCATATCAGTCATGAGACAGAGTCTACCAAGCTCAGATGGTTAGCAAAGCAATTTATAGTGACTACCAAGCATTCCTAAACATTACACAGAAAGTTAGCTTTTACCAAGATCACTCAGTAAACGAAGGAAAGTTACACAGAAAGTTAGCTCTTATCAAGCTCACTCGGGCATCAAAGAATTTTGTAGCACAAAGTTAATGTTAACCAAGATCCCAAGGTTAAGAAAGGGAAAGTCAATGTCTACCGAGTTCACTCGGTCATCAAAGAAAAAGTTAGCTTTTACTGATCCAGGGGATGAAAATTATTGAAAAGTAAAATGTCCCCAATGCTCCAAGAATCAACATCATTACAAGTGTTCACAATGTTTACTCCAACATAACTCGAACGATCAAAATTGGAGTTCAAGTGCAAAAATTATGACTGGTCAAAATGGTCAAACTGGGACCAAAGGTCATAAAAGGGTGAAAAAATAATCATCTCAAAAGTATTTGACAATGGATTTCAAATGAAAGAGCTCGTCAAAAGCTTTCCAATGGCGTTCGTTTCATCAAGAACGGAGATCGGATTAAATAGCTATTTTAATTCAAATTTGAATGTTTTCCCTCTCTTTATGATTTCGTGATGTCAAACTTTTAAATTAACTCTATGCAATTAGTTAGCATTCCTCTGTAATAGTCCTAGATCCTAATCAGATCAAATTTGGTATCAGAGCTTTTGTTGGACTAGTATTGCAGTTTTGAATGTTAACAAGATCCAGGATTGAGAAAGGCGAAGGAAAGCTTGAGGAATACAATCCTGAGATTGGAAAACGAAGGACTAAACCATCATCACAAATGGCAGATGAAGGTGGACAAGCTTCTCAAGATAAGAGTATTCAGAAGACTCTTCAGAATTTGCAGACAATGGTAGAGGTTTTGGTACGAGAAAGAGAAGAGAAGATGCAAAGACGTGCAGCTCGAAAGGACAAAGGGAAAAAGAAAGGAGCTGATCGTGATCCACCAAAGACACCTCCATCTTCTCCTTCTTCTCCCTCTTCTCCTTCTTCCCCCTCTTCTCCTTCTTCTACCCATTCTGAGTCTTCTAATATTTTCAAAGGAGGAAATAAGCCTCGAATTAAGTTGGATGTAAAGTTTGACTTACCAAAATATTGTGGGGAGTTAAATGTCGAGAAACTAGATGATTGGATTCAGCAAGTAGAAGTCTACTGTAGAGTTCAAAACCTTGTAGATGATGTTGATAGAATTCAGTTAGCCACTCTTCGTTTAGGGGGTGTAGCCCTAACTTGGTGGGAGAGTAGGTCTCGGGATGAAACTTCACAACATGGTAAGTTTAGTTTGTCTTGGTCAGAATTTTTTACTGCTTTAAAAAAGCAATTCTACCCCCTAGGCCATATGCAACAGTTAATGATGAACTGGCAACATTTTAGGCAAGGGAAAGGTCAGTCTGTCCAGGATTACACCCATGAATTTCGCAAAAAGGCTATTTCATTAAATGTCCCATTGTATACCCAGGACACCTTACTCAAGTATATAGGTGGTCTTCATTCTTACCTAAGGCATTCTATTCTCGTCCTGAATCCTTGTAATTTGGATGAAGTATGTGTCCAGGCAACACATTTAGAATCAAGGGGTAAGGGTACTTTCATTGATAAGTCTGATAAAAATCCATCTAAGTCTGAGGAAAAGTCCAAAGGCAAAGGAAAGGGTAAAAAGACGGCTACAATAAAGAAAGAGGGTGAGAAACCCACATGCTCACATTGCAAGAAAGAAGGGCATGATGATTCTAAGTGCTGGAAGCTACATCCTGAAAAGAGGCCAAAGCGATATGGTGGAAACAAAGGAAAACAAAAGACTGCTGCTGTAATTCAACAGGATCTTGGATCTGACTCCGGAGATGAGACAAAGATTGTTGCTACCGGGATTCAAGGTAAAGGAAAAGGTATATCTCTTTCATCAGCTACAAATTCTTCTAGTATAAGTGCAAGTACAAGTAAAGAATCTTCTCCTAAGAATGATAAGCAAAGGAATGAATTATTTCACATCCGAGTTGTTATCAAGCATACTAAGGTCGATACATTATTTGATACGGGTTCTCAAGTTAATTTGATATCTGAAGAAGTTGTTAAAAAGCTTAATTTGACTACAACACCTCATCCAAAACCATATCCTCTTGGATGGGTTTGCAATGATGCACAGTTACAAGTAACTAAACAATGCAAATTAAGATTTGCTATCACTGCAAACTTTGTGGATGAGATAGAAGATGATGTAGTCCCTTTAGATATTTGTGGTCTTGTACTTGGGAGTCCCTATTTGTATGATCGCCAAGCTATCTTCTATAGGGGGGAAAATAAATATCATTTGTTTAAAGACAAGATTGAATACATTGTACGGGCACATAAGGTTAAGACTAATCTGGCATTAGTCAATGCTGGTCAAATGAAAAGGTTAGTCAACTCTAGTAAGAATTTTGTGTTAATGCTTGTAAAAGCCACAGAAGATGAAACATCTGAGGCATTTAAGGGATGTGATCCAAAACATAAGGCTGAAATGGTCAAAGTTGTTTCTGCTTACGATGACTTGTTTCAGGAACCAAAGGGATTGCCTCCTAAGAGAGAGATACAACATTAGATTCAGTTGCAGCAAGATGCACCACTTCCTAATATTGGCATGTACCGCTTATCAGTGTTGCAGAATGAAGAAATCAAGAAGCAAGTTCAAGAGCTGTCGAGAAAGGAGTTATCCGTCCTAGTACTTCTCCGTGTGGTTCTCCTATTGTATTAGTTCCAAAGAAAGATGGAACTTGGAGAATGTGTATTGACTATAGGGCTCTGAACAAGATAACGGTAAAGAACAGGTACCCTCTTCCTAGAATTGATGATTTACTTGATCAGTTGAAACATGCAATTTATTTCACTAAGCTAGACTTACGTAGTGGATATCATCAAATAAGAATTGCAGAAAGTGATATTTGGAAATCTGCTTTTAAGACAAAACAGGGACTTTTTGAGTGGTTGGTCATGCCATTTGGGCTTTGTAATGCACCAGCTACATTCATGAGAGTCATGAATGATGTCTTTCGTCCCTTTATTGATGACTTTGTCATAGTCTATTTAGATGATATTCTTGTATTTAGTAAGTCTTGGGATGATCATGTAATTCATGTAAAGAAAGTATTTGATATACTGAGAAAAGAAAAACTATATGTAAAGATGTCAAAATGTGAATTTGCAAAGACATCTTTAGTGTACTTAGGCTATGTCATAGGGAATGGTCAATTGAAAGTAGACCCTACAAAGGTTGAATGTATTGTAAAATGGCCTAAGCCAAGTACAGTTACTGAAGTCAGGAGTTTCTTAGGTGCAGTTCAATACTGGAGGAAGTTCATTGCAAACTTCTCTTACATTGCATCACCATTACATGCATTAACCAGTACTAAGACAACTTTTTAGTGGGGAGGTCCGCAATAGAAGGCTTTCGACACTTTAAAAGAAAAGTTGAGCACTGCACCAGTTCTGGCTTTACCAGATTTACATCAACCATTTGAGATCGAGACAGATGCGAGTGGGTTTGCCATGGGAGCTGTACTCATGCAAGGAGGTAAACCAGTCTGCTACCACTCTGAAACTTTTTTAGGAGCAGTAAGTAACTATCCTACATATGATAAAGAACTTTATGCTTTAGTTCAGAGTGTTAAAAAATGGAAGCACTACTTAATGGGAAAGGAAACTATAATCCACACTGATCACCAACCACTACAATATTTGCACTCACAATCTAAGTTGCAACAAAGTAGGCACTTTAGGTGGATGGGTTTTCTGCAACAGTTTCATTTGGTAATTAAGTATAAGAAGGGTTCCCATAACAAAGTAGCAGATATGCTCTCTAGGCCTCCTATTCAGAATGCTTTGATAATCCTTCAAAATAGTTCTATGGCTCATGAAAGTTTTCAGGAACAATATACTAATGATGCGAACTTTAAGGATATCTATGCAGCTTTAATCCAGGGTAAACATGTAGAAGAGAAAGATTACTATGTACAGGATAATTTGTTGTACCACTTGGGGAAAACTATGCATTCCTAAAGATGAGCAGGCACATGTAATCCGTGAAGCACACACCTCTTTGATTGCAGGACATTTCGGGGTAAGTAAGACATTAGCTCAATTGCAGAAATATTGTTATTGGCCTCGTATGCAGGAAACTATCACTAAGTATATAAAAGGATGTGTAATGTGTGCAACCAGTAAACCAAGTAATAGGAAATTAGGTTTGTACACACCATTACCTATACCATCCCGTCCATGGGAAAGTGTATCTATGGACTTTGTGGGAGGTTTACCTATGTCTAGGAAGGGTCATGATTATTTGTATGTAGTAGTTGATCGGTTCAGCAAAATGTGTATTTTAATGTCTTGTAAAAAGCAAGTTACTGCTGAACTGACTGCTCATTTGTACTTTCAAAATGTATGGGTTCATTTTGGGTTACCCACTTCTATTGTATCAGATCGTGATTCTCGATTCTTAGGGGAATTTTGGTCATCTTTGTGGGGACTCATGGACACTAAGCTGAAGAAGAGTACAGCCTTCCATCCACAAACCGATGGACAAACAGAGGTAGTGAACAGGACAGTTGTGCATCTACTTAGAGGTTATTGCAGCAAGCATCCTAAGTTGTGGGATGAAAGTATTCACTATGTGCAGCATGCTTACAACCATGCGACACACTCTTCTACAAAGAGGTCTCCTTTTGAGACTTGCTTCGGTTACTTGCCTAAGACACCAATGGATTTTGCTTTTGGGAAGGACGATGTTGTAGATGGATGCCATGATGCAGAAAAGGCTTTAAAGTTCATCCAGAAGGTCCAAGCAATCCATCAGGCAGTAGAAGCACAATTAGAGCAGAGCCAAGCAAAATACAAGGCTCGCCATGATAAGCATCGCATTGATCACCAATTCCAAGTTGGTGACAGAGTTTGGTTACATATCAGTAAGGAAAGAATGCAAGGTGAAGGAAGGAAGCTCAAGCCTATCAGGTATGGTCCTTTTGAAATCTTAGAGAAGATTGGTACCAATGCTTTCCGCCTTAATCTTCCTCCATACATGCAAATTTACTCAGTTGTCAATGTTGAGAATCTGAAGTTGTATGAGCCTCCAATGATCTTGGATGAAGACATCAGTGTTCAAGTTCCATCAGTTGATGACCTTTCACCAGAGTACATGTCAGAATTGCCACAAGATGTCATCCTTGACAGGAATGTTAGAACTTCACGAAGAGGACCAGTTGAATACCTCCGAGTGGGATTGAAGGGGATGCATCCAAGCAAGGCAAGATGGATGGAGATTGGTAAAGTGAGGGAACTATACCCTCACCTTCTTTCTGAGTAATCCAAACTTTCGGAGGTCTGAAAGCTCTTTCGTGGGGAGGCTTGATCCAGGGGATGAAAATTATTGAAAAGTAAAATGTCCCCAATGCTCCAAGAATCAACATCATTACAAGTGTTCACAATGTTTACTCCAACATAACTCGAACGATCAAAATTGGAGTTCAAGTGCAAAAATTATGACTGGTCAAAATGGTCAAACTGGGACCAAAGGTCATAAAAGGGTGAAAAAATAATCATCTCAAAAGTATTTGACAATGGATTTCAAATGAAAGAGCTCGTCAAAAGCTTTCCAATGGCATTCGTTTCATCAAGAACGGAGATCGGATATAAAAGTTATGATGGTTTCAAATTCTAGTAAAAGTATGGATTTCGATGACATCAGCATGACATCACGAAATCATAAAGAGAGGGAAAACATTCAAATTTGAATTAAAATAGCTATTTAATTCGAATTAAAAGAATGAGATAATGGGAGTTGAACTTCTAACCATTGGCCTCCTAAAATTAAGGCCAACCAATGGGCTATTTATGGCATATGCAATATTAAGAGAAGAGTTGTTATCTATTCATAACAAATCCGCCCAAGCTTATTTAATTAGGGGTATTTGTTGAAAACAAACCCTTAATTTTGGTGTCAAATCATATCCAAATAATGGTAAAAGGGGTAAATTCGAAATATGTAACCAAAATGGGGGATTTTGTTAGTTAATTGTTTTAGCCCATTTTTGGCTAAATTTGATGTATAAAATGGGGGTAGTAGGCTTTGGAAAGGCATGCAGGTGATGAGAAGGAGATTATGATTTTGGAGACTTGATGATTATTCCTGCACATTGGAGAGTAATGCTGCAATTGTGCTTGAAGGGAAGATCTTGTACACTTGTAATTGATTTTGGAGCAAATCGGATCGGTCCCCCTATTGGAGCTGGACCCGGAGACGTAGTCCATATGGATGAACTCCGAGATCAAATTGTTTGCGTCTTCTTTCTCTCATTGTCTCTTTTATCAGCTTAATCTTGTTGTTCTCTTATTTCATTTACGTTAATTTGATTCGTTAAAAGTTTTAAATTAACTCTATGCAATTAGTTAGCATTCCTCTGTAATAGTCCTAGATCCTAATCAGATCATTTACTGAGCTCACTCGGTAAGCGAAGGAAGGTCGGTATTTACCAAGTTAACTTGATCACCAAAGGAAGTTGCAAGGTTTGCAATTTTTACCGAGCTTCACTTGGTTAACACTAGGGAAACCATTATGGAGCAGTGGTCACCGAGCTGGGTCGGCAGTGAAGGATTTTATTGTTCTAAAGAATTAAGTTTAACTATTTTGTGCAGCCGACTGATTTAATGTTTTCAATTGTTGTAACTTGTAATTAAATTGAGTTGACAATCTATAAGGTATATATGAAAGCTCAAGTTGTGAACTCATAAGATATAAGAGTATGGATGCATAAGAGTGTGAATGTATGGATATGGAATCAGAAAATGTTGAAGAAGGATTAGATATGCTTATGAAGCTGCAAAGTTGTATTTGACCAGTAAGGATCTAGTGAAGCATAATAGAGATCTGTATTCAGCAAAGATAAGTTGCATATATCTCAGATCACTTCATTGTTTCTTTTTAATCATTGTAACAGTGATTCAAAATCTCTTAACAGAGTTGGTTTGACAATCATTTTGTAAATCCTCTAACAAGGTGACAATTAAGTTGAATTGTTTTAAAGACCTCTAACAAGGCCACTTCTAATAAGATGATTAAATCCTCTAACAGGGTCACACCTAATAGTGTGTTTTGTAACCTTTAACAGGGTTGCCTCCTAACAGGGCTCACTTCAAAAGAGTGAAAATTGGTAACTAGTTACTTGGTGGTTTTTCCCAAAGTGGGTTTCCACGTTAAATTTGGTGTCTCTTGTGTTCATGTTATTTCTTTATGCATGCATGTTAATCACTTTAAATGCTTAATAAGCTAACCGAACATCTATCAAATTTTAGCATTCATTTGTGTGGTTACCGAGTATCAGTAGCAACTACATTTTAAGACATCTTAGGATCTGTGGATTTATTTTTGTTGTAACTGATTCACCCCTCCCCTCTCAGTTACTCCATCTCTATTTCCAACAATTGGTATCAGAGCTTTTGGTGCTTGCGGAAAATATTTCAAGGATCTAAGACAAAGATTAGGATGTCTTATAAGAGGGAAATTCCAAGACTTAAAAGAAACAACTTCTCAGCATGACAAGGGTTGATGAGACTTCATCTAGCTTCTATTGGAGACACAGGACTAAAATACCTTGATGAAAAATATGTAGAACTAGCTGGTACACTATCTGTCAATGATATTGCTGAAAAGAATACTCACAAAATTATGATGATAGATATAGCATTTTCTTTGAGTTATGAGGAATTCGATGATATCAAGGACTGCAAATATACTTTTGAAATGTGGGAAAAGCTAAAAGAGATCTATGGAGGAGATGATAATGTTAGAAGAGCCAAAGTAGAAAGTCTGAGAGGACAATTTGATCAAATGAGGATGAGAGAGGATGAAAACATTGAAAAATATGTTGAAAGAGTTAAAGCATGTGTCAGTGCAATCAAAGCTTGTGGAGGAGATATCAGTGAAGAGACATTTATAAGTAAATTTCTCAGAACTCTACTTCCCATTTATGCAATCAGAGTTTTTGTAATTCAAGAAAGAAGATGTGAAGTAAATCATAAGATAAATCTAGAGGCTATAGTTGGAAGATTGACTACATTTGAACTGGACAATTTTGATAACTATGTTCTAGCTTCCAAGAATATTGAATCAGCATTTGAAGCAAAACTTTCACTCAAGGAGAAAGGCAAAAAAAAATCTCATTCAGAAAGTGACGATGAATCATACCAAAGTTCAAACAGTGATCTTGAAGTAATTAAAGCCCTTTTAGCAAGGAAGTATTGTAGAGGCAAAGGAAAATACAAAGGTAAAGTACCTCTAATCTATTTTTCATGTGGAGAAATTGGTCATATTGCTGCTAGGTGTCCAAACAAGTAGAATAAAAATGAGAAGAAATATCACAAATGGAATGGCAAGAAAGACTTCAGATCATTCAAGGATGAAGGTAAGAAAACATATTTTATGGTTAAAGATTCTAATGATTCTAATGATGAAGAAGAAGATGAAATTGTCTACATTGCTGTGAAAGATGAATCTGATAATGATGAGGAAATGGCACTCATTTCTCATATGAGCAAAAATGATACATGGATCATAGATAATGGTTGTTCTCATCACATGAATGGCAACAAAACTAAGTTTGAATACTTTGAGGACTATGATGATGGCAGTGTAAGATTTGGTAACAATGAACCTTGTTGTATAAAAGGAAGAGGAAGAATCTCTCTAACCAAGGAACCTATATCAGCTAAATATGTCAGGAGACATCATTCAGCAGATCAGATCATTGGAGATAAACCTGAGGGAACCATGACAAGAAATAAGTTGAAAGGTACTTGTTTACTTGCTGATTTTGAACCTAAAAATATCAAAGATGCATTGGAAAATGATAGTTGGATTGAGGCTATGGATATGGAATGAGTGAATGTTGAAGAAGGATTAGACACTAATGCATTAGGGGTCAATTTGCGATGGCAAGAGAAGGTAATGTGGTTTTGGCTTTTTTTTTTCAATTTTAGCTTGATGTCGTCGCAATTGCGACGTTAGGCATCGCAATTGCGACGCCAGCGGGATATAAGAGAAAAAAAAGCCAAAAACCCTCATTTGAATGAAATTGCGTGACACAGCTAGGTTCTTCTGAAAGGAAAGGTGCGCACGTGGGAGAGGCGAACTCAAGGCATTCAGAGGGTCAGGCAGAGATGCACATCGGCAAGGTGTGAGACAAATAAACCCATTATTTTTTAGAGACGCGCATCGGTAGAGACGTTCTCCATGTTTTTCAGTGTTTCCATGTCTTAGTCACTTAATATCATATTTCTTTTACCTACTCTTTTGCTATTATTTTTGTGTTCAATGTCTGGCTTTCCAAAAGGTTTCAGGGCCCCTTGAAAACATATTTTACCCATAAAATCAAAAACTTTCATTTCCTCGTCCTCTTTATTATGGAAATTGCTAGCCTCAAAGAATGGAAAGGGAATCTCCTTCAATAGGAAGGCCTTTCATTCTTTAGCCTCACATTTCTGTGAACCTATATTAAGAGGCTTCCACAATCATTTTAGTGTGGATCACTTGGGAAAAGGTTACCACAACTCATTCAAAGTGACCTCCTATGGTGTTCATTATTCTTGCCTGCCCTGAATTACTTTTCGACACTCCATTAATATTGAGCTTGTAAAAGCCTAAGGGATGTGGATCCTAGTTTGTATATTTGCAAAAGGACAAATAATGCTATGGGCAATAGAAAGGGATGTCATGGTGTTGGCCCTTGGAGAAATGGGATCTAATTATTTTGAGTAATTAGTAGTTACTTTATAGATTTACAGATTCCCAACATCATTGTCTCAGTCAAAGGGAGAAAGAAAATGTCTTTTCCAAAAAATATATGTAAGAAAGTTGTAGTTTGAATAAAATTGTTAATTTTTATTTTTATACTCAAAAACCAAAACGTGTCTCATAGCCTTTAAAGCAATATGGCAAATCCATAAACAAGATAACATGGAATTATTAAGATATTATTCAAACTGTACAATGTTACAAACACCTCAACCTAGCACTGACTTGAATAGACAAATTTTATCACTATTTTTAATATGAAAAACTATTGCTCTCTTCCCTCAGTCATGAATATTGTTGATTCTGACACTTTACACTTCAATATTTCAGTGTTTCATCACCATTTATTATTGCTTTCATGTGTTACTAATTTCAGGCTTTAGAAAAGTGCCATCACATCTCAATATATTGCCATGAACTTCGGTGTGCAAGTTAAAAATTAGACCTGTACAGGAAGCCCTCTAATTGCCGACATTTAAGATGCAATCATACAATAATATCCACTGCACAGCTTCGCTTAAAAAATGAATCTGCATGTCGATTAAAGTATATATTCTGTAGAATTGATATCTAATGAGATATATCAGACCTACGAGATTATACCAATAACGAATTCTAAAAATAATAATTGAGAAATTTTCATTCCAAGAAGACCTACATTATGTAAAAAGCTACATGACATCAGACATATAGCAGATTTAAACATCAAATACTTATAGAATGGCATACAACAGATTTAAACATCAATTACTTACAGAATGGCCTCAACCAAGAGACAATCTTCCAACTCAGACCCCAAATGAAATTTTCATTTCAATGTGGGACTGTATGGACTGGGACATGGAGCTACAGCAAGATCGGGTAATCGATCAATAATTTCATTAACTGCTTCTAGTCACGTGTTAAGCATTTTTTTCTCTATTCGTACCAACCGTGTTTCCACCTACCTTTTGGGGTCTGTACTTGGGTCTGCAAGCTGATGCAGTGCAAATATGTTGTAAAAAATCACTTTGAAACATATGTTGGTTGAAAAAGTATAAGGATATAGTTATCCCCAACGTGAAGGGAACAAATTCTTACCACTCTTTCATCTTCACTAGCAGTTGATGGATAGCCTGCAAGTCATTCTTTGAAGTAACTAAATAACTGATCTAGAACTGCTCTTTCTGTACATGGACTCACCTGCACTCATATTCTAATTGGTTAAATTGAGTTTTCATAATAAAGGCAATATATAACCAGTAAGAATAATGAAACACATAAATTACCAATACATCGAGGCATGAACAAAGAGGTGGGTGATAACAAAAGCTCATCAATTTTCACTGTGTTATCTTCTGGCTACAAGTCTACACCATTCTTCACTATTTTTTATTTATACCTAATACAATTTTATTTTTCAAAATGTTTATCACTGCCACAGTTTTTGACAGTTGGCTTCTTTGTATTAATGCCTACAAGGAGCTATTGGATATTGGAAGATAAAGGGTTTAAATCTCAGGTAGTTTGTCTGCGAGATTCCTTTTAGATTTGGCTGTGTTACATGAAATGCTAAAGTAAGATGCACTATGCTAAAATCCTCACACATTTTCTTGGACTTACGCAGGAACTATGGTGCCCTGCAGCTCTTGTTAAATATGTTATCAACTTGAATCTTCTATTAAAGGCTCTCATGCTGAATTGAAAGCCAGGTAAAGAAAAAGATATTATACACTATTTTGTTGGTACCCTGTGCAGCACAACAAACTTGTTCTTACTATAAGAAAAGTTTCTTTTCATTTGTTTCATTGCAGATCTTCTGCTTGCACGGAGGTCTCTCCCCATCATTGGACACACTTGATAACACTTGAGCTTTGGATCACATGCAGGAAGTGGGTCTATACACATAAGTATAAATTTCTTCTTTTCCCACAACACATATAACAAAAATTTTAAGTGCTTGCAAGGTATATACTTATGAATAAATATTACATCCTGATTTAAATGTATGAAAACAATTTTCATTCCTTTTAAGCTTCATTCATCTTGAGGTGCAATTCACAAACTCAAGAATAGTGGCTTTTGTTCTTCAGGATACCTTTAGGGGAAGAGTATACGAATGCCCCCTTGTGTCTGGAGTCCAGTTTAGAGGAGATGGCTATTTACACTGCTAAGGTTTGTCGAATCTACTTCTGAATAACATTGCTTGCTATTGTTGAATCTAATCTAATGTATATTTTAACTAGACTTGTAGCTTATATGTTTTGAAATTTTTGTTAGGCCTTGTAATTTGTATAATTTCATTGCTAGAGAGCTTCTACAGCTAAGCAGGAAGGCCGTTGCATGAGTTATAGCCGCGTGCTCGGGTATGAAAATTGTTTTTTTTTATTCTAATGTATATTTTAACTAGACTTTTAGCTTATATATTTTGAAATTGCTTTTAGTGGCTTAATGTTCTAAGGTCTCTTGAAATAAGACCTTCAGGTGGTTGGTCAAAGTTTTACAAATAATCTTACGAATGAAGTCAAAGAAAGTATTTATAAAATATTAAAGTATTTAGCTAGGTCTAAGAAGATTTGTGTACTTTTGACAATTTTGCTTAGTTTGTGAAAGTTGTAGACCGAAGTTTTCATAGCCCAATTTTTGCTTCCTGCAAAGAATGATCATGTCAAATAATATAAGTGAAGAACAAAATAGGGAGACAATCGCTAGATTGTGGTCTAACTTGAAAAGAAAAGGTGATGGAAAATGTTATTGTCCTTGCAATATTTGTAAGGGCTTAAACTGTAGAAGACTGCTAATCAAAACATTTAAGAGACATTGTAGGGAGAATGGTCACATTGAAGGGGGGCATGACTATCATCCACTGGTAAGTCATTCATTATATCATTTTAACAATTTATATATATACATATGAAATCACTTGATGATGATTTGATGATCATGGTTTATTTATGTTAATCAATTTTATATAGGTTGATCTTCCTAGGGAAGTACATGATATGAACCACAACAATCCGAAGAATATGGTTTTCGAAGTGGAGGAACATGGAGGTGCAAATATCCAAGGTGAAGATAATGATCCCGTGGAAGATGACGATCATGCGCCAGAAAACATAATTGAAGAGGATGGTATAAATACATTGATCCATGACACGTCTAGTCCAAGCGTATTTGATCATGATGATGATGATAGCCTTGATGTACCTCTACTTTAGAAGGCATACGAGCCCCTATACAAAGACTCCCAAACAACTCTTCTCTCTACTGTATTGTTGTTGTTGAGCTTGAAGGTTATGAATGGTTTATCCAACATAACAATGTCACGTATGTTAAGGTATGTCATATATGTCTTTATAGTTAACAAAGGGTGAATAATGTACCACTAATATTGTTTATATTAACAACTTATATTTTTTGTTGTATATTGATAGGCGAGTTTCTATTACCATCATCAAATATTCTGCCTCGCTCATATCGAGAATTAACTATGGTTATGAAAGATATTGGAATGGAGTATGAAGCAATACATGCTTGTCCCAATGATCATATTATATATTATAAAGAACATGAATTTGCAACACAATACCCTGTATGTCATACGAGTAGATATCAAAAAGATCGACTAACAAAAAAGGTGCCTCAAAAGGTTCTTCGTTACATCCCCATTATTCCACGGATGTGACAATTATTTAGGTGTAGTAGCTTGGCTCAATTTATGGATTATCATGCACGCAATAGAAGTCGAGATGAAATTATTTGAATCCCTGCAAATGGTTCAGAATTTATGCACATAGAGGACAAGTGGCAACACTTCAAAGAAGAACCTTGTAATCTTAGGCTTTCATTGGCAGCGGATGGTGTCAATCCATTTGGAGAGATGAGATCTGTTTACTTGGTGTGGCCTATTTTTGTTATCAACAATAACATTCCTCTGTGGATGTCAATAAAGAGGGAGCACATTATGTTGGAAATGATTGTTCCAGCTATCTTATCATTTGATAGTTATTAATTTACATGTACTTACAAATCTTGCAGTAAAATGGTCACAATAATTATGTAATGTTACTGTTCATTCAAGTAGGTAAATATCAAGTAAAAGATATGAATGTATATATTGAGCCTCGTATCGACGAGTTGGTGGAGTTATGGAATGGTGTCACTATCTATGACGTGTCTAGACCAATAGGATAAAGACAATTTCAATTCCATGCAATACTTGCATGGACAATACATGATTCCCTAGGGCTAACACATTTTTGTGGTATGTTATAGTGAATTCAAGTTGCGCACAATAATTCTAATTATAAAAATCAACATATTTAATAATCCAATTACATCATTATCTTTTAGGTCTTCAAACAAAAGGAAAATTTGCATGTCCAGTTTGTGGTCCAAAGATGAAATCTCATCATTCAAAAAGTTTAGGAGAGCAGGTGTTTGATGAGTGTAGACACTTCCTCCATAGGAATCATAAGTATCGAAGTACGAAAAATCTTCTTTTCAATGGGAAAGAAGAGACTACATCAAAGCCATGAAGAATGACACCTCGCCTATGGAAGTTGGAATATAATAGAATTAATCGTCGAGGTAATGTCGTTCCACCTAATGGTTTATGTTTGTAATTTATATATTTCTATTGTGATTTTTGTTGACTAATTGTGCAATTGATGATCGTGAAGGTCATCAAGGCAATACTAACAACCTTCCAAAGGGACTAAAATGCTATCCCAAACAATTTAGTAGGTTGCCCTACTACGAGCACTTACAAATTGTGCATTTGTTTGATACTATGCATATTGGAAAGAATATAATAGAGACATTGTGGAAAATATTGGATGGAAGCCGTGACAAAGAAAAAATTGTCAAAATTTGTAATGACATACATGAATCCAATCATGCATTGAAAAATTTCATTCACTCATATAGCAATAGAGATCAGATTAATATAAGTGCCCTTCCATGGTTATTAATAGAGCAGCAAAGTGATGCCATAAAAGAAGTCATACGAAAAATTTGATTTCCCACAGGATTTGCTGCGAACATAAACAATCTCATATCAAAAAAATGTGAATTTGGGCCAAGGATCAAAATGCATGATTGGCATAATTTTGTCAAGGTAACTTATGTTCTTCTGTATTTACAATATATTCATAAACTGTGTGTACTGTTCGTTATGTTATGTTAGAAAACAATGAAATGATTGGTTTATAATTACTGCAGTACGTGCTTCCTCTATCTCTCCCAGAGCACTTCAACAATAACATCAAAAAAGTGATATACAATCTTGGAAAATATATGAGGTAAGCAGTAATATCTGTTCAATTTGTTGTATATATTTATTATATTCATGATTTTTTTTCTTGCTATGTAATCTATTGTATATTATTTTGTAAAGTCTCATATCTATATATTTTTGTGACTTGAATCTCTTAATGTAGGTGGTTGTCATCTAAAGAAATCCATAAAGAAGATATAAACTATTGGAAGAGAAGAATTCCTCATTTACTATGTGAAATGCAAAAGTGTCTACCTCCAACTTTTTTCAATGCACAGGAACACTACCTCATACACCTAGTTGAGGAGATTGAATTGTGTGGACCTGTACACACTAGGTCAATGTGGATGGTTGAGAGGCATTTGAAATCTTTGAAGGCTTTGGTTCAACAAAGAGCACATCCTGAGGGTTCTATGGTAGAGGGATATATGGTATACCAGACTATGGTGTACATTACTAAATATCTTCCTAAGTTTGCATCAAATATCCATGTAGATCGCATTCAGGATCTCGAGCCTTTTAAAAAATTAGAAGGGGAGTAGTTGATGGGGAAAGGTACATTGAGGAAAGTGAGAGGTAATAAATTATAAGATGTTATTTTAATAAATTATTTCTTAATCTTCAAAATAAATCGGTTGTAAGTTGTCTTTTTTTTTTTGTACAAGTGCTCGAGAGTGGGATGCACTACATTTGTATATTGCAAACAATCTTAATTGGATGACGGTATGGATTGAATGATGTCAACATTTTGGTCACACATTAACATGGGAAGGTGTATCTTCATTGGTTAAAGAAGCTCATCGTAAATGAGATTCCAATGTTAAACAAAGGGAAATAGATTTAGCACGTGGTTCAAGAGATTTTCATGTACGTACAAATTTATTAATCACCCGTATGTTTATCAACTCACGATACAATAATTTTGATATGTTTCACATATTATTGCAGGTTAAATGCCACAAGGCTATGTTCTGTAATGGTCAAAAATTTCACGTCAAAGTGTTGGATGACACGAAGAAAACTTGTGATTCAAGAATAACTGCAATCTTTCAAGTGACTAATATTTCATCTAGAAACGATTTACATCCTCAAGAGTCTGAAAATTGATACTATGGCATTTTGGATGAGATACTTGAGTGTGACTTTAGTTCCTTCAAATTAGTACTCTTTGTTGTCAAATGGTATAGGCTATGACTTAATCCAAATGATCCTGATAGAACTATTATTGAACATGATAATGGATTTACAATGGTTAATACAAGGTCATTTAAGCCAGTTGGGGATGACCCTTATGTTCTTCCAAGCCAATGTGAGCAGGTATTTTACTCAGAGGTTCCACATAAACTGGGTTGGTAATTTGTTGTTAGACATGAACTGAGAGGAAGGCCAATAAAGTATAATGCGATGGAAGAAGAAGATACTGAAGAAGTAGAAGATGATGTAGATGGTGATCATGATCGACAGTTATTGGATGATGTTCCTGACACAAATTTTCATGAAGAAGAAGAAGAAGATGATGCCGATGATGCTGCTACTGATGATGATGATGAAGATGATGTTGATGTTGATGATGATGTTGATGATGATGATGACGACGATGACGATGATGATGGCGAGGATGATGATGATGACGATGGTGATGATGATGACGAGGATGATGATGATGATGATGATGATGACGATGAGGATGATGATGATTGAATTTAGAGGTATGCCATCAATCCTTAATCTATTTAATATTCATTTCTTGATAGAAATATATTTGTCTTATATATATGGTTACATAGTTTATTCATTATCTATTTAAAAGCTACAAGTTTCAACTACAAATAGAATACTGCTAATCTAAATTAACTATTAATCTAAATTAATTAAATCAAACTATTTAAAACACATATTGATGCGTGAATGTATTGAGCCTTATTTTCTTTCAGGTCAAAAGCATTTGTAAGTGTTTAGTTTAGAAAAGGGAATTCATTAAATATCTATAAAAGGGAGTTGTACCTAGAATATCATAGGGAAAACATAATATAAGTGGTTACCCAATTTGTTGGTTAATAATTCTGCCTCCGTAGGTGATGTAGAGACCCTAGGTGGTCTTGCAATCATTCATAACAAGAGGGACTTCCATAGTGTTCTCACAACACCAACCAAGCATCTTCATAAGATCCCTCTCCTTGATCCAAGCCAACTCCATAACCTATCAGAGTGCACACCAAATCCTTATGCCACCTTAGGTTCTATATCTTTGGAATAATCCCATTTATGTCCCTCAATCCATCCAATAGATTCATCCAAGCAATCTAATCAACAAACTATCAAATGCTCACAATGCCTCAATAGGTGCCAAACTTGACTTCACCTTAACTAGGTGTTTCCTCCACCTCCACACACATCAAACAACTTCAAATAGCATGTACCCAAGGTGATAAGCCCTCACCTCATCAACTGATACAAAAACCCAGTTTTAGCCCTTCACTAGGCCTACTTCCCTAGTAGGCTTATAATGTGAGCCTTATTTAAGTGTTTTATTGTGTACCTTTTAATGCTTTTAAATTTTATGTGATGCTAATGATGGATGTGATTATTATTATGATGTGATTATGCTCACGATAATTGAATTACATTTGCAAGAAACTGAACCCCTTTCAGGAGCATCCCGCACAGTCTCATGGATCGACAGGTATAAGTCAATACTCCTTATAGACAGTCTATTTAATACACTTATCAATAGTAAGATTGATGTCTTCTAAGATCTCTCCCATTTGTAGGTACCAGTGAATAGGTATTTTTCAGAAGTGTCTTCCTCGAGTGAGGGAAATATAGGAATAGAAGAGGAAAGTGAGACATGCAGTTTATCTAGAACATGGAGATTAACTAGAGGTCAAAGGACTAGAAGGAAATTCAATAAATGCATGAAATTTTTCCTTGCTCAAGGGGGGTCATGTTCTTATTATGATGAGATGGAAGGCGACATTGAGGTGCCCTTGAGGTACCAACATCTACAGAAACATTGGGTACCCAAGGAACTTCCTCCAATAAACACTGACTTTTGTCTTAACGAGAGGATATATTGCATAGCACCATCATCACTACATGGTTTGAGCCTATTTTTTATGGACGACATAAAGGTTTCTTACAACAAAGTTTTTGAATTGATGGAGTATGTTGGACCATGTTATGATTACAAAATTTGGATGCATATTGTTAAATAAAGAAAAAGTATGCGTAGGTATGCCCTCTCAAAAAATTATATACAATAGCAAGACAATAATCAAAGTAAAAGTGTGGCTATATACATTGATGGAAGGCCAAAAGCAATAGGGAATATTGTGGGTTTTATAAATAGTACACGACCTGGGTCAACTATAAAGCAACCCAATTGCATATTTGAGGCGCGCGAGGGAAATCGTGTATGCATCTGTGCGATAAAATCAATACGTGCAAGGGAAGAGCTTCTTATTGATTACAATTTGAACTGCATAGATAAAAACGAGGCTACTATCATGGGGGTGGTACATACTATTAAACCAACTTCTAATCAATGACTCCAACATACCATTTAGTCAATAAATTTTTTGCTAACATTTGTATACTTGATCTTTGACACAGGGGCACAATATGGAGCAACCGCCCCAAGGGGATGCTGACGATGTTCTTGACTCATCTACACATGAGTAGGTAAAACTCATTATAATTGTGCAAACTATATAGAAGCAAAATGTTATTTTTTTAATGTTGTTTTCTTCATTGTTTTGGAGTAATTTTGATAATACTAATACTATTGTTGTCATAGAGGGCCAGTGGTCGGAGGGAGGGAAAGGAACCTGCAGTCCCTGATCAGCAGCCCCCCCCTGAGGAGGACCCTTTTTATATTGATTTAGTAGACATCGATGACCCGATCGGTTTGACTAAAAAGTTGCTAAAGAAAATTGGCAGAGAAATTTTACGTTTGGCAACCATAAAGCCTACTACTCAGGAAATAAGAGAAAGTGGAGCTGAATTGATGCACACCTCTGAAACGTTAAAAGTAAGTATTAATGAAAATTTTAATTATAACAAGAGTTCAATAATGGTTTTTATGTTATGCTCTTTTATGGCATTAATTAAAATATGGATGCGTTGTCTTTATAGAGTTTTTTGCATGATTTCGAGCCTCGTTCCCATGATGAGGGTGTTGCAGGTGGTTCAAGTAGATCACATGTTTCATTCCCCACTTCTGTTTTCCACTGAATATATATAGGAATGATCATAATCATTGACAATACATGCTCGAACAATCCTTTTTTTAATGCTCTAACAATCTTGTCCATGCTAGTCCACGCGTTCTATATTTATGCATGCTCTAACAATTTTATTCTTCAGCTTCACATCAATTGAATCCTATGATGACGCCACCTCCATCTAGGACAACCACAAATCTCTTTCCGACTGTTGAGTCAGCAACACACAGCTTACAGGCATCAACTGTTGCACCATCTGCTAGTACACAAATCCCTCTTTTTCTCTCTTATGAGCAACAAATAGTTTTTTTCTTACAACTTTTTAACATCAATTATCATTTGTTCTTTTATACTTCATGACAAAGACTTATGAAACTTATGAAACTTTTTGCAATAGGAGTTGCAACATCCTTTCCTGGATGGTCCTATGTTCCTAGTACGGGAACGGTGAAGGATGTCACATTGATCATCAACGACGATGAAGGCATTCCATTAAAAGTAGCCAAACTTCCAGGCACTTTAAAGTTATTATTATTCTGTAGTGATATAATAGTAATTTAGTTTTTGATCACTCTTCATTGACTAATGATCCCATGATTTCTTTGTAGGGAATGATCTTTTTTGGAGAAAACTTGGTGATGAGTGTTTGCAAATATTCGGGCCCACCATGCGTACCTGGTGGAACATCATATCTTAACTAAAACCCCAAACCACTATTTTGATTTCATATCATTGCTATAATAGTTTTCCTTTTCATCCATTTCTTGAACTATATATATTAAAGGTAGCTTCACTTCATTTATGAGTCTAACATGTTTTTTTTTACTTAAAAGGTGGAATAACCAACGTAAACCGTTGAAGGATGATCTTATAGAGAGCATGACCCAACTCTTTGGACCTCGTGCATTTGAGAGAAACAAGCTCCTTGAAAAAGCTAGTTTATGTTTGAAGTATATTAGGGACCAGTACAAAAAAAATTTACGGGCTAACCCCAGGTACGAGTGTCCACCCTATGTTCCTGAGGCTGAGTGGCAGGCTCTAATTTTGGATGGAAAGTATAAAGCTGACAAGAAAAATAATATTACACCAGTGGAGAGTACATCAAGGTATATGATACTGTTGAGAATCTAATTATGTACTAATTAACCTCTATATTTATACTATCTAACATATTTCAAACTTTTCATAGATTGCCTGACACATCAAAGGCAACAAAGGCAAGACTAGAAAAGCACGGGACACACAAGCTCTGCTCTGGTGGTTTTTTGAAACTTCAAGCAAGAGTTGTAAGTATTAGTAAATGAAAAATTGTATCAAATTTTTTATATAATGTGATGGGAAATGCTAGGACTCCCTTATTTAGGTCATCAATTATAAATAGGTCAATAGAATATAATAACAGTAGTGGATTTTCATATTCAATATAAATAATTCAACAATTGAAGTCAGACTCTGCAATCTAGATTATTAAAGATTCCTTCATTTACTAATATGACATTATTTATAGCTGCAAGAGCAAAAAAGCGACCAATATAACCAGTGGCTCCAATCACTAATATTTTACTTTTCTCTTCGTTCACAAAATCCTCATACAAAGAAATCTCACAAATGGAGGCCATGGTTGAGACTGAATTTTCCTCCAATAGTTGAGAATAAAGGCAGTGATTGAAAGAATGAGGGAATGTAGCAGCACTTGCAGCCATTTTTATTTCCAAAGAGCTGAACTAACTCTTACCCAACTTAAGAATTTGGAGAAAATATGTTGGTACAAGAAAAGCATAAAAACACACAACATTTATATAGTAGATTGCTCAATCAAAATTGCTCGATTTTTCTTCTATTATATTGTGATGGATATAGATGATTTGTTGTTGATATTTTAACTACCCTCCATTGGTTGATGAAACAATGCAAGTAAAATTCACCATACCATGCAAAAATGCAGGGCTCAGAGTTCAAGAGATGTCTCACAGAAGAGGATAAGGGAATTGGCTTCCAACAAGGCTATAGAGCTGTGGCTGAACGGCTACGAGCTGAAATCAGTGTGGAAGGTTCTAATAATGATGCATCTGAGCCACAGGTAAATAAGCTAAATGATATTTATTTCAAATTGAATACTTTACCAATTTGTCTATTTGATGTTAAGTTCCAATATAAAGTGAGTATATTTGTTTTAAGCAAGCAATGATAACAATACGTAGGATGTTGGAATGCAGCCTGACAATCCTTCTACACAATCTGTGGATGCCGAAGGTTTGCATGATGTGCATCCCAGTGGTGGAGGTATACATTTTCTATTAAATTTTTTATATGTAATTGCAATTGGTGTTTGGATTAAAGTAACATTTTGTATAACAATTGTAGAGGATCGAGGGGTCGATGTTTAGGTCGATGTTCATGATCGTGTTGACGTTGAGTCCAGACAAAATGATGTGGTCAGATCAGGTAAAGAGCACCACAGTTATGTTATTTAAAATAATTAAATACTTGTAACAATTATAATAAATTAATTTTAATTTAACTCTTTTATTTGTTATTGCAAAGGACCCCCCTTTGCAACAGCATAGGAATTTGAGATCATCAAGAATAGAGAATAGAACAACTGATGAGGGGGGAATTGATGATGACACTGATGCTCCTCTTAGAGCTTACATAGAAAAAAGAAATAGAAAGAAAAAAAAGAAATGATTGTCATCTACAAACCTTAATTGATAATGAATGAATTTTATGTCTCAATGAATTTAATTATGTGCTAATGAATGTTCATGAATTATGTGTTAATGCAGAATATTGATGAATGTTGCATGTTAACAAATCTAATGTGTTAATGAATGTTATCATGTAATATTGATTGAATGTTACATTTTATTAATGGTTAAAAGAATGAATGAATGTTAGATGTTAACGAGGATGTAGAGTGATGTTAGGGGGAGGGGGTGGGGCCAAATGAGCTTCCACCTTCACATGGTTGGCCCTATTTAGTAGAGAATATTAAACTATTCTCGAAACAAAGTGAAGCTCAATAAGATACTAACAATAGGTAGAAACAAGAAGCAATAACAAGCTCCTTCTAGAACATAACTCTTACCAATTATTGCTATCTTCCCCACACTAGGAATCTCCATCATATTCTCATATGCCTGCAACAAAATTCTTTTTCTTTCTTCATCAGCATCCTTTCTCTTTACCTCTGCTACAACCTTTTGAACCTTTTTGGTGTTAGGTTCTCCTTGCAAACCTTCAAAGTATACCTTTTTGGTGTTAGGTTCTCATTTGTTATTTGTCCTTCAAAAAATAGTAAATCTACACAAGAATCTCAATCTAAGAGAAGCTCTAAGGTATTCTTTTGGTCAATAAATAAGTTTTGTTCTTGAATTGTGTTCATCGTTGAGGTTGTACTGAGATTTGAAATGATCTATTGTTGAAAGGATTATCCCATTACACGGCAGTGGAGCAGTTAGATGGGGGTGTGAAAAGAGATCAATGTGAATGATGCAAAGTAAAAGTGAAGGCTCTAGAACAACTCAAAATTGATAAAGCACCACATGTTCTTGCAATTCATCTCAAGTGCTCCAGTGTAGTTGGATCTGGAGGAAAAATTGACAAAAAAGTAGACTATGGTTGTACGTTGGATCTCAAACCATTTGTTAGAAGTTCACATGTAAGTAGCCCTTACAATATTGTTTGCCAGTGGATCACATTTTCAGTGGAATCTAATAATATAGTTTTTGTAATATCTACTAGTTTTTTAATAAATATTGCACGTTTGAATGATATTCTAGTTTCTCTGTCTATTGATCAATCATAGGAGGGCAATTTTAAGAACACACTTTATGGTGTTCTTGTTCATGATGGCTGGAGCACACATTCTGTTCATTATTTCTACTTTATTTGTTCATCCACAGGCATCTGGCATGCTTTAGATGATAATCGGGTATACATTTGCTACAGTTGTGAAGACATGTTTAACTTGCAAAGTGCTTGGACCTAATTCTTTCAGACTAAGGTATTTGGATGGAACCGAAATACCTATCTTACAATGGACAGGATTTGAAGCTTTATCAGTTATGATTGTTTTCCAGGTTGGGTTTTGTTATGTCTTAGCTTAGTCTTTTCCTTTTTGTTTTTTCTCAGCTCAATTTTTAGTCTAGTCTGTTAAATACATTTAGCCAAATGATGCGATTAGGTTTGAAAATATGGCCTGATATACAACTCTGACGATTAAAATAAACCTCAATGAGTGGAGCTAAAACTATGATGGCAGGCTAGGATCAAGCTATCTCCTTGAGTCTAATGCCTGTGATCAAATTCAGATTGTTAAGAAGTGGCCTCTCTAATTCAAAACTGAGGTCTTCAGAAAAGGTTGATATCAAACCTACAATCAGATTTAATTTACTGGTGAAGGCCTCACTGTAATCTAAAATCAGAATTTCACAATGGTGTTAGTTTGAAGTCAAAGCCTATTTAATTTTAATTGATTTGGGATATAATCTTCCTGACAGTGCCAGCTTGAGGATGGATTATCATGATTGATACAGGCACCAAAATAGTCTTAATTTGCAAACGCAGGTCATAATGATGGATCAGACCTCTGCTACTCTCAACAGTCGCAGTAAAATGAAACAACTTTATTCAAATCTACCTCTGAAAGTTCAAAATTTCTGCCCTTGTCTTGCAATTTCAATCAAGAGATCTTCAAAATAGAGCCCTGCTGCCTTGCCTTCATAGCAAATGTCTTGGTATATGGGGCAATTATGAGTGCAACTTAATCTTAAATGCTTGCAAATTTTCATTAAATGAAGATTGCCTCGAGTTCTGAGGGTGAGAGACATGGCATTTAATTCATTTCCCTTTGAAATCTGAAATTCAAGATTGTGCATCGAGTAGAACCTAATAAAAGATATTAAATTTAATGCCTCAATTCAAAAAGGTTAAGGTAAGACAGTGATAGAAAGGGCTGCCATTGACTTTTGGGCCCAGATCTGCATGTATTTAATTCAATTAATCCTCCATACCCCTACTCGAGTTTAATGCCCAAGATCCAGCTGTTTGGATTGAACTAGGGCCTAAGCGACTTAAATTTAAATCCTTAAGGCCAGATGCTACATCTTTAGGGCCTAATTTAGCCAACTGATGTTACATTCTGGGCATAAGGGTTCATTTCATTGGTCTTTGAGCATAGATTTGGGCTTAATTCGCCCTAAGTTAGCCATAGGGTAGACCCCATTTCAAATTACAAACACATTTTGATGCTCTCAGCCCATACAGTTTATCTAGGATAGGGCTTAGCTGATTGAACTCTCTGATCTGATCATAATTTGGGCCTATATTAGGCCACAGGTCTTATACATGGGTCTTAATTAAAGGCCTTACATCCACACACCTCAAATAGGGGCAAGTTTCAATTCATTTCAAGTATAACTCCACTTTCTTAGGGCTTGATCCACCTTGAAATTGGGCCCAGATTAGGCATATATTCAATTATTTGTTCTTATAGTAAGGCCTTAGATCCCCCCAATACTTCATATAGGGCTACACTTTGCACAAGATGCAAATTTAAAATCCATTGTTATCAGATTTAGATCTGGCTTTTTGCAGTAAAGGGCAGATCTGAGTTGTAATTACTTTTAGATTGCAAAGTTCAAGGCCATTTGGAGCTTATTAAACTCAAATCTTGGCTTAAGCAGGCTTTTATGGTCACAAAATTTCATTGCCAGGCCCTAATTATTATGTTTTAGGCCTTCTCAAGCCCATTCACCAACCATAGTGTCCAATTTTAAGCCCCATTCTTATGGAATTATGGCTTGGTGTTATTAGACCCAGCCCCCACATTTTACCCCCAAGGGCTATCTATATGCATTAGATGTTGCTCACAAGCCTAAGTTTACATTCTCAGCTGTAGGGCATTATTACTAATACTAAGAGTTTAGAGCCATGTGGGATTGAATTTTGGGCCCGTAGGATCAATCTCAGGCCTTATCCGCTTCTCCCTTCACATCTCCATTTGCTAGCTAGAATGAAGAAGAGTCTCAGTTCTATTTTCAAGGAATGAAGAGGAATCTCATTTGCTAGGAATGAAGACTAGTCTCATCTCCATTTGCTAAGAATGAATTGGAGTCTCATTTCCATTTGCTAGGAACAAAGAGGAGTCTCAGCTCCATTTACTACTTTAGCAAATTTTACATTTTCTAGCTCAATTTCTATCTTTACTCCCCCTTTTAGAGTTAGCCAAATTTTCTCAATTTTCATACTCTATCCAATTAACACAGCCTTTTGCACCCCAGATTGCTGCCAACCTACTCAACTAGCCATGCTCATCAGAAAAAGAGGAGGTGGGGTCACTATTTGCAATGGGGTGATGTTGTGAAAACTGCTCAACAAGTAGTACATCTAAAACTAGACTAATACATAAACCTAACTAGGTACTTTTCTCTAAGTTTTTCTACATATAGTGATGCGCCCCCCTTATCTCAAGACATCAAATGATAAAGTGCTTCATTATCTATGCATCCAAGAGAGAAAGTACGCCATCTCCTATCTCTTTGAGGAATATGGTGATTTATCTCAACGTGTACCTTTTGAGAATAAACATTTAGATGCTTTCTCTCCCACTGTTTGATGTCTTTTTATAGTTTTATTATTGGTATCCCTTTCTACAATCTTTTGATAAGAACACCTTATTTAGTTTTGAAAGTGTAATTTTAATCTTATAATTCATTCCGAATTCACAATATCCTTTTCACCGTATGTGACAGAAAACATGCATTCTTTCCAAACGACAGCAATCTCTTTTAGTGTTGCAGGTGTAAACAAGATATCCCAACAGGTAGAAAATTTGTCAAATGTCAATTTTATTTCAAAAAGTCTAGAAAAGAACACAAGTTCTAGCCAGTCATGCAGTAAATCCATATCATCAGCAGATCATGATGCATCATGCTTGCAGTGGGGCCGTTGTGGCCGCAACACGAGCGGCCTCGTCGCAAGGATGATGCACCATGATCTACTGATGATATGGATTTACTGCATGACTGGCTAGAACTTGTGTTCTTTTCTAGACTTTCTGAAATGAAATTGACATTTGACAAATTTTCTACCTATTGGGATATCTTGTTTACACCTGCAACACTAAAAGAGATTGTTGTCATTTGGAAAGAATGCATATTTTCTGTCACCTAGGGGGCATATGAATTCATATGCCCCATGATGCATCATGCTTGTTGCGGGGCCACTGTGGTAGCGACGGCAGTTGGCGTCACTGCCACAACGGCCCTACCATATTGCTAACCACAGACGTTGCAATTATGACGCCAGCCCACGTATTGCGACGAAATGTGCGTCGCATTCTTAGCGACACCATCGCAATTCCAGACTATGCGTCACAATTGTGATACATTTGGAAACATTGCGATGGCCAGCGGCGTCGACACTAGTGCTACCGCGCCACTAGCACTGTCGCGTCGCAATTTTCCAAGACCGTCGCAAGTGCGACACTAGAGGATCAGTAAACCTGTCGGTAGATGCCGACGACACCCCATCGCAATGCGTGGGGAAGCTGTCAGAATTGCGATGAGATCCGCATGCATTGCGATGAAAGCCGTGCTGTTTAGAATGGTGAGATTGCGATGAATGGATGTTTCAATTGCAACGTCTAGGGATACACGTCACAATTTGCAACTAAAAAACAATGATGCTTGCTGCCGTCGCAGTGGCGACACATTTCTGTCACAATTGCAACACTTGGTCGTCGCAAATCAATGCCAAATGTATTAGTAAGATATGCTTATGAAGCTGCAAAGTTGTATTCGATCAGTAAGGATCTAGTGAAGTAGAACAGAGATCTATATTCAGCAAAGATAAGTTGCATATATCTTAGATCACTTCACTGTTGCTTTTTAATCATTTTAACAATGATTCAAAATCTCTTAACAGAGTTGGTTTGATAGCCATTTTGTAAATCCTCTAACAAGGTGACAATTCAGTTGAATTTTTTTAAAGACCTCTAACAAGGCTACTTCTAACAAGGAGATTAAATCCTCTAACAGGTTCACACCTAACAGTGTTTTTTGTAACCTTTAACAGGGTTGGCTCCTCACAGGGCTCACTTCAGAAGAGTGAAAATTGGTAACTAGTTACTAGGTGGTTTTTCCCAAATTAGGTTTCCACGTTAAATTTGGTGTCTCTTGTGTTCATGTTATTTCTTTATGCATGCATGTTAATCAGTTTAAATGCTCAATAAGCTAACAGAACATCTATCAAATTTTAGTATTCATTTGTGTGGTTACCGAGTATCAGCAGCAACTATATTTTAAGACATCTTAGGATCTATGGATTTATTTTTGTGGTAACTGATGCACCCCTCCCCTCTGAGTTACTCCATCTCTATTTCCAACACACATGCCACGTAGGATGATTATTAGGGTAAAATTTATCTTAGATGGGGTGTGGAAATCAGTAGACAAGATGTTGGGTCGCAGGGATGAAGTGTGGTGGAATTTGGTAGGGAGTTGGGTGATAATATTCGCAACTAGGAACAAGTGGATGAACTTCTAGGAAATTAATAATAAATTTCTTCGATAGGAACAAAGAGATGAAATTCTAAAGGCTATGATGTTCATAAAAATACAAGATCATTTGGGGAAACAAATTAACAATTTGTTCTCCTAGAACAATTTCGATTAGGCCAAAATGGAGAACATTGCTAGTTTGAAGGCCTAGCTAGAGTAAAGATTTGCAAAGACGAAGCACAAGGAGGAGACTCCTAAAAGGAAGGAAAGCATTCTTGAGGCCTTCCAATGGTTGATTGAGACTAAGCCTTTCTACTCCCATAGGTTCTCCTTACTGGATGATCTCAAGAAGAGGCAAAGATGATGGGTTAGTCCTTATTTGTTTTCCTTTGGGTAATGTGTGTTGGGTCCCTATTTATGTGTTGATTCATGTCAGTATTAGTTTTTGGTCCATCTAGGTGCAATAATGCATGTGTTTGGTTGCTACTTTTGGTGTGGAAAGTTGTTTTTGTTTGGTATTTTTGGGGTTTTTTTCTAGTGGTGGCTTGGTCCGTTTGTTAGACTGTTTTGGTTGGTGGCTAGGTTTTTTCTTTGTTCCCTACCTAGTTAGAAGTTTTACTTTTTGTTTAAGCTTGGTTGTTTTTATTTCATTCTACTTTGATTTTAGTCTTGTAGGTGTCACTTCTCATGACCTTATTTTTTATTGTTGAACACTTGATGTTACTTTTATTGTAATGGGTTTGTGTCCTTCCCACTTTATTCAATCCAAACTTTGGGCATGTGATCACGATGGTAGAAATTATAGTCATTTAACTTTTTTCCCTTTATTTTCTCATGTAAATTAGCATTTTGGAGAAAACAAATTTTAGAGAGAAAAAAGTCTAAAAATAGGACAAAACTAGAAAAGTAATGAGTATTAAGGAAAACACAATCAACTTAAAGAAGTTTGAATCAAGACAAAATAAAAATAAAAATCCACCAATAAGATCAAATCTAAAGAGAAAATTCTAATAGAATTAGAAAGTTTCTACATATTTAATCCATCATAATAGTGACCATTTTAAATTAGCTTACATTTATTGAGAGTAAATCCATCAAGAAATGAAAAATTAAAGGAATTGATTGATGGAAAAAATATTTATTAATCAAACAAAAAACGTATAATTTTGAACACACAAACAGAGAGAGAGAGAGAGAGAGAGAGAGAGAGAGAGAGAGAGAGAGAGAGAGAGAGAGAGAGAGAGAGAATCCTGGGTGTAAGAGAAATCTTACATCATCCAAAAATATTTCATTTCAATTATTTGAATAATGATTATTTTAGAATACTCAAATTTGGAAAAAAATTATTTTTAAATTAAAAAAATCAAATATACTTTTCAACATACAAAAATAAAAATAAAATAATTATATATATAATAATCTGACATTAGCTAAAATACATTTTTAGAGAATTAAATAAAACAAGAAAGAAATTGATGACACTCCTAAAAAAGGAAAAGAAGAAAAAGAATAAAGAAAAAGAGTGAATGGCTTCTAGCAAACCCAATAATGGCAATGTGAGTGCCGCTAATTTTTATTATTGTCCTTATGTTTTTGTGTATGAATGTTTTGTCTATGATAGGATGACATTTCCATGGTGATTCCTCTGTCATAATGTCTTATGGCATCGATACAGGAAGAAAGACACACTTATCCTCCCTAAAAAATGTATTGTGAAGTAAATTTGAAAAAAACTGAAAACACAATTAATTTTGTTTGAAGTTTTCAGCATTTAATCTTCATAGTCTATGTATTTTGTGATTGAAAACAATAAAATTTTTGAGAAAATTTCGTTGTATTTTTATGAATCTAAAAAAGAATCATGTTGGACTTCTTTTTTTTGTCTTTGATACATTTTATCTGGACATTATCCATTACCTAGGAAAAATAGCTCACTTGAGACAAAGTATTGAATTCATCTCAAAACTTTTTTAGTGAGCAACTGGATTAACTTGAATTTTAATGTTAAAATGGAAGATGAAAAAAGACGATGTGACATTAAGTGTTGGATTCATCTCAAAACTTGCAACTAGATTCCATTCCCACTCATTATTATTGAGAAGTTCAGTAATTGAATCTTCTACAGTTTAAAAATGAAATAATTCAATAATATAATGCTCTAGACCATTGGAGTCTTTAAAGGACTTTGTTCTTACAACACTAATTTTGTGTTCCTTCCTTGTTAGTTTGTAAAATGTCCAGGCAAGGAATTAAGGGGTTTGAAATAGATGGCTTCCTTTACTTTTCATGGATGTATCTATTCTCTTTCCCATTCTTCTTTTACATGTGTCATTAGGTTCAATGTAGGTATTTCCTACTTCTCGTGGTTCCGTGTGTTTTAATATTTGCTTTGTTTGTTTCCTTTCTAGTAGAATACTCGCATTCATATCCCTCCTATGAGAATTGTTCTCCTTATTTCGGAAACCATTCCTTTATCAAATACTCCTTGAACAATTGTGGTAGTACTGCTACTTGGTGCATAGGAAATCAAACAATTGTATTATATTAGAAATGAAACCCTCTCCTTGTCTAATGAAGTAGCCTTTAGTACAATCTTATTAGAAGTACTCTTGCTCTCAAGTATGCATGCATCAAGATGGTACAATGTATCCAATATGCTTCCATTTTCTATAACCATAACACATCTTTCCATTTTAACACTTTCTTCAAAAAATTATACATGGATGCCCTCATCTTATCTTGCTAACTATTTAAGTTTTACTCAATTTAGATGTCTTAATCCTTTATATGTGTGTGTGTGTGTGATTAAAGTTTATATTATATTAATTATCTAATTAATGAATAGATATGTCCCATGAAGGGACATGTCTATTCATAAATTACTATCTTTATATATATATAAGAGTTCATTGCCATTTGAAAAATAAATACCTCAAACTACTTATTATGTTTGTAGTGGTCCAAGAAACTCAACATGGTATCAAAACCAAGTTGTAAATCTAAGAAAGTGATTGAAGACATGATAGAAAGAATCATTTTAGAAATATAAATGTACACTCTATGAAAAGAATGTGTGACATCTTGAAAATTATTCTCATAGGCTTGTAGATCTATCAATGGTAGAGACCTACGTGAAATCTAGCATCTAGAGAAAAATAATTTTGTTGGAAGAAATATGCATCATATTCAAATACATTTGATTGTGTTTATGCTATTAATTCATTTTGAAGGAGGCAATGGATAATTATGTTGTGTACAAGAGGTTGCAGATTTGGAAAGCATCGCTAGGATGTTGACTAATCCAATTTCTTAGCATTTATAGTCTCGTCCAGTGCCGCATACTCCATAATTTTGCATCGCATGATAAAATGAATATGGTTCTACTCGATGGATGTTAGGGGAGAGGACCTACTACTTCAACATGTTCTAATGGTTGTGATAGGAGTTGTTAACTTAACACCCATACTTGTTGATTTAATATCTAAAATTTTTGACAAGATTGTACCAATAGTTGTGACTTTAAAGTTTTTTTTGCTAATGATGACTACCCATAATTGAATGAAAAGTGTAACTTTTCCCAAAAACAACCAATAGTGTGATGCCACATCAGCTACACAAGTATAGGGGTATCCAATGCACTATGATTGGTCTCATGTTTTCTTTGGATTGTTTTAGACACTTTGGTAAAAATTATGTTGATTAGCATCATATTTGGTGATGTGTCTTTTAAACCTTAGTTATAAGTAGGGATCTTGCCAAGTAAGCTACTATCAAAAAATGAGAGTGATTTAAATTTTTCACATAAGATTTTGAGAAGCACGAAGTTAGGGTGCTCAACTCCTGAATCCTCTCCCCTAGTGCTTCTATTTGTAGATGATATTCTCACATGAATTACTCAAGGCACATTCAAGTACCAAAGATGGTAGTGTATAGGCAATAAAGATTGGGCAAATTGTGTATGCTTCATAAGCTATCTATAATAATTACAAAGTTCAGATAGATGATAGTTTCAATTTTCAAAACATAAAGTAGAAGGCAAATCAGGTTTAGATTGCTGCACACATACAAATAAGGTGTATAATTAAATTTTATATGGAAGTGCATTCATAGACGATACTAATAATCATAAGCCTTTGAGCATACATTGGCTAGACATTCCCTTTGAATGTGGAACACGTCAAAGCTATTGACCGATAGCTAAGGACATGAAAATAAAAGGAGAGTCCTTCATTTTAATGATATGTGTAGAGAATGAGAAAGATAGTGAAGCTAAAACCAGAACCTACATGGAAAATAGAATGGAAATTAGAAGCCATCTGGGTGTACAACATCATCACATGGCTCTGCAAACTTTCCTTACCTGCTCATGTCTTCCACCATTCACAGCCACTGGAGCTCTTCCACATCATCGTTACCCTCCGTCTAAAGTGCCTGTTCAATGATTTTACAAGGAAGTAGTGCTTTTCCATCATTTTACAAGGAAGTAGTGCTTTTCCATCATGTATTTTCCAAAAGGAGGTATTTCAATTTTGGCCCAAGAATGAGATTTTGCAATTCCACCCAAATAGGTAGAATTGGAATACATATTCATATTCCAGTTTTATTTATTTTAGAAAACATAAACTTTTGGGTCTGCGAATTTCCCATCAAATTCTGGCTGAACCAAATAAAGAATAGAAATATGTACCCCATTTTCTATTCCAAAATAGCTATTCCTATTCCCACAGCCAAAGAATCCTTAAATCCTCTGAAATATGGTATGAGGAGTATAGTCAGTATGTGCATGGAAGTGTGTGGATCCACCGTTATTCGGCAGAAAAACATCAACTAAACAAGGTGGTAGGGGAAGAAAGATAAAATCTCTTCGTTGCACTTGATTCGAAGGCTTCAGAGTGGCGCTCTGTTAACTTTACCCAAAAGCTCCTTTGACTTGCCATGGCCAACATTAACAAGAACCTTGGGGAGTTTTCGAGATATTTTAACTACAGCTCAGATTGAGTTGTTGCAAAACATTATTTAATGATAACATTTTGTTCATAATCCGATCACGTTATAGGAGGGGATGGCATTTTTTTAATTGGACAGATCAAGGTTGAGCCACGTTGAGATCTCAATCTGGGTGGGTGAAAAGAGGAGGACATGGTTCCTCAATGAGCTGCACACGTGGCGAGCTGAATACGAGATTAAAAGGACCAGGGGAAGAAGAGATTGTGATAGACGGGTAATATCAGGTTGGACAAAGTTTTCGGAAATGACACTTTATCAAACATCTAAAGTTACAGGTAGTAGAAGAAAGGTAGTCGAATAGTCAAGGGTCTATGCATCTGAGTTTTTTCTACACTGGAAGTTTCATTAGTCATGGCGCTAACAGTGATGTCCATTGTGATGCAAAATGGTCTATTAAGAGACTATAAAGTTGGAGATTATTAAACTATACATATGTATAGTATGGATCGAGAGTTTCAATTTGTCGTGAATCTCTATAAGCTATTCAAAGGATTGTACTTTACAGAGGTGCTGGAACTCAAAATATTCCTTTGGTCTATAATTATTAGAATCCGCTCCCGTTCAACAATAAAGTTGTGATGTGCATTTATCATCAAAATTCAACGAAAATGAGAAAGCTTTTGAAAGGCATTGGAGTGGCGGAAATTATATATTTGGAACATCGGGAGTTTCTTCTTACACTCGTATGACATTGAATGATTTTTGGAACTACAAGATGGTTCAACGTCAATGTAGTTTGAAATGGTCAAGGTTGATTCACTCAGATCTTATATTCTTGATGAATGTATAAACACAGAAGCCTTCAACAATGATTGAAAGAATGGATCTAAGTTTAATTATGCATTGTTAAAGGATTGATTAATCTTTACCAAGAACGGTGAAAGTTGTCATATTGTTGAATTTGATTGCTCGCTTCATCATCTATGCTCAGGACAACATAACGTATACTATGTATAAATATCGAGCCTCCTAAGTATGCAGAGGGAACCTTTTGAATTAAGTAGAAAAACAGATAACATGGAATAATCATTTATTAAAAAAGAAAAAGGATAAAAAGGGGAGCGAATTACCAAATCTTAGAATATGTATCCTACGTGGATATCAGCATGAGAGTGGGACGATGAGTTGACAACTATTACAAACCCCAAAACAATTAATTGTGTTGGGAATAAGATAAAAGTAAAAGGATTAAAACCGTCACCCTCACCCTCAGTGAAGATAATTTTCCCCATATTCATGACAAAATTTTGAAGAGGAAATATAAGAGAGTAATAAAGGTGAGCAATAAGAAGAGGGTGAAGAGATAAGAATCAGGTTTATTATATGTAGAAAGAGAAATGAATTCATCTAATGAAAAATAAAAAGTGATAAGAAGAAAGTGTAAGGAAGTCGATTAAATGGAAGAAATTAGAATAATGTAAAGAGAATAGAAATGTGGACAAAGAAAACTAAAAAAGGAGTGTGAATGTATAAATTCTATCAGTGATAAAATTAAAAGAAGATCCCAAGTAGGCCCAATACCTAGTATCGGTATAATATGTTGTGAAATCCGATCACATATACCACACAAGAGAAAGGTAAGGACTTGGATACTGACCTCGTAAGGTAAGTAACATTATATTATTTAAGTTTTCTTTTCACATGAAATAGATTACATAAGTTTGTTGTACCATTAATATAATAGCATATATATGATAAGCATATGTATATAGGGATGATATTTTTTTAATCTCATAATGGGATCTGGTAAAATTGACTTTATTAAATGTAAAATTGATGTGTAGATAAGAAGTTATCATCCTTGAGGTTTTTATTTATCTAATCAATTGTAGTCCCTCTCTTATTTCTATATATACTATAAGAGTTATTTGCCTTGATATTTTTCTTTGAGAATGTTCTTGCAGGAAAGGAGGACTAATATCAAGTTCAGAGGGAGATCTTTTTAAAAAACTTATTAGAATTATTATTGGACAAGGAGCTCAAGAGATTGAGATTCATAGAGAAACTGGTATTTCATTAGAGGCAAGCTTTAAAGAGAGCAATTAGATATAGACAATAATTCACTCAACCTTTGATGATCTCGATCATATTGATTTACAAGAGTAACCCATGTCAAGATGGATTCTCTAGTAAATTGGAGCAATCAAGAGGATTGTAATTCATGAATATATTTCGTGACTATGTGATTCAATAGGCCTACGCCTTATGCACATCATGAAGAAGTGATGACTTCCAAATGATGTGTATATTTGTAGAAATTACTATAAGGTGATGATCTTATAATAACTTGTATTATGAGACCAAAAATTTTTAGTACTTAGTGAATATCATTGATACACTAAGAGGAAAATACACTTGATTTCAAATGTGATATCAAAATGATGGATATCTTATGATTGAAGGGATCCTTAAAACTTGTCATTCCTAATATCACCAATGGTGTAATATATGTCTTGTGTTTATCCTCCTTAGATAAGAGAGAGTTTTGATGTGTGGCAGCTTCAGTTGGCTAAAATTCTATGTTATACATTTTGAGTAAGTGTTGTACTTAAATCATGAGAAGATGCATCTTGTGAGACTTACGATTAAGTGCTTAGATGTCATTAGATTGTTTGTCCTTGAATTGTTTTTATAGATACATATTGGGTATGAGGTAAGCATGCATTTTGTGAGAATAACAACTAAGAGCTTAGATATGATCTCATTGATCATATTTCAGTTATTCAAAATATTGATCATCCTTTACCTTTGATTATCAAAATGTATGTATCCTTCTTGACTAGAAGGGAGTGTTAAAGTTTTAGTCAATTCGGATGTCTTTATCCTTTATATATGTGTGTGAATAGAAAGAAATAATGAATTGGGTGAAATTAATGGAATAGGTTGTGTATGAGATAGAATGGAATATGAATATGATGTGAGGGGGAATATAGGACCTATCCTTAACGAAAATCCTCAATAGGAATTATCCAAATTAATCAATCACAAAGACGTGATCAATGCACAAATGAATCAAATGATGGAGAGTATGAAGAAAAAAGGAAATCCTATAGTCTAGTATAGAAAGTATATATTTGAGATCTTCAATAAATAGAAGACAAATACTAAACTAAAATATGAAAAATCCAGAAAATGCTGATTTATGATGTTTGTGTACAATTTCAAGGAATTGTGGAACCTACTCCAAAGTTGAAATGCCGAGACAAAGAAAACTCAGAATTTTTTTTCTTCCAAGGGTAGGTTGACCTTAACCTAGATAGGAGGAAAATTTTTTACCCTGGGGAACAATCTTACCTAAAAGAGTTGACCTTAACATGCACTACTCTGACAAAAATTCTATTCGCAGATCCTAGAAGTTGGCGAAAAGGGTATCTAAATCTAAACTGCAATTCACTATCCTATAACTATACCTACAAGAAAAATGGATTTTAATTTTGGAAGGGGGGTTTTCCTTGGTCAAAACATAGTTTGCAATCAACCTTGAAATGTAATTAAAATTACAATATATATAAACAAAGTAAATGGAACTATTCACCAAGTGCTTATATTGAAATCATTGCGGAGGATTGGAATCCTTGAAACCACAAGTATAGATGCTCCAAATGAATGTAGGATGTCTCAAATAAATGGAATTAGATCTTCAATACCAATCCTGAATGGATCTTTACATATAAAAAGGTTGGAATGAATGTGGATTGAGAAATCTTCAACAAGAGGGCTCCGTAGAGATTGAATCCTTAAATGGCTAACAATGTATCATATTAATGAATGGATCTTGAATACTTGAATGATTGAGAATGGATTGTCTGATATATGTTTTTATGCCTTAGATAGTAGATATTGACTTCCTAGAATAATGGGTGCACGAGATAATGTTTTATAGAAAGTGGATGTCAAAATGCGAGAAGAAGACTTCATTATGTGGAGATCTAGGGCAGAAACTTCTCGATAAGGCCAACATTGGAGAATTAAATACCAATTAACCTTAACCCATATAAATGGATGTAGATTAAATGAAAATTAAGAGTTTACCATTATGAAACCTTAAATAGCTAACCCAAAAGCAAGAAAACAAAACTTTCCAAGCCCAACATCCCAAAGCCTCTAGAACTTTAAATTTGGACCTTTGATCATGGATGAGGTCAACCCTACCCTAGGTCAGGATTGAGGTCATTTGTGCCTTAGGTTAGGATTGAGAGCGACCTTGACCCAAAAAGTCAAAGTCCTTAGTTTCATAAAGAAAATTGTGAGAAATAAGCTGAAAATAGAGTGAGAAGCATAACAAGGGAAAAATAACCAGATCCATGCAAAGACCCTTCAAGGTACTTGACATGACTCTAGACCACTTACTCAAAGGGAAGTACTTCCATTTTAAGATGATACAATAAGGCCCCACTTTAGCAAGAGTATGGACTCGATGCAAACTCTTGGTAAAGTAGATCATAATGAAAAAAAAATGTCTTATTAAAATCAAAGGGATAGAGAGATCCTCAAATCCCTAGAGAATAAAGTATTCATCAAATCCAAGATCAAAATAAGAGAAACATATCTAGAAAAAGAGAAAGAGAGAAACATTGTGATTATCTCATCCAATTAAAACTTTTCTCCCATTGTGAACCACATTGAAATAATGCAACTAGAAAGATGGAGTTGAACCCCCCAGTGAATGTGGCTACTCCCTAGTCAACCCATAAAGGATTTATTCTAAAAATATTCTATTCTATAAGAGTAAAAGCAAAAAGAAAAAGAGATCCAATCGTAAGGAAACCTTTGACCTTAAGGGATCAAAAATTTTGAAACTAGAGGGATCAAGAGATCCTAAAATATAAATCCATGCTTTAAGGATTAATCACTAATCCAAAAAGAGAGAAAATATATCTCAAAAAATAATATATTTTTATCAAAAATTTCTTGTGCAAAATAGGTGAGAAGAGTGTATATCCCACATTAAAATCATTTCTAACACTTTAATAGGAGCAATAGCTTGAACAAAACATAAACAACTCCACTGATTACGTTTCTACTACGAGATGCCCCTAGGTGAAGAAAAATCAAGGGATATACCACATAAACATATAGAGAACACAAAAGGAATCAACCTATTGTGGGATTAGTATGATCATAAGATAATATATATGATATTATTGCAAATGAATTGACATCATTCCCCAAAGAAAGTAGAACTACAATTACAAAGGAGGAAAGATCACATAAGAGATACAAAGAAGATCTTTTGGGACCATGACTTGGAGACCAAAAAGAATCAGTGCTACCAAGTTCCAAATTCAACTAGATTACGCAAAGAAACATGTACACACAATAGCACAAGTAAAACATAACATGAAACAACATATGGAAGAATAAATATATACATATAGAGGAATAGTACAAATTTTTTTTTTCTTTTATCACCTTGTACCAAAAAAGCAACAAGGATCATATAAAAGAATCTAACAACATTTAGAAAACACATCATGGGAGAAGCACATTATAATAGACAAGTACACAAAAAGCTACATTAAAGGACAAGCCAGTCAAGCATGTCGCCTTCTATCCCCATCTCATTATATATTATTTAGGGAAGGTGGTTAACTCACAAGAGGGACTACATCCAACATAGTAGGAATGATAGTGAGTTCCAAATGGGTAAAAGCAAAAACCTGTGTCACCCTTTTGTAAAGGAAAAGGCTAACAAAAGTATAACTATTCACCTTCAATGACATAAAACTAATATTATTATTTAGAATTTGACAATGAAGTAAACAAATGAACGTATAGAAATGTACAAATTTTAGGATAATAATTTCTAAAAATTATTTGGCATAAGAATTCATATATTTTTTTGTTTCTATAGATAATTTTTTAGTTGCTGAAAAACATTGAAAATTAGGGGTTTAGTTTCCACCACGACAATATATGGAAATAAACTCATTTTCATTTGAACTCAGACTATATTATAGATAACATATATAGCTAGAATAATCAAAAATAAAAATTGAGTTTAGACCCATATTTTCTCTTTTATAATGATTTAAATTTCAACTCACATGAAATCGATAGGTTTCATCTTCCACTAGATTTTTCAAAAAAAATCTATTCTAATCAAAGGAAAAAGGTATACCTTTTGAAAGAGAACTCTCTCTTCTAGAACATCATATAATTTTAAAAATTTTCTGATATTATTTCATATTTTTTTCTTTCTCAAAATTGACATATTTTAGAATATTAAAATACATGCTTGTAGAATTTTTTAATTACAATATATTATATCTAATTAAAACATGATAAATTCTATATGAAACTTTCATCTCTATAAAATGGTGTTTATATGTTACTATAAAAATATCATAGAAAATCATAAGAGTTATTGAAATGTCATTTTTCTAAAATAATTTTATTTCTTTAGTAATTGGATGCAAACTAGTTTAAAACATGCATTTAATAGACATTTCAAATTGGAAAACTATGAGACCATATAACTTAGCTAGAATGAATTTATCTAGATCATATGTTTGATAAAAGGTGACATAACTTTGTAATTTTACCCAAATAAGGATCCTGTTGAGAATCATAGTGTTCGATACTAGGTGTAAGAATCAATTGTTAGGGAAGCATATAAGGTATATCAATTTCAATGTCAATAGTTTCATATTCATCATTAACATCATCGGTATCATCAAGAGTATCTTCTTCATCTAGATTAATAAAAATAGGATCTAAGAAACAAATGGAATCATCAGAATCATGCATGTTAATATCATTATTAGCAACAAATTCTTCTAACACATCATGCATAGTTGTATCCAAATAAGGTAAATATTTTTGAAGAACAAAATTATAAGGTTTATCTTGAGCACAAAAATTCTTATGACATTCATTACTAGATCGATTATGTCTTGTCTTGTTTGAAATGTGTTGAGAACTAGGAGGAGCAATTATTGGATCCTTCTTAAGTTCTATACAACTATTATTAGGATTATTAGTAGAAGAACAAGAAATAGGAGGAGCTTGATTACTACATGTATAAGCCATAAATAAAGGAGGTATAGAAGGTGTACACAAAAGGAGGTATATGAGGTATAGAAGCTTTAGATAAAGTAGGCAAAGGACCGTGATTAAGATCCATAGAAGGTAAGCTTAAATTGAGAATATTACAATCTTATAGGCTTGATATGAGTGAAAAAAGATGATCATGTCAAAAAGGGCATGAATTAGGTAATGAGGGACAAAATAAGTCAAGTGTGGCTCAATCTTTGTGCCTAGAAGTGTGATATATACTATGATTAACCATCTTCACATCTTCATCATGAACAAATTTTAAGACATTTATGAATAGGTGAAGCAAGAACATGCATGGAATTTAACCATGGCAAACCAAACCTAACTTGAAACCGATCAGAAGTAGAAACAACAACAAAGGTAGTGTTCATAATTTTTCCACAAAGTTTATCTAGTAGATCAATAGAACTAAATGATGGATTAAAAAAAGCATTGCATGTTTGAATCCACATATCATATGTATTATAAAAATTTCATTACAATCTTTTTGAAAAAAAATAAATTTCTAGTAATAACATTGACTAAGGATGTAGGATCAACAAGACAACCATGAGTAGGTATCTAAGAAATCTTAGCATAAATATAAATTGGACTATCAAGAGTTTTAATATTCTTAGAATCATCAAAGGCAATAAAAATTTCATGAGGTCTTTTATTCTTAGATTGTTGGCAAGATTTAAGTTGAGTCTTCAATTTAGGCTTAGGTTTTAGTTAGTATCGAAGCTGAGGTTGAGGTTAAGGTGGAGATATAGATTGAAAAACATACTCCACTTGATTAACAACATGATTATGATCATCCATCTTTGAAGCATACACAATATGCATAGAAGATGGTTGAGAAAGAGCATTAGTATCATATGTAGGTAAAGGATTCATATAGATTTGAAGGTCTTGATTAGGAGGAGAAACATATTTATTCCCACTACCCTAAAAATTATCACTGATAAGGCATTAGAGTCAATTAAATCTTGAACCTTATGTTTCAAAGAATAACATTTCTCATTATCATGACCATGCTTATGACGATATTAACAAAAAACATTAGGATCAAAGGATTTATATGTGATTGTAGAAGGTTGGAGAGGTTGAAAAGGAGATAAAGTAATCATATTAGCAATTAACAACCTATTCATAATACAATGTAGTCATTTAGAAAGAGGAGTACATGTATGATTTAATCAAAAACTCATGGATATATAATTGGCATTATGAGATGCAACAACAACTTGATCAACAACTGTACCTACTTGTTTGTTTATCTTGACATAGGATTTTAATTTTTGAAAATTATTATGATTTGGAATAACATCACTTTTATCAATGGGAATAGGAGCCATTGGAGTGTTTCTCTTGAATTGACTCACTTGTGATTGACAAAGATGAAGCTTTGCACAAAGCTGGTCAAAAGAGGTAAATTTAGTAAGAAGAATCTTATCTCCAATATGCTTTTTTAAATTTGAAATTAACATACATTGAATATCAATATTAGGAGCATGATAGGAAATTTGAGCATGTAAATGCTTACTACAAATAAATTTGGTCAATTTTTCCTTAGGACTTTCTCTACAATGCCTTAACTCAGTCAAAGATACTTGCGGGCCAATGTTGTTTTGAAATTGTTGAATAAAAGAATTTGCATGTGGTGGAGATGAATCAATAGAATAAGGAGGAAAGGAATAGAACCATTGTAACACCTTGTTGTGAAAGGTTCTATCAAAAAACTTAGCTAAAATCCTATGGTCATGACCATAATCACTACAAAGGATTTGAAATGTTTTAACATGATGAAAAAGGTCTCCCTTACCATTGTAATTCTCAAGATGAGGCATATCAGCTTGCTAAAGAACAAGAGTATGCATTGTATCCCAGGACAAAGGACTTCCCATTTGACATATAGGAATACTAAACTAATTTTGAGTCAGGGATACAAGTTGTTGTTGTAAAGATGACATTGTTTGAGCCAAACTAATTAGTGTTGAATCATTAGAGAAAATAAAAGAAATAACAAAATTAGAAACACTAGGTAAAGAGTATGAAGCTATAGGAATGGAAGACACAACAGGAGGAACACTCATAGGAAAAGAGAGAACCATTGCAATCACCAAATAATGAGTATAGGTAGGAATTTTAGGTACAAGAATAGAGCTTTTCAAGAGCTAAAGGTTTAACATTTGAATGTAGAAGGTGAGTAATACCATGCAAGAAGTTAACACCTTGATCGCTATCATGAAGAACTTTCTTAAGAGCCTATATAGCTTGAATAAAATGTTGATTATGGTTTTCTTGCATAAGCCAATTACCCATTTTATACAGTTTGGTTGAAATATTTTGGACTTGTTCAGTAGGAACTCTTAAAGCATCATCCTCATCATGAGATGAGCGAGAAGAGATTTGCTCCATAATAGGATTAAAACACTAATTAATTAAATTATAATCTTGAATCCTTAACAAAGGAGAAGAAGAATCAGGATTAGAGGAACACATAAGTCTACGACTTTGTCTAACTAAAATACCAAAAGTAGGACTAGAAGTAATAAAGCTCATAAACCAATGCAATGCAAATGAACTAAACTAAGATAACATAAAGCATAAATATTCTTGTATTTTGAAAGAGATTTTGAAATATTTTTTGTATCTTTTAAAAATATATACAACAGCAAGAAATCTAATTAGCATACGAGATTTAACATAAAGACAAATATAACACCAACAAGATAATATAAAAGGAAATCTAACGCCATAAAATAGAATAAGGCATATAATTCCATAAAAGAATAGAGTGTAAGCATGTTGGTCTCACCAAAATGAATAGAAATAAATAATGAATAGGGTGAAAATAATGGAATAGGGTGTGTATGATATGGAATGAAATATGAATATGATGTGTGGGGAAATATAGGACCTACCCTTAACCCAAATTCCCAAAAGGAATGATCCAAATTGATCAATCACAAAGAAGTGATCAATGAACAAATGAATCAAATGATGGAGAATATGTAGAAAGGAGGAAATCCTATAATCTACTATAGAAAGAATATACTTGAAATATTGAATAAATAGAAGACAAATCTAGAAAATGTTGATTTTTGATGTCTGTGTACACTTTCAGGGAATTCTGCAACTTGCTCTAGATTGGAAATGCGAAGACAAAGGAAATCCAAAAATAAAATTGTCCTTCTGAGGGTAGGTCAACCTTGACCTAGATAATGGGGCACAATCTTACCCCAAAAAGTCAACCTTGGCCTATACTAGTCTAACAAAAATTTTGTTTACAGATTTTGGAAGTTTGGGGAAAAGGGTATCTAAATCTGAACTCCAATTCACTGTCATGTACCTACACTTGTAATAAAATAGTTTTTTGTTTTGGATGGTGGGGTTTCCTTGGTTAAACCTAGTTTGGAATCAACCTTGAAATGTAATTGAAATTAAAATATATATATAGATAAAGTAAATGGAACTATTTACCTTTCTTATATTGAAATCATTGTAGAGGATTCAAGTCCTTGAATCTTCAAGTATAGATGCTTGAACTAAATGTATAAAAGAATGTAGGATGTCTCAAATCAATAGCATTAGACCTTAAAAACCAATATTGAGTGGATATTTGCATAAGAAAAGGTTGGAATGAATTTGGATGGAGAAATCTTCAACAAGAGTGCTCCATAGAGATTGAATGCTTCAATGGCTAACAATGGATCTTCTTGATGAGTTGGATCTTGAATACTTGAATGCTTGAATGCCAAATAATGGATTTTCTAATATATCTTCTTATGTAGGCTAGATAGTAGATCTTTACTTCATAGAATAATGGATTCAAGAGATAAAATTTCATACAAAGTGAATGTCAAAATGAGGGAATCGAGCTTCCTTATATAGAGATCTAGGGCAATAAGCTCTAGAGAAGGATGACATTAGAGAATTAAATTCCAAATAACCTTAACCCCTATAAATGGACCTAGATTAAATGTAATTTAAGAATTTTACCATTTTGAAACCCAAAATAGTCAGTCTAGAAGTAGGAAAATGAAACTTTCTAAAATCCAACATCCCAAAACCATCAAAACTTTAAATTTGGGCCTATGTTCATGGATGAGGTCGAACCCGCCCTAGGTTAAGGTCAAGGTCAAGGTCAATCTTGATCCTTCAAGTCATCCTTGACCTAGAAAATCAAAGTCCTCAATTTCATTGAGAAAATTGTTAGAAAGAGGCTAGAAATAGAGAAAGAGAGAAAGAGAGAAGCAGAATAGGGGGAAAATAGCCAGATCCATACAAGGACCTATTCAAGATTCTTGACATGACCCTAGACCACTTATTGAGAGGGCTAAACATTGTTAACATGGAAGTGCTTCTATTTGAAGATGATACAATGTGTTCATTATATATATATAATCTTTAATTAATGAGTAGACATGTCTCATGAAGGGACATGTCTCTTCATCAATCTCTCTCTCTATACACACACACACACACACACACACACACACACACACACACACACACACACACACACACACACACACACATAGACACACACACACACACACACACACTTCATACAATGGTAGTGCTTAGCACATTTGCAATTGTCCATGAAACTCAACACTCATATATAAAAAATATATTGTTAGTTTCATGATATGCAAGATACCATGAACTTTTCTAATTATACCATTAAAAATCTCATATTAATACTCTCATAACTAACAATATCAAGAAACATTTGTTATCACCCAATACTCATTACCACAATCAAAATTTACACACTTACTAAATTAGATTCTATTAGGATTGATGTGGAAAGATGCACTTAAGTATATCAATCATATATTATCACTTGCATAAAAGTGGAGGCTATAATAAAGACATTATCATCTTCTTTATGAGAATAAAATAAAAATCACAATATGGCTTCTTTTTCTTCTTTGTAGTCCTTTCAAAAGTGATTAGGCATACCACAATTCCAAAAAATTCTGTGGAATTACTAGAGGATTCTGATCTCCCCTTATTTTGGGATTCAGAATAGCCATGATACTTTTTTTTCTTCTCTCTTGTCTATTTTCCTTCCTTGAGCACTCAAAGACTCTTTTGAATTCAGAGAAACCTAGCTTCTCATCTCCTTAGAGAGTAGGGAACCAACACATCTTCCATCTTCACGATGGGTCAATTTCTCCCTGTGGTTATAAAAGGGATATTCCATGAGTCTTGAAATTTTTTTTTTGGCATATTTACTATGCATCTATTGTCACCCCTACTAAGATCAATTGAGCCACCAAAATATTAAATCTTTCCAAATGCTCATAAATTTGTACCTCTTCTTTCATTCTCAAGGAATACAATTCTCCCTCGAGAAAAAAATAGTCACGAGTGATTTTTCTCAAGATAAATGAAACTTAGATTCATCCAAGCATTGTTCAAAGTGTACTCTTCATGAACATTTATTTGAATTGAGTCTGCAACACATGACCTTATGCAAACCTTTAGCTTTCTGATCCATTATGTCATATTATGTACTTAAAGATAGATCTATAGGCCTCAAGACATTTCATCCAATAGTCAACATAGATACCAATCAATCATAAAATCTTCTATCTTCAGCTTCTACATCTCAAACTTCATGCCAAAAGACTTCTCTACTTGTATCCTCCTCCCTATGATTATTTCATCTTTACTATCCTTCAATATAAAAAAATTAAATATTGAGCACAAGCTTCCACTTAAACCTTGATTAACTCAAAAAATCCTATACTAAACAAGTAGAACCAAAATTAGTTAGTCTATAATATGACTTATATCAAAGAAAAGGTGAGTGAATCTCTTTCAACGCTAATATATAGAGGACGATAATTAAAATAATAAATTAATAATTAACTTTTTGAAAATACAAACAAGTGGATAAATACAACAACACTGACATAGCATAATTATTTATCATGGAAAAACCCTTATGGGAGAAAAAAAAAATCTATTTTTTAGACCATGCATAATATATTATCAAGTAAATAGAGAATGCAACACACTTGGAATGCAAGTTCTTACAAGAGTATCACATCAACTCAATCTAGAAGGAACTTCATAAGCATCATTCTAGTACTCAACCTTGTAGATAAATTCTCAAAACATTCTACGTAAGAATAGAGAGAAAAATAAAGTCATATAAACTCCTACATGAAGGAGATAAAAAAAGAAAAATAGTATTTAGAATACATTGGACATGCAACAACAAAGTGTAGTGGTAGGATACCATCTATGTTAGAATAGCTAGATAGGACCAAAATCTCTAAATACGAAAGAGATTGAGAGTGATGACTTATCTTCTTTCACACGGTATCACGAACCTCTTGTCATTAACATAGGATAGCTGCAAGTAGTGTCTAATTAACTATGTAGCACCCAACAAAGGAAAACTCGTAGTGTTTGTGGGATAGTGGAAGACAATTTATGTTTAAATATCAATGAAGACAAAAGGATTTATACAAGATGAAAATGGAAGAAGTACAAAAAGAGTGACTTGTAACAACACTCTTTTGACCACATGATATGGTGAGAATAGAGTTGTGTGAAACTAAACTACTAGGTTTACTTTGCTGATCATTCACTAATTGAATCTTATGAACACTAAAACATTAAATTACAAAAAGAATGGGCATACTTGCCAATTTAATGCTGATATAGACATTGGCATAATGGTAAAAGGGTAATTAGAATGATGGGAAATAATTTATTGAATAAGCTCTTATATGAAAATGCTGTCTTCCAAATTAGTAATTTTGAAAACGTATTAATTCAATCAATTCCTTCTAATATAATATTTTTTCTGCATAAGGTTAATCCCAAAGAAGTAAAATATATTACCGTGGAGAAGGAATCAAATACATGCAAGAGGTCATTGATCATCAAAGACCCTGTCAACCATATGAATTGGCTTGTTATTTAATCTTTGCTTTGTAATGGTGAAACCTGTTGTATCACATTATTGTATATAATATTCACTTTTTAATCCAGTTGTAGAGGGCAATACCTTTTCCTTTAAATTGGTTGGAAAGACCCCATTTAGGTAAGCATATGTGGTTAGTTGTGGTCATTCCTTATTTACATTGTCTAGTGTTCTAATTCCAGAATGGCATTGTGTGTGCATTTTTTCAATATTATTATTAAATGGCTTTCCTTATGCTTTTAAGACCCTAGACTTTTTTGTCACAACCCATGAAATTGTTAGATACTCAAAAAAAAAGATATGACATGGGGAAAATGATTAGCACAAGGGGTCTTGCATCTGGAAATAGTTCATTGAAATTTTAATCTTTGGTTTTCTTTCGAATTTAATTGACACTCATTTAAACATTTAATAAAAATTTTGATGAGGAAGTATATTTTTGGAATTATATCTCAACGATCATTATTCTTATTTAAATTTTAAGAATCTAATTATTATCAATAATATTTAATTTACTTTGTTTATTCTATATTATCACGGGTTTAATAAATGTTATTTACATACTCCACAATCCATCATCATGATGAAAGAGTGTAAGAATGTCATGAGAAATGTATGTATAACATTTCAGATCATGACATTATTACACTCTCATCCTGATGATGGATCATGGAATATGATCTGAAATGTTGATGGTTAGAGATTTATACACAATCTTGACCCAGAAATACAATTGTGTCAATAAATATACTAATTTAATGATATTAGTTATCTACAATTGTAGATAAAATGGTTTCCAATCAAAAGTATGATATATTTTGTTTAATCTTTCAGTGATTCATCATAAAAATGTATAACACTATTGCACTTAAAGAATCATTGAGTGTAATTCTAGTGTAGAAGAATCATCTTTTACTTTTTCAAAATATATTAAACATGAACTTTCATGAAATGAAATGGGCATGTCATGTCTAATGAGCTCTGCTAGGGTTTCACATGTTGTATGGCTCTCTTGCTAACTTTTTTTGTCTACTTTAATTTTCATACCATATTTATTGTGGGTCTTTTTTACGGATACATAATGGCTCTTGTTGACTTCAACTCAATAGTTTTGGTTAGTACTAGAGTTTCTACCACATATGCTAATGGCACCTCCTAAGAACAAATGGCCTCACAAGTTTGTCATGGAAGTTTTTCACAAGGTATGGCTACCCCTAATATTGTGCTTAATGCTTAGGAGTTTCATAGTGCTTATTGGTGTCTTGAAAAGTGTACATTGATTAGATATTTTGCAAGAAGATCTACCTCTGAAATGATGCTTAAAGAATGGGTTGCAAAAAATTGGACTCATTGTGTCTAGCATGATGGCATTCAAAAGCTCACTAAAGCCCTTTCTTATTCATTTTTCCAACCCTTCCTTCATGGACACTATGTTTAATTATGGACACAATCAAGGTTTCCTTGTTGGTTTTCAGCATTGGTCTCAAGACTTTTCTATCTCAAATGATAAGAAGTTGAATGTTCTCATTTGAGTGGAACTCCCTGGCCTTCCCTTACCTTGTTGGTCATTTATCCAAGTTGTTGCACAAACCCTTGGTAAGGTTGTTTGTATAGAGATGGAGCATTTCTTTAAAGCTCATCCTCAGAAATGGGTGTGTGTGGAAGTCAACCTTTCCAGGGACCTAAAGGAAAATGTAGATATTCAAGCTGGTGCAACTACCTTTGCCAAAATACTTTTGTATCTAAATCTCTTCAATACTTATTATTGATGCTAGTCCATTGATCATAAGATCAAATAATAACCTCTTGCAATTCCTTGTGTGAAACCCTCAAATAGGATGCTCCTACTAAACCCTATGAGGCACCAAAAAATGAGGAATAGACTACATTTGTATGCAAAGGTAAAAATGTTTCAGTTCCTAAAACTACCTCATCATCTGCAATTGTGATGCCACTAGAATCAACAACCACACCTTTCTTCACTCTAATGGTGGAGCTTTCACTCCATCCACCAAAGATTTCAAACCCTAACTAGTAGGGGATTGAGGTTGCCAAGAATGATTCACGTCCACCTTTGGTTTACAATCGACAAGAAACATAAATGATTTTGTCTCAACCTTTAAGGAGATCTCACAGCTCCTCTAGGCATGCAAAATTTCTAGATATAAATCTTGAGAAGTAGAGGGTTATCTATGATGAGGATTCTCCTCCCAACTTCAAAACCAACTTAATATTGTTACATAAAAATTTATCCTCTCTTGAGGATAAGGATGACATGGAAGTTCATTTTACATGAATTTTCTATCATGGAATGTTAGACAACTAAAAATCTTCCCCATAAAATATCATGTCTTTGATGCTTGTCGCAGAATAACTAACTTGCATATTTTATGCCTCCAAGAAGTTAAGGTTTCTGAGTTTCTACTCTTTGATGCATGACAAGTCATTTAGTTGGATGGTGTAGCATTTTATTCTGAGCATGAAGCTTGTAGAAGTGGAGTTCACATTCTCATTTCCCTTCATTTTCTTTCTTGATTTATTTCTCATGGCTTTGAACCCATGTAGAAAATTGTTTGGATTTTTTTGTCTTTCAATAATCATTGTTTTGACAAAGTTATGTTGGAATGTCTTAATGGGAAGAGTGCTTTTGAGAGGGGGGGTGAATCAGAGGTACTAAACTTTTCACTTGTTTTAAATCCTTAATAACATATAACTAAAATTAACATGCATGCATATAAACATTAAATAATCATGAGAAGCAAACATGCATCACTACATAACACTTGACATTTTGGTGACCCTAAAACCCTCCATGAATAAGAAGGTAAAACTAGGGTGGGGATGATACCCACAAAATTATTGCAGCAATTTATTTCACCCACTTTTGATGGTTTACCCTGTTAAAGGCCTGCCCTGTTAAAGGCTACAACACACTATTAAATGTGACCATGTTAAATGATTTCTACACCCTGTTAGGAGTGTGCCTTGTTAGAGGACTTAAGAACATTCAACTTAGAATGCCACCCTGTTAAAGGATTTACATAGAGCTGTTAGGCCCACCTAACTCAATAGGATTTCCAAATTTCTAATACAATTGTGAGAGAGTATTAGAATAATACGTGTAATCTAATGCAATCTGTGATGCTGATCTTAGGTACTTGATCTGCTCTTCTATCACTGATCTCTTCTAGATCTGATCTATTTATTGTGTTCCTTGTTCTATTTTGATCAACTAGATGTGTAAATGTCATCCTTTCCACTAAATCTTTGACACCAATATTCTGCAATGACCTTAATAATAGGCTCTGCTTTTCCTTCTTCTCATGACTCCTCATTTTTCACTGGCATGAAGACTCCCTTATAAAGATTAGTGGTTCATTATGCATCCTTGGATAAAGTGTTCCCACTCAAACCCTTGAAATTCACCTATTGGCTGCATGTAGTCTCTAATTTTTTGATTGGCTGCATGCAGTCTCCAATTTTTTGATTGGCTGCATGAAGATTGCATAGGTGGTAGAGAGGATTTGATCTTATCTCCTTATTAAGAAATGAGTCATGCATAACTAGTTTACATCTTGGCTTGCGATTACACAAACTTTCATGTTGATCCTGCATTGCTCAGCACATGAAGTAATATTGATGCTTGGCACCATCTATTCTGGATTGCTTGGCATCCACTATGTTTCCTTGTTACTCAGATCCTATAGAATTACTATGTCCCTCGGCACCTATAGAATTCACATGTTACTCAACACCTATTAACTTCCTGTGTTACTCGACACCTATTAACTTCCTATGTTTAACACACATTGGACTTTTTCTTTGCTCGACACATATTGTCTTCTGATCTACTCGGTACTATCTATAACTTGGCATGTGTTAGAGTTATGGCTCAGCTTCCATTGTATACTTGGCATGTATAGTGAAGATGGTTAAGTGTGTTGAAACTCATTTGTCAATCTTACTTATTTGATCAATAATCTCCCCCTTTCACATGAGTGTCAAAAATACTTAACTGATCATTCATGATCTAATCCTCATGTGTACATTCTTCACTTACAAAATTTCAAAAAGATATTGTGAACAACAATATACCTTATGACTCCCCCTGAGTTTATCATGTCATGAATTCTGATGTCTTGTGCCATTGTGCCCGATGTTCTCTGTTTCTGACCTATTCTTGCCTTCTGATCCTGTTTAATGACCCTATTATTTCCTTATCTTCTTGCTATATGTATTTCTCTTCCTTTAATATATCCCCCCCTTAGAATATTGTCTCCTACATTATCTCCCCTTTTTGACACTGATGTCAAAGGTTTCTAAATAGTAATGCCATGCTTGGCCAAAAATGTCTTGTTTACCTCAAGGAGTATTTTGAGAGCTGCATCCCAGTTATTCAATGTAATATCCAATGACTTGTGTTGGATTGCAAGTTGTACTGCTAGATCAACAAGTCCAATAATTTGAATGTTCTGAGGTGGTTCTTATGGTGGCACCTCACCTTCCTTGATTTTATCTACTGACTTTTGGAGCTCATCTACACTAACCAATATGGGACTTGTACACAATTGTGCTTGAAGAGTTGTTTGGTCAAGGATTTTTGTGAGATCCTCTACAGTTAATGGGTTGATGATTTGACTTGTGGTGTCAGTAAAATCCTTAATCTTTATGATTTTTGTAGGTGTGATGGAAGAGTGAGGAGAGCTAAGAGGTGGTAGTTGTGTGTCTTGCACACTTTTCTACTCATTAGTACCCTTGTCTTCATCTTTGCTTTCCTCCTCTTTTTCTTCCTTGTTTTCCTCTTCTTGAACCTTTTCCTCTACTTTTGTCTTCTCTTCTCTCCTCTTTCTTCTCTCTTTTGGCTTAGTAGTAGCTTCCTTGTATTCCTCTTCAAGGACATCTTCAGTTTTCTTATATAAATTCTTCCACGATCTTGTGGTTTTTTGTTCAACTTCTTCAATTTTGTTTTGGAGAATGGAGAATGGCGTATACTCAGGTGTAAACCTAGTGTTATGCCTTTTGACTGCTTTAGTTATCTGTTCCCTTGTCAAATTAGGTAGTGTGTTTTCTAGGGTTGATTCTCTCATCTCCTTCTCCATTTTCAAACAAAATTGCCATCTGTCTTCTACAATTTTAGACAATCCCTTTGGCAATTGTCCATCTAGTTCAAGAGGTGTATACTTGAACTATACCATCATTGCATAGACTAATTCTTCTATCCTATTTTTTTCCTCTTTAGTGAACTTATTGAAATCAACCTTTTTCATGTCACTTAAGTATTCATTTCTAATCTTTTCACATAATGTATCAACTAAAGACTTAGGAGAATGACTTACCTTTTTAGATTGATCTTCCTCATCAGTATTAGGTTGAGCCACATATATTTTACTTTTCCTTGGCTCATCATGTGCTTTCTTGATTGCTTTCTTCTTTGTGATAGCTTCCTCTTTGGCTTTTTGTGTGGAGGCCCTAGTTGTAGCCCGGTTGTTGGCTTCATGGGTGTTGGCATCATAGCATTCTTTGGTTTAGGCTGTGGAGTAGGAGGCATCTTTGCGTTCCTTTTGATGAGCTTTCCTTTGATGGGTGCTTCCTTGGCTTCTTCTTCCTCGACATCCTCATCTTTGTCTTCACCTTGGCCTTTTGTCAATTCGAGTGGCCCTTGTTCTATCTCATCATCATCTTTCTCATCATTACCTTCTTCTTCATCATCACTAATCTCCTCTACTTCTCCTAGTGCACTTGTTTCTTCAACACTAAATTTTTTCTTTATCTTCTTCACCAACTTTTCCTTCTTCTTCACTACTGTGGCTGTCTTAAGGTCTATTACCACCCTTGATCTGACAACATCATAGGTTCCAAATGCCTTTGTAGTTTTTTCCATTTTGTTGGTGTTTGAAAACCTTGGAGGGTTTTCAATTATCCCACTAAGAAACTGAGACATCTAGGGGCAACCAACTCCCATTTTCAACATGCCATTTCTAACAACAGGCAAACTGTAAGGCTAGACCCTTCTTCTACTTCAGGCTCTACTAAACCTAGGTGGGTGGACCTGAGATTCAATTGATATCGTACCAGTGCAAAAACATATCCTTGAATCTATTAAGCAGATGAAAACCCTTATATCTCCTAAAACCTTATGCAGTAACAAAGAAGTGCAGTAGCTAATTATAACTCTACAAAATGCACAAGCTAAGTGAGGGTTAAACTTTAATAGCTCTTCAACATAAAAGGGTAAAACATGTTTGATTAATAATGTTGAATTCAGCAAAACCTCAGATATGCAGCAGTAAAACTTTAATGATTCTGTAAACTGATCAGTGCCTTAACCATTGGGCAAATCTATGAATCAAAAACACACATATGGATATTTGATACCTATTTGTATCTTTAGATATCTGATCTATCTATTCAACTTGTAAATAGACATTAATGTTAAGCTTAAACCTCATTCTTACATGATATCCCCGTCAGTAACCTCACAACCTTGTTGATTTCACTAAAGTGTTTACGTAACCCTTTGAGTCACAAGAAACAATGAAATAACATATAGCCTTAAGGGACTACAACTACAACCTAAGCTCTATGTCAAATATTGTAAATCATTGAAAATTAGTTGATAAAGGAGACAAGATTCAACTAAAACTCAATCATCTACTACTTTGTGCATTTATTTCCTTGAAATTAATACAATCATATGCATGAAAATAAAAACATGGAAATACCTAATAGATCTTAACTATCTTTATTAACCTTCCTAATGCTATTCATACAAGAGAGAATATGCTAAAGAAAAATGGTTTCACAGTATTGGGAATGCATCAAGACTGGAACCAAAACCCTAGTATCACAGTAGTGTGCCAATTTTCTCCAAAAGACTAGAACCTATAAAATGAGAAAGAAAAGGAATGATATAGAAAGAAGTGAATTCTTAGATCTGTTCTACAACTAACAAGTGTCCACTAAGAATTCCTTCCCAAGAAGATGAAAAAATCTTTTTCTACCCTCTCTCTTCAACTGCATATCAAATCTCATCATTTGGCCTCTACAAGTCAGAAATATCTTAGATATTTGATTCACCATCATAATTGATTTCTGATGCTAAAGTTGAACTCATGGAAAAAGTGAAAAATCAATTGAATATGGCCTTCAGAATGCAATATAATCTTTCCCAGCTTATATTTGCCACATTCAGGCTCCAAAAAGTCATCAAATCCGCCTTATAACAAACTCTGATGATTAATGATCAAATTTGCTTGTTCTATTGCCAATGCCCCAGATTTTACAAATTGACTTATAACTCGAACCGGTGAGCACCTGTGCAAAAAAAACTTTAGAAATGGAAAATTTGGATTCTCCCAATTCTAGTGGTATATTGGAATGCCTATTTTCGATAAAAAAAAATGCCCAAGTTATGGCCCTCTGAAATTCAGGTCCCATTTGCAGGTTTGCATAACATTTTTGCAAAATTAAAATCCTTTTACATAGTTTGAACTATATTATAAATCAAATTTATTAAGAAGTCTGATCTGCATGTGATTTTTGGGGGAAAATTAATAGAATATTAAATTTTGAGTTTTCCAAAATTCTCCACCATTCTCTATCTGGGTCAAACCTAGTTTGACCAACTTGATGACACATGTTAAGACACGATTGGTTCATTCCTAGTCTTAGCCATCCACCTCTAATTTAGTGCCAAGTGTCACCATGATATTTTTTCACATTGCCATAGTGTTAGTGACATGTGTCATCTTCCTAGTGCAATTCACTATGTCACCATGTTAACGTTCAAGCATCTTCACCTTAGTGACATAATGACCACCATAAGATCTGCCACATGGCAACATCTAGTGCATCATTGAAACTTGATCACCACATCACCTCCTACTTGCCACTTGTTAGTCTTTGGTTTGTCAGAGACATCTGTGCAGTACTGACAACAACACCTGCCAGATTTTTCAGTTTTTAGGCTAGTTGCTACCTTGCTAGCTGAAAATCTTTAGATTTTTTGGCTGGCAACATAGCGACTAGCTAGATTTTTATATTTTTGGTTTCTTGCGGACATCATCGATCTAATATGTGCACTTGTTCAAAATTATGCTTTTTCTGGGTGACTAGGACCCACGAAATCGCCCACACAGCACATGGCTTCCAAAAGCCTTTTTGTTATTGACACCAACTCTTTGAGTGCAAAGGTATTTAACAACTTAAAAACACCCTCCCATAGACAATGTGGGATAAAGGGTTTTAAGTATTTCTCCATTGAACGCAAACCTCTTCTTTGTTTTAATCCTACTGTGGATTCTTGTTTGAATGTCTTTTCCTCTTGAAATGGCTATCTCTGCAATTAGCGTGGAGTTGCTTTTCTCAACCTTTGGAACCTACTTCAAATCTTCTCCCTGGCGTGGGACAGTGGTCTGCTCCTTTACGTTGATGTGGATTGCAAATTCTTCTTGTCCAACTAGCAACGTGGGCTTCCTCTGTTCTGTTTGGTTTCCAATAGCTTCATTTATTGATGTTCCTACTTGTTTATATGTGCCAACTCCTCTTCTTATTACATGAAGCTACTTCCTTTGTTCTCTGCCAGCTACTATTGGTTCTATTACCTTTCAAAAACTCCATCGCTCACTCCCATGTTTCATTCACAAGGCAGGAGATAGAGGATCCCCACAATGCACTCTAGGAATCCATCGCTCTCAATGTTTGGTATGGGATTGGTGGCTTATCTCTATGAATTTGTTGTGCATATTAGTAGGCAATCAAGTAGATTAAGTTAGAAAAGTGAGTTTGTCAATTGTTGACATACACATGTGATGGAGAACCCCTCCTAATGGGGTCCATTACCTATAGTCCCCTTGGACTATACTATAAAACAATCAATGTGCACTTGCGCTTTCTCATCAGAGAACCTCAGCCCTTCCCACAACAAAAAATAGAGCTTAAGAAATAGATTCATCTATAGTATTTGGTATGTGGTCATTTAATGCCAAAAGGCATCCTTTTCTTCTTCTTGGTGATGGTCACCTAATATCTTTGCATCAGTGGGGTTCTTTTCAGCTGAATGGCAGCTCTTTTTGTAGTGGGTTCATTCCTTCTTAGCACTGGGAATCCTCTTATCTCTATCACATGTCATGGACAGCTTCAGCTCCAAACTCGTGATCTTAGTTTTGATGTGAACTACCTTCTCCTCCATGCCATGTCCTCTTTATATTTAATTTGTCACTCACCATATCTAATATATCCTTTTTAGTCTTTGCAAATGAAGTTATGAGACAGGATACATGAAGATCACTAATCCCAGTTTCTAAAAAACTATGACTTGTGCATAATCGAGCAAAAGGGCCTAGTTCTCTATATTCACAACATCTTGTACCTCTAGTGTGCAAATATTTCTACATTTTGAATTGAGACTTTAAATTCAAAATGTATAACCACATTCTGGATTCATATTACTTTCCCAATGAGTGTATGAATTATTTTCCTTTGACACTCAAGTTCACTAAGTGACTTCGTAGTAAAATCCAAATCACATCTGCATGCTTCATACATACTTTTGACACTCTCTTCCAATAGATTTGGGAAAACATTTTGCAAGAAGCTCAATGGAATGCACCTTATTTTCTTCTTCACATGATTACAAACCCATTAGATCATCATCTAGATTATGGAAGTCTAGTGCACTATCATCTAGAGGTTCCCAGTAATGTTTATTCTGATCATTGAGAAAACTTGGATTTGAAGAGACTATTATAGCCATAGAATTTACATTGGAACCTTGGGCTGATACAAAACTCTGCACACTTGAACTATTTTCTCTTAAAATGACTTAGATTAAAGATTATCTCAGATTTTTCCCTGATTTCTAATTTGTAATAGCTCATTTCTTTCCAGAAAGTACAAACTTGCATTTTGTTGAAATCAGTCGGGCCCCAAAGTAGGTTCGGCTAAAAAAAATTTCATTTTTGAACAACTTAACCATCAAATTGATCCACTGATACTCTCAAACTAATTGGAAACAACTTTGATCACTAAACAATCATTCAAAACTTATTTTACCCCTTATCTGCAAATTGTCAATTTGGTGTCGGGAGGTTGGATGACTAGCCTTAAAAACTGACCCAGACACCTAATCAGACTCTAAAAACTGGCACATTAAATCTTTGTTCCACATACTCCTACACTGTCGAATCTCATCTCATGATGAATTCCCATTCAAAAGATATTGATTGTCAAAGTTGCCCTTTCAGAATTACCTGCAAGTAAACATGTCAAAAAAACACTAAATTGGGTTTGGATTTAGCTTTGAAAATTGGGAAAATTAGCACATGGAGAAATGAAAATAGGGACATTGGTTTGCTATCATGAGGAGGGTATGAATCTATGATTTAAGCTCATGATGAATAACTAGGTGCAAATGGCCAGCATTCAAAGTGGGCTACCTAGATTTTGCAGACTAGAAACACTGACAGAAAGTGATTTTTTGCAAATCGAATTGACCTGGAAAAGTGTGCAAATGATTTGTCAAGACTTGAAAATTTGCACACTTAAAGAATTTTTAGACTACAATGTCATGGTACAATCCATTTGATTTCGCCTATCATGGATCTCAAGTTATGACATCACAAACAGGGGTACTAATCAATCTGCAAATGCTGACACCAGTATTGCATTTGGAATCATGTTTGAAAACTGATCAAATAGATTTTTCGTAAGTTGAAACTCAAAACATAACAAGTCCTTGACGTCTACAATGCAATGCAAAAGGAATTTCAACATTTCGACCAACTGATCAAAAGTTACAACTCATCAAATAGGGCTTCCCAGAATTCTGAATATTTACACAAATGCACAAAACAGTAAATGACCAACTTTGAGGGATTCAAAACCTAGTCAAACAGACTTCAAACGACTCAAAATATAAAACATAGGTTCTCAGGTATGGACACTAGGCAGTCCCAAAATTGCAAGTCACAAAACATTTCTAGATATGAGATATTCAATTGCAAACACAACCTCTTGTTGTTGTTTGACACGTGAAAATGAAAATTTGGAACTAACTCAAAACAAGACTTAACAAAATGGCTCAGAATGGCAATTTAACTTCATGGAACACTTAAACAGGCTGCATCGAAGGTGCTAGAAGCATTGAACACCTCTTAGGCCTCGACTTGATAGCTGGGTACATAGGTATTTAAAAGCGTTTATAGGTCTCAAAATTATCAATCGTACTCAAAATTTGGAAGGCAATTTTGAGTCCCAAAACATTTCCTCTGCAAGTAATATTGTAATAGGTGCAAAAGCTTAATCAACACCAAGCTCATATCCCAATGGTCTAAGCCATCTTGCTCTTGGAAGGACTGCTTGGATATAAGTATAGTCAATATCAACCAAAAAAAAAATATCCTTTACATGCTTTTCCACCAGTGAAATAGGTATTCTCATTCTCCTTTTCATTGAGCTCTTGAAATCATAAAAATATACAGTCATTTGATCATCAAAACTATCTCCCATCTGTGTAATGTAATCATTTATTTGATCAACAATTGTTTTGTTTTGATCCCAGTTGACTCTGCCAAATGAAGGGAATTCCTTCATTACATAAAAGAACATGCATACCAACACTAATCCAAATTTGCATTGTGCTCCCTTAGACTTTGTAATAGCTTCAAGATTTTCCTTAATCTGCTACAACATGGGCTCTATAAGGTCATAGTTGTGGTCTTTCTTTACAAGCTTATATGCCACATCCATTGCTATATAGGGTACACTATTCAACCTATTGGATTGATAAAACTTATGTGATAAGATCCTTATAGAAAAATCTAGAAGGGGATCAGTTATGGTGTCTATGGTCATGCCTCCATTGTTCCACTTTGCTCCTATGTTCTTCTCTCTTATCACTTCTAAGTGTCTTGGGCCGATCTAGGGTTGGAAAACCTATGACACTATGAACCACCTTCTTAGTAATCTTGACTGGTACTTGCTCTAGCCAGAATGATCCATCATGAATTCTGATAAGCACTATGCATATCCACTTAGTTTTGAATATGATTGGAAAAACTAGGGCTTTGGTTAAACCCTTCTTCTCTATGATTGAAAACTCATCCTTTAATATTCTATCATCACAAATTTTGTTGTAGGCATTGTAGATTTCCAAGTCTCCTATGGCTCTTATTTTTCAGTTATAACACCTTTGCACATCCTAAACCATAACAAATTTTTCAAGGATCATAGATAATGCACCTACAGGATCATTTTTGTATGCTACCTCTAGTATGGGCCTAAACTTAGGTTGTTTAACCTCATTGCTGACAAGCTGAATCTCATGGCTTTCCTTCCTTTGGGTTGACTTTGAACCAGATGCCATTTTGACTGAGCTAGGGTTCAATGTTTAAAGTAAACTTGAAAAACTATACAACTCGGCACCTGAAGGAAATACCTAGTCAAATGCTTGAGATCTCTTGGGTTGATGATGAATCGCTACAAATTTCGAATTGAATGCTTGAAAATTGCTCAGTCATTCTCTTGGTAATCACTATTCATTTGAAAAGCTCAAAATGAATCAATTTTGACCTTTAAGCAGCTCAAAAACCTTGCATTTAATGCATTCTTGTACCTTCACCTGTCACTCAGCTTCCAAAGGTTTTCAACTCGACATCTATTCTATTCCACTCGGTAGCCATTCTCACTTGACATCTTCTGACTTTGTTGATAACTCGGCAACCACTGCGATTTTTACTCGGCTTCCACTAAACTTCTTGACTCAGCATTCAAAGTAGTTTCACTCGACAACCAAAGATAGCTCGGCATCATCATTCAAATTTTATCTTGGCATCTTATCTCATGCAGATTTATACTTTGCAGTGCTTCTTCTCTGTTTAGGGGTAATGTATGATACTTCCTTATATGTATCATCCCCATAGGCTCATCTTGTGATTAGTTGGATGAGATATGATCACTTGACCTCTTGGGTGAAGTGACCGTTCCATTGGATGTACTTGGTCCATTTTTTTTGCCATGTCTTCTTCATGTCTGTTCTAATGTGTTCCTCATCAATCTTTTCTTTGCCTTTATTTACTTTAGTCTTGGGTGCCTTGGCCTTTGTTGGACAATTCTCGCTGACATGTCCAATTTTCAAGCAACCAAAGCAAGTAGTTTGGCTCAACCATCTTTTATGGTTCCCCTTGAAATGTGTTCTGATGCAATTATGGGGTATGTGACCATACTCTTGACAATAATGACAACTTTGTCTTGTATTGTAGTCCCAATTGTAATGGTGTACATAGTTGTCCCTTCTTACATGCTGATTTGGTGTCCACATAGGCTTTGATCTACATTCAAAGGCTCTATGTCCATACTTCTTGCAATTATGGAAGTGTCCATCAAATCTTTGTGTCTTTGTGACTTTAGACCTGCAATCTTGTGTCATGTGACCTTGCATGTTGCACTTGTGACAATGACCCTTGCTTTTGGGTGTGTTTGGCTGATTGATCCTTCTACTCCTGCAAACATTAGTAGTATTCCCCTTTTTATTATAGTAATGACAAGTGGGTTTAGGATCCTTACCTTTTTCACTTCTTTTCTCAGCACTCTTTGACCATTCACCAACTCTAGTGCTGGTGTATCCAAGTCCTGATGTATCATGGGCTAATCTTGGGGATTTCAGAAACTATTCAAAGTACTTGATAGCTTCACTTGACTTGTTGAGGTTCTCTACTATTTCTTTTTCTCTCCTCAATTCATTCTGTAGTTGTTCATTCTACATTCTCAAAGTAGAGATCTCAATATCTTTCATATTGAGTTTATGATGAAGATTCATCAGTTGGCCAAGTGTATCCATCTGGATGTTGAGATCCTTGTTAATTCAATACATTATTCTTCGAGTCTGTTTGCAAGATTTCTTTTGTCATATTCCATCATGACTCTATTCTCAACTACTCTTTTCTTTTGCTCAATGATTTCACATAGCATCATGGCCTATGATTCATGCTCCATCTTAAGAGTTCTTATCTCTTCTGCTTGAACTCTTTTTTTCTCCATTAGTTCTACTATTGCTACATCAAATTCTTTAGAATCTCCTTTAGCAAATACTTGTGTGGTGTCAATCTCGTTGTAGTGAATATCATTTTTGGCTATAGCTATTTCCTTCCTTCTTTTTAAGGATTTTCTTAATTCCTCTCTAGCATCCTCTATCTTGTGTAGAGTGAGATGCACATCTATCACCTGGTTCTCAATGATCTTCCCAAGTTTGAAGACTTCCATCTTCAGATCTTTTCCTCCAAGCTGTTAAGCTTCTTCTTAAGAGTATTCGGCTCTGATACCAATTGTTGGAATGTCTTAATGGGAAGAGTGCTTCTGAGAGGGGGGGTGGGTGAATCAAAAGTACTAACCTTTTCACTTGTTTTAAATCCTTAATAACATATAACTAAAATTAACTTGCATTCATATAAACATTAAACAATCGTGAGAAGCAAACATGCATCACCACATAACACTTGAGATTTTGGTGACCCAAAAACCCTCTAGGAATAAGAAGGTAAAACTCGGGTGGGGATAATACCCACAAAATTACTGCAACAATTGATTTCAACCACTTCTGATTGTTTTCCCTGTTAAAGGAGTTCTACACCCTGTTAAGTGTGTGCCTTGTTAGAGGACTTGAGAAGATTAAACTTAGAAAGCCACCCTATTAAAGGATTTACATAGAGCTATTAGGCCCACCTAACGCAATAGGATTTCTGAATTCCTAATACAATTGTGAGAGAGTATTAGAATAGAACACCTAATCTAATGCAATGTCTGATGCTGATCTCAGGTACTTGATCTGCTCTTCTGTCATTGATCTCTTCTAGATCTGATCTCTTGATTGTGTTCCTTGTTCTGTTCTACTCAACTAGATGTGTAACTGTCATCCTTTCCACCAAATCTTTGACACCAATATTCTGCAACGACCTTAATAATAGGCTCTTCTTTTCCTTCTTCTCATGACTCCTCATTTTTAAATGGTGTCAAGACTCCCTTATAAAGATTAGTGGTTCGTTATGCATCCTTGGATAAAGTGTTCCTGCTCAAACCCTTGAAATTCACCAATTGGCTACATGCAGTCTCCAATTTTCTGATTGGTTGCATGCAGTCTCCAATTTTCTGATTGGCTGCATGAAGATTGCATATGTGGTAGAGAGGATTTGATTTTATCTCCTTATTAAGTAATGAGTCATGCATAATCATTTTACATCTTGGCTTGCGATTACACAAACTTTCATGTTGATCCTGCATTGCTTGGCACATGAAGTAATACTAATGCTCGACACCATCTATTCTAGATTGCTCAGCATCCACTATGTTTCTTGGTTACTCGGTTGCTATAGAATTACTATGTCACTCGGCACCTATAGAATTCCTGTGTTACTCGACACCTATTAACTTCCTATGTTACTTGACACCTATTAACTTCTTGTGTTCGACACACATTGGACTTCTGCTTTGCTCGGCACATACTGTCTTTTGATCTACTCGGCACTATCTATAACTCAGCATGTGTTAGAGTTTTGGCTCAACTTCCATTGTATACTCAACATGTATAGTGAATATGGTTAAGTGTGTTGACACTCATTTGTCAATCTTACTTATTTGATCAACAAGTTAATTTGTACAATCCCAATGATGTTGTGGAAAGATCACATCTATGGCATTGCATAGTGGATTGTTTCTCTCCTCCCACCTACATTATCAATGGAGACTTCAATATGGTTGATTTGGCATCTGATAAAGATGGGCTTCTTCCTTTTATATGGACACTAGGAGAAAAAGAATCCTACCAAGTTATATGCACAATAAATTGGGCCTTTTTATCCTAATGTCAATCATTGTCATCTTGACAAGGTGTGGCAGACTTGGTGTAATGTTTGGGCTGGTCCTGATGGAATTTGTAAGAGGTTTGATTATGCCATGATAACTTCCTAGTCCTTGATTCTCAATAGATAGGGAATAAGTTGTCACTCCTTTGATTGATGTGACTCTATTAGACAACTATCCCATTATTTTTACTATTGAATGGGAGATAGCTCAATGCTTTCCTTGTAAAACCCAATTTTTTCTCAACACATCATTCCTCATGCATGAGCCCAATATGACACATATTTTGTGTGTTTGGAACTTGGAGCCTCAACCCCACAACCACTCTGGTTGGATTCAATGGTCAATTGATGTCATCAACTGTATTACAAGATTTCTTGATATTTATGATAGACAACTTTCTATCTACCACCAAAATTCTTATGAAGCTACTACCAAGGCTATTTTTGATCCCTCCATGTCACTAGCATTGAATCCTTTAAATGTTGAACTCTAGGTCCACTTGGCTAATCTTCACTAGCAAAAGAAAATTGTTAACAACTATGCTGCGAAAGGGGAGCAACTTAAGGCTCGACTCCATTGGCTCAAAGTTGGTGAACAAGCTTATAAGGAGTTTTTCCAAGCTCTTAAAGTTCATCATACCATGTCTTTATTATGCTCCTTTATGATACTCTATGTTTTGGCATACGTGAGCGGGATTAAAATAGAGATATTTATGCCTTATTATATGCAATAATATTCCCTCATTCCCTTAATTTTTTGCAGCTACATAATATCTTTTTTTCTTTCCTTTTATTTTTCCCGTGTCCTTTCAAAACTCTCTTGCCATGTTATTTATATCACCCATATGTAATGGATCATGACTTTTGGCTAGTGCGATTGGTTTAGGATTTATTTTATAAAGTAATTAATTTGTATTATATTTGTTTATTTAATTAGTTAATCAATTATAATATTAATTGATGTTATTTAATCATTGATATTATTCTTTTAAATAATATATATATTTATTTATTAGTAACTATTTAACAATCTGTATATTCTATATATACATTTTAAATTTAATTTTAATAATTTACTTATTTATTAAATTTTTATCAATATTTGGAATATCTATTTAAATATTTTTTTCTTATTAGATGGGGTATCACAGTCTTATCCTCCCAAAATTGCCCGTCCTCAAGCAATTATGAATTTTATTTTATTTTCTCATTTAGACCATTCTTGTTTCTTACATGCCCTTGGGAAGATGGAAATTTCATTATTGTGAGTGCATGATACTCATCTATGAGTAGGCTTCCTCAAGGTATTGGGACTGCATGTTTGTACCCATCTTGGACTCTTTCCTAAAGGATTTTGGAATCATGTTCTTACCCATCTTGGACTCTTCCCTCAAGGCATTTGAAACCATGTCCTCACCCATCTTGGATTATTTCCTCAAGGCATTAGAACCCATGTCCTTACTCATCTTGGAACCTATCTAACTCATTTGGATTTACTTCACCTCTCCCTTGTTGAAAATGAAATACTTTATTCATGAACTCATATTCATCATTTATGTAATCATGTCTCCATGATGAATTATCACCCAAATTCAAAGTTCTATCTTTTATTGATTTAAATGCATATGATCATGTTTACCTGACCGGATGGCAAGATCATGTTGATACCATTGTAATGTCCCCACTAACTAGGACATTAATACTTGAAAAACCAATGTTAGAATTTATACAATAATAAAATATATTTTACAATTCTATGCTCTATCCTAATCCAAACTTAATGACATATCTAGATCAGGTTACCTAACCCTTATTTATTCAACTATCTTTTCTAGAGTGCACTCTTTAAGGTTCACATATGCATATGTTGACACCATTAGAATATTCTATCATTATACTTTCGTAAGTATCAACATATCATGGTGTTTTTCCAAATAGGTATAATACCTATCTCTGATACCAACACATGTCTTTCCTTAAAAGTTGGCCAAATAGGTATGATACCTGTCTCTTATACCAGTACACAAATATTTCCTTAATAATTGGTCAAATAGGTATAATACCTATCTCTAATACCAATACATAAACCTTCCCTTAATAGTTGGCCAAATAGGTATACTACCTATCTTTGGTACAAACATTACATCCATCACTACTATGTCATCTAAATAGGTAGTAATACCTATCTAACACTAAGAGTTTGCCATTAGCTTCATCATAATTGGCAAATGGGAATGAACCCATCTCTGATACAAAATATGTGAAGTGATGACCTTGAATCATTCCCTGACATTCACAATAAATGCCCTTCACTAAATTATACTTAGATCAATCTTTCCATTATAAATAATTAATAATAGTCATTATGAAAGATCAAATATCCTAATAATCATAACAACATCAACTATACATTATTAATTTCTATATATACTTTTTAAAAAGTACTCTTTTAATACTCTTCTACTTTTATGACTTGTCATTTCTTTATTATGCTTCTTTATGGTACTCTCCATTTTGGCATACGTGAGGGGGATTAAAATAGAGATATTGATGCCTTATTATATGCTTTAATATTCCCTCATTTCTTTTATTGTTTGCACCTACTTAGTATCTTTTTTTTTTTCCCTTATGTTTTTTCCATGTCCTTTCAAAACTCTCCCACCATGTTATTTATATCACCCATAGATAATGGACCATGACTTTTGGCTAGTGAGGTTTGTTTCGAATTTAGTTTATAAAATGATTAATTTGTATTATAGTTATTTATTATTCTTTTAAACAATATCTTTATTTATTTATTTATTAGTAAGTATGTAACAATCTATATATTCTATATATACATTTTTAAATTTAATTTTAATAGTTTACTTATTTAATAAGTTCTTATCGATATTTGGAATATCTATTTAATATATTTTATTTTCTTATTAGATGGTGTATTACATACACTTTCACTACCAAGAACAAAATGGGGAAAGACAATAAGGTGGCAAATCCTTTCAGAAGGAGGTTGTTGACAATGTGAGAAGTCAAGTTGCAGAGCATTGGGTTAGATGGATTCAATGACCTATATGAGGAAGACATTGATTTTGTAGAGGCCTACAAAGGATGTACTGATTTTGCTAAACATTTTCATACTAACTTTGGTGAATACACCTTGTAGAATGGGTTATTGTTCAAGGGACAATAGTTGTGCATCCCAAGGGGATCTATGAGGGAGAAACTCATACAAGAGAAGCACAATGGGAGAATGAGTGGGCACTTTTGCCTTAATAAGACTTTAGACATTATGGAGAGGTTCTATTACTAGACTAAGATGCAAAGAGATGTCATGAGGTATGTCGTGCAGTGTAGCATATTGAAGAAGGCAAAGGGAACTTTGTCAAATGCATAACTCTACCAACCTCTCCCCATTCATAATAGGCCTTGGGAATGCATCAACATGGACTTCATGGTGGCAATTCTATGGACTAATACATGGATGGATAGTGTACTTAAGGTAGTAGATAGGTTTAGTAAGATGTGCCACTTCATACCATGTAAGACAACACATGATGTAAGAAAAGTTTATAATCTATTCTTCAAGGAGGTGGTTAGGATACATGGCTTACCAAGGAGTATAGTTGTTGACAAAGATGTACAATAAAAAAACCTAGCACATAGTTCTACCTACCATCCTCAAACAAATGGTCAAACATAGGTCATCAACAGGGTCTTAGGAAATCTTTTAAGTTATTTGACCAAGGAGTATGGACAAAGTTGGGAGCAAGTCATTCCTAAAGCTGAATTTGCATGCAGTGATAGCAAGAATAGGACAAAAGGGTTAAGTCCTTTTCAAGGAGTGTATGGCAATCACCCAAGAGGCATCATGGAGCTAAGGGACATACCTTTACATGAAAAAATCAATGGGCATGCTAATGACTCTGTTCAATCAATTAAGGAGGTACATGATCAAGTGAAACACAACTTGATGGACAAAAATCAGAAATTGAAGGAGAAGAAAGATGAGGGGAGGAGAGAGTTACAGTTTCAAGTAGGAGACTTGATGATGGGTTATCTTAAAAAATCCAAGTTGCAAAAGGGCATTCCAAGAAAGTTGTAGATGAAAAGGATTGCGCCATGCAAGATACTTGAGAAGTATGGGCCCAAAGCCTACAATGTAGACTTACCCAAGGATATGGATATCTCTAACATATTAATTATTAAGGACCTAATACCTTATAAAGGTCCTAAGTTGGATGAAGTAGATTGTCAAGAAAAACTAAGCAAGGACATCTCAGACCTACAATTACCTAAAAAGGAACAACCATAGATAAAGAAGATTTTAGATTCTAGGGTGAAGAAGAGTATAGGAAACAAAGTGTATAAGGAGCATTTAGAAAAATGGGTGGATTTACCTAAGGTTGAGGAAAATTGGATTGTTAAAATTTACTTTAAGAAGCATGGCATCAATAAGCAGTTCTTATCTTGAACAGTACCTTAGTTTTCTTCTCCGAGGGGGAGAATGATGTAGGAGGACCTAGGGGTAAAAAGGAAACATAATGCATTTTGATTTTTTGAATGGTATAACCAACCACTAAGGGAATAAGGACTAAGAATAAAGTCCCAAGGTGTGAGAGGAGGTTTGATTAGGTAGGATTTAGAGTATGAGTCAAGTTTTAACAATTAGGTCCTATTAGGAAAAATTGCTTGACTTTTTCTCTACGAAGAATTTTTTTGAAAAATTACTCAAAACAGACAAAGAAGTGTGTAAGGGTGCTCCATAGGTGTACTAATTTCATTTGAGGAGGTTTGGTAACATACTGGACAATTTTTAAGGCCCAGTATGAAAAATTTCCAAAAGTTGTCGAAAAGTTCAATTAACAACTTTGCAATTTTTACAAATATGATTGATAAATTTTGTGTAGTTCTCGAAGAAAAAACTACTTGGTTAGTTATGGTTCAAACTAAAGGCTAGAATGGAGGAGGAATTCTATTTAAATATTCTCCAACTCATTTCCAAGGGTTGGATAATTCAATGTATGGACAATTCCAGTAACTAGAGCAATTTTATGAATAGTAATGTGGTTTTCGAGGATTGAATAGAGGAATTAGATTAAATAACTTATTGTTCTAGATGGAATAAAGTCTTGGAATAATGTTTTGAATTTTTGCATACTTTTTTGGATTTCATGCTTTTATTTGTTAGGGTTTAAAAAATTGTTTAATTTTAGTGTTCTTATTATCTAGTTTTGTATTTCCAGTATGAAAATGGCTATGGCTTGAGTTTCCTTGGCCAAAACATGATGGCTATTGGGGAAAAAGCACTAGAATTTGTAAATAGTCTATATATTTATTTTGGGTTTTGTGCAATTCAAGAAGCAAGTTTTCAAGCAAGCCCTAGGCCAGCAATGTAAGATTGGCAAGGTCCAATGAGAGCTTGAATTGTAATTCTAAGAGGAACAGTGGATTGACATGAGAAAATACTGATTTGGAAATGAAGGAATGGAGTTTCAAGGGTTCATAACTCAAAAAAGGAGGTTTGGAAAGGAGTTTAAATCTAGTGGTGAAGGATTCTTGATCATTGCATTCAAAACCCTTAAAATAATATCTTTTTTAAACGGCACTATACTGTCATCATAGGAGCCTAGACCTAAAAAATATTGAAGTCTAGAACAATACGAACCTAATTCCTAAAGATACTAGGTAGCCTTGTTAAGTATTTTTCTGAGCTATTGCACATTCCTTGTTTCTAGGAGGGATAATAGAGGATCTTAGGGATACAAAGGCTAACTAGGAAAATTAGAGATATATGGGTGTGAAACTTGAATGAATGATGTAGAATGGTGGGGAATGGGTCAAGAACCTTAAAATGATGGTTCAAACCTGATTTTGGCCTTTTTATGTATACTTGGTGAAGTTTTGGCATTCTAGGCTGAATAGTGCATAGTTGGGAGAGGATGGAAAATTAAATTGTTTGGAGAGTTTCCTAGTGAAAGGGAGTTGGGAAGGAGTCCCCTGGGTTAGATTTTGGGATAGAAACTCTAAGTAGGCTAGGAATAGCCTTAGAAGAGCAAGATAGTTCTAGAATAAGGAAGCCCCCCATCAGGTGGAGCACACGGTACCTGGTGGTGAAGATAGTATGGTGAGGAAGTTTAGATGTATTTTATGATGAAGAAAGATTCTTGAGGTGAAGGGAGTTTTCTGAGACGAAGAAAGATTCTTGAGGAAAAGCAAGATTCCCAATGTGAAGGGGATGTCTTGAGGTGAAGGGAATGTCCTAAAGGCATCATGACTGAAGCTTCTGTATCACCAAAATCTATGTCACTAAAGGCATCCGCATCACTAGAGGCTATAAAATACAAGTTGATTGAGCCTATCCAAAAGCCAGAGTTTGTTGTGTATATATTTTTTATTGTAATACAAAATTTCTTGAGGCTTTTTGGGTGGTGGGGTTTTCCTGAAAGGGTTTCCCATGTTGAATTTGATATCCTTTTTTTATCTGGTGTTCATATTTTTTTCTTTGTTCTTGTTTTTCTTGTGCATCTCAATCTTCTAAAGTATATTTGAAATATTTTATATTTCCCTTGTAAATTGGCATTTGGAAGGTCTTTGGACATGTATCTTTCCTAAAAAGTAGTATTAGAGCTGGGTTATCCTTGTTAGGTAAGATTATTTTCTATGTGAATTTGATTCCAGTGAGAGTTTATCTAGTAATTGAGATGGCAGGTATAGGGAGAGTAGAGATTGAAAAGTTCAATGGCCCAAAATTTGAGTTGTGGAAACTTAAAATCCATAGGACTGATAAGGCTATGTCTTGTGAATTCTATTATGTTGAATGTTCATGATGATAAAATTGCACATTCTTTGTGGAAGAAGTTGGGAGATATTTATCAAGAAAATCCTTGGTAAACAACCTCTTCTTGAGAAATAAGTTGTACTTTTTATAGATAGACAGAGGAATGATTGTGGTAGATCATTTAAATGAATTCAATATGGTGATTACACAATTGACATATGTTGGTGTGTCCATTAGTGAAGAAAAGTATAGCACATTATTGTTGTTCTCATTGCCTGATTCATGGAATCACCTTGTGATGGCCATTCAAAGTACTATCACTGAGTTCAAAATGGATGAAGTAGTTGTTACACTTTTGTGAGAGGAGATATAGATCAAATCTTCTGAGATAGCTAAAGAGGCTCTCAACATTGGAGAGGAAAAAAGAAAGTAGGACATGGAGCTTGAATATTATGGGAAGAAGTCCAAAGTGAAGTGTTGGAAATACAAGTAGACTGTTCATATCTAAAAGGATTGCAAAGAGAACAAGAATAAGAACAAGAACAAGAACAACAAGAAATAAATAAATAAATTGGAGAGTTCTTTTGATTTTGATTCTTCTCAATGTGATGATGAAGATGTCATCAATTCTTCTTTGGTTAATCAATCATCTAATGATGACTAATTAGATTTATTCAATCCTCATGTGGAAGATATATCTCAAATTGTCATGTGTGACTTGTCACCACCGTATAGTGGGAATTTTTTGCAGTGGCATAGATTCCAAGTGTAACTCGACACCATGGTTTAGTGGGAGTTGTTGGAAGTGGTGTAGTGACTGATCTTTATTAGTATTGAAAATAGTGAAGGTGTGAGATTTTGATAGTGCAAGGATCATTTCACATTTGTTAAAGTACTATTTTGAAATGTTAATCTTCAAGTGATTGAAGATGTTGACATCTTGATGACTCAACAGAGCCTTTGATAAAGGTGTAGATTATGCTATGTTCACTTCAAGCATGTTTTCTCTTCGAGGAGATAATTTAGATCATGTTTTAATGATTATGTTCCTCAAACCATGGTTGAAACTTTGACATGTTGATCTTGGTTTAGTTTCATTATTTTAAGAAGATTGATCATTTGTTGGATACTTCATGATATTGCTATGTTGCATTTGCAATTGGCATGGATTGATCAATTACAGGTACTCATTAATACTTAAATATTATGGTGATATTCTTAAGTGGATTCAGGTTAGATTGATATTACTTGTGTCATGGGAGCTTCTTAGTGTATATGTGGCATATTGACTTTGAGGCTTTAGACTGTGTGTTACAAGTTGTATATGTTTTTAATTTTTAATTCATGTTGTATACCTTGGATATGAGTATGTAATTCATGAAGTGGTAGAGTATTGGGTTTGTTGAAGCATGAAAAATTCTCACCATATAAAGTGACCATCGTATGGAGTGACTATCATATGAAGTGACCACTATACGGTGTGTTCACCATACACAAAAGACATCATGCAGTGAGTAACTCGATGTTGAAGTAGAAAAATGGCGGAGCATATGGTACATGGTGGTGAAGATGATGTCGTGAGGAATTATAAGTGCATCGTACAATGAATAATGATTGTTAAGGCAAAGGGGAATTCCCAAGGCAAAGGGAGTGTCTCAGGGTGAAGAAAGATTCCTAAGGTAAAGGAAGATTTCTGAGGTGAAGTTAGTGTCTTGAGGTGAAGGGAATGTTCTAAATGCATCATGATCGAAGCATCTATATCACCAAAATATATGTTACTAAAGGCATCCACATCACTGAGGGTTGTAAAAGTTAGGTTGATTGTAATACAATATTAGCTTATGAGCCTACCTAGAAACAAGAGTTTGTTGTATGTAAGTTCTTTACTGTAATACAAAGTTTCTCAAGGTTTTTTAGGTGGTGTGTTTTTCTTAAAAGGGTGTCCCACGTTAAATCTGGTCTCCTATGTTTATCTAGTGTTCATATTCTTTTTATCTATTCTTTTTTTTCTTGTGCATCTCAATGTTCTAAAGTAGATTTTAAATCTTTTATATTTCCCCTGTAAATTAACATTTGGAAGGTGTTTCTACATGTATATTTCCTAACAAGAATGTTGTTGTATTTTTATTTCATATAATTAAATGAATTCTTGTATTCTTTTTTATATATAATATCTAATTTATTTAACTTATTTATTTTTACTATAAGTTTATTTTAGTTTAATCTTTCAAAATTAAATAATAAAATTGCAAATTTTGAATATATATGTTTCAAAAGATATTAGATATGTATAGCTAATATAGTTCATTACTAAATTATTTATACATTCAATTGTGTGATACTTTTTATGCTAAAATCTTTTTATCTATTCTTTTTTTTCTTGTGCATCTCAATGTTCTAAAGTAGATTTGAAATCTTTTATATTTCCCCTATAAATTGACATTTGGAAGGCATTTCTACATGTATATTTCCTAACAAGAATGTTGTATTTTTATTTCATATAATTAAATGAATTCTTGTAGTATTTTTTATATATAATATCTAATTTATTTAACTTATTTATTTTTACTATAAGTTTATTTTAGTTTAATCTTTTGAAAATTAAATAATAAAATTGCAAAATTTCAAAATATATTTTTCAAAAGATATTAGATATGTATAGCTAATATAATTCACTACAGAGGACCGGATGTTTTTCACTCTGCTAGGGTTTTCTTGCTTCATGCGAAATTTTAGTTTTTTTTGCATACGGCCTTTCGCTTGCACTCCCCTTCTGTCGGCACTTGTCATACCGCATTTACTGCCGGAGCTTTAGGTTAGGATATAATGGCTCTGACCAGCGGTGAACCAGTTGTTTCTAGTGCTCACGCTGCTGCTTCAGACTGCCATGGCGCCGCCACCGAACAAACGCCCGTGCAAGTTTGTCCCAAAGGTTTTTCATGAGGTAATCCTGATATTGTCCTTCCTTTGCAAGAATTTGATGTTGCATGTGACTGGTTAGAACAACATACCTTGATAGGGTATTTTGTTGGTAGGACTCCCCCTGAAGCTATGCTCAGAGAATGGGTCAACAAAAGCTGGACTCCTCACGGTGTCCGCCTTGACGCTGTGCAAAACCTTACCAAAGGCTTTTTTATTTCGCTTTGCTAACCCGTTGCAAGCTGACGTGGTTTTTACCAACGGCCCTTGGTCTATGCGTTCCTCTCTGCTTGTTTTTCAGAAATGGTCTCGAGACTTCTCTGTCTCGGACGACAAAAATCTTAGGGTTCCTGTTTGGGTCGAATTCCCAGGTCTACCCTTGCCCTGCTGGCCTTTTATTGAGTCTATTGCCCAAGCCCTTGGCAAAGTTGTTAAAAAGGAGCCAGAGAAATTTTTTAATGCTTGCCCTCAGCGGCATGTTTGCATTGAAGTTGATCTTTCTAAGATCTCAAGGATTCTATGGAAATCCAGATTGGCGCTCAAACCTTCACTCAGAAGGTGCTTTACTTGAACCTACCTAACACCTGTTATAGGTGCCAGTCTGTGAAACACAAGAACAGGGATTTCCCATTGGCCATGACTAGGGTCAAACCCTAGCCTAAAGCGACGCTCAAGCAGGTTGAAGGAAAAAAAGAAGAATGGGTTACTGTTGGGCACAAAGGCAAGCCTGCCTTGAATCCTTTGGCCCCCAAGCCATCCTATGGAAAAGTTACCGTGATTCCTCCTGCTTCCACTGAAGTGTCATCGCTTGCTAGCGTGGAGATGCCAGTGGCTTCTGTTGCACTTGTTTTAGTTTTGCAGGTTTCAAACCCTACTGGCTCACAGGGGATTAAGGTAGCCACTAGGACCTCGTCCTTGGCTAGGGCTCATTCTCCTCTTGCAATCTCTTCCATAGTACCACCAGCAACAAGGTTTTCTCATAGTCCTCCTGGATGTGCAGAGATCTCAGGGGTCAAACGGCAAGCTGTAAGTCCAGAGGATTTCCCATCTGACTTTCACCCAGTTTCTACCTTTTTGCAGAATAGTTACTCCTTTCTCAAGGTCAAGGATGATATGGAAGAGTTTTCATGAACTTCCTCTCTTGGAATGTTCGAGGTCTTACAGACCTCCCCAGAAAATTCTATGTCCGGGATACTCGTCATAGACTTGGGAATTTAGATTTTCTTTACCTGCAAGAAGTTAAGATTTTTGGTTTCATGCTTTTTGCTGCATGCCGCGTCATTTGGCAGGATAGCGTCATGTTTTCTTCTTAGCATGAAGCTGGCCGAGGTGATGTAGTTACTCTCCTGTCACCTCGCCTTCATTCTGCTATTATTCGCATGGTTCTGACCCCATACATCGTATTATTTGGCTTTTTCCTTCCATTAACAATCATTCTTTTGGAGTCATTAATGTTTATGCCTCCAATGATGTTGTGGAAAGGGCGCAAATGTGGGTTTGGCTTGCTGACAACCTGCCGCCAGCTACTTGGGTCTTGTGTGGGGACTTCAATATCGTTGAAGTGGCCTCTGACAAAGATGGCATTCTGCCTTTCCATTGGACAGCTGGGGAAAGAGAAGCCTGGTTTTACATGCATCATAAATTGGGCCTCTTTGATCCCAATACTTGCCGCCATCATGATAATGGGGCTTGGCACACTTGGTCCAATTTTTGACCCTGTCCTGGCCGCATATTGAAACTTCTTGATCGTGCTATGATCTCGGTGCAATCTTTTTTTTATTTTTCTGAAGATTGTGATCTACCTATCATTCCCCTAACAAATGTGACATTGTCAGACCACTATCCCATTTATTTTGGCATTTCTTGGCAAATAGCTTTCCCCAAAGTGGTTAAGTCTCAATTCTTCCGCAACACGTCTGTGCTATTGCATGCCTCCACCATGTCCCTCATACAACGTGTCTGGAATTTGGAACCACATCCACATTCCCATCCAGGTTGGATTCAATGGTGGACTGATGCCATTACTAGAATGGCTCATTTTTTGTGCATCTACGGGTGTCAGCTAGCAATTTTTAGAAAACAATCTTATGAAGCTAACACCCTTGCCCTCAAAAAAGCCTTTGAAGCGCTCACCTTCAACCCCTTTGATGTGGATCTTCAACTTCAGCTTGCCAAGCTTCGCCATGAAAAGAAAATTGCTAATAACTATGCTGCCCAAGGAGCTCAAATCAAAGCTCGTCTCCACTGGTTGGAGGTTGGCGACAAAGCCTCGAAGGAGTTCTTCCAGGCTCTCTGAGCCCATCATACCAATATTGGGATTAAAAAGATAAAATAGGGAACTGATGTTCTTTCTAGTCTACCAGACATCCCGCAAGCTTTTGTTCTTCACTATGAGAACATTTTTGCTTTGCAGGGCCATTCGGTTGCTCAGGAGGAGGCTCTCAGAAAGTGTATTACTGTTACTCCAAACCGCCTCGCAGTTGAGCAACGCACTTTTTGTGAGCAACTTCTTTCCCTACGAGACCTTAAAGAGGCAGTTTACTCCATGGCAGATGACAAATCCCCTAGGTGTGATGGATTTCCTTGTGAATTTTACAAACATCTTTGGGAGAAAATTGGTCCTAATCTGCACAAAGTCTATCTTCAAGCATACCATTCTAAAAGCTTAGGAGCGATCATAAATAAAGGCAATATTAAATTCATACCTAAAGCTGGTGATCCTGAGCAAATTTGCAACTGGAGGCCCATCACCCTCCTAAATGTGTCTTATAAGATCATTGCTAAGGTGCTCTCTCTCAAAATCCGCCATATGCTTCCTCTAATTGTGCGGCCTGAACAAACTAGCTCTATCAAATCCAGGTATATTCTTGACAACATCATTACTTTTTGGGAAGGTATGGAATGGGCCCGTAAGTACAAGCAACAGGCTATCTTTTTAAAGATAGATTTTGCTAAAGCCTATGATCGCATTGAATGGCCTTTCATTTTGGCTATGCTTTAGGCTCTGGGTTTTGGTCCCAATTTCCTTCAGTCCATGGAGATGCTCTTTGGTGACGCTAATGCTTGCATCACCATCAATAATTCTCAATCTAAAGCTTTTGGACTTTTTTGTTCCATCAGACAAGGTTGTCCATTAGCTCCAGCGCTTTATGTCCTTGCTGCTAAAGGTTTTGGTTATTTACTTGCTCACTCTGTGTCTTCAAGGTTGGTCCGTGGCATTTCCTTGCCTGATTCTTCCTCCCAGTTACTCAATGGTCATTTTGCTGATGATTCTTTTCTTACTCTTCTTGAAGATGAAGAAAACATCAAAAATGCTTTAAATTGTCTTCACACTTTTTGTCAAGCCTCTGGCTCTACCATTCAATGGCATAAAACACTCTATTACCGACAGTCTTTTTTGCCAGCTCCACCTTGGCTCAGCCAATTCCAATGGAAATGGGTTACTCATGGAGAAATTTTCCTCTTTCTTGGCATTCCCTTTGCTTTCCAGGCTTCCCCTATGGAACTTTGGAATGTTGTGCTTACAAAGATTACCAAAAAGCTTGATTATTGGATCACTAAGCTGCTTTCTCTTGCTAGCAAATTCTAGATTTGTTCTAAGATTTTGGCTGCCACCCATGTGTTCTATTCTTCTTGTTGGGCTCCCTCCAAAGCTTCCTATCTCAAATTAGAACGTTTGCTCAGAGATTTTCTTTGGGCCTCTGGTTCTGACCATCATGGTTTTCACAAAGTTGCTTGGGATTTCTATTGTCTCCCAAGGGAATCTGGTGGTCTCGGCCTACTTTCTACTCGAAAGTAGGGCGTTGCCCTCTGTACTATATGGATTATCAAAGCTATTTCTGGAGATGAAGCCTGGAAAATTCTTTTCAGGCATTGCATCTCTTCCGGCTTCCCTGCTAACAGACTGGCGTGGAAGGGAATTGGTTTTCAGACCCTTCTCACTATGCGTGAACCAGTGGTCATACAGGGCTCTTTCGTTATAAAGAACATCTGGAAAGCCTGGGAAGCTGTTAAACCTTGGCTTCGTTGGGCTAGTGATGAGTTTCGCAATGGGCTATCCTTAAATCAGCAAAACATTTGGTGGTCTCCCTTGTTTTCCTTCCAGGGTATTCCTCTTGCTAAGACTCAAGGTGCCAGTGCTTTGCGTTTCTATAAATGTGGCATTCGCACTACCAGGGACATTTTTTCAAGAGTCACCATGAATTTCAGGTCTTGGGAGGATATGCAAGTTCAATACCACCTTGTACGTGGCGATCGCCAGACTTATGAGCTTCTGTTGTCTTCCATCCCTGTGCACTTACTTCATAAAGTGGGGATTCAGTCTGTTTGACCTTGGTGGTATGATTGGAAGTGGTTTCCTGCCACTCCATTTACCAATTATAAGCCCAATATGGGATACAGATGGCTTTCGCCCCACCTTCCGATGGTGGACATGCTTAATCAATGGTGGCATTTGCATTCTTCACTTTCTCAATGGAGAAAATAGTTCAACACCATTTGCAGTGCCATTACAGAACCTAAGATTGCTCACTTTTCTTGGTGCCTTGCTTTCCAAGGTCTTCCCCTGGGGCTTCGGCTCAAGCACATTGGGGTTCCTGATCCTAGATACCCCTTCTGTGGCCAACCTGATTCCTTTTTGCATATATTTTGGTTTTACAAGCGTGCTCAAAATTATTGGCACTGGATCCATGATTTTTTCAAGCCTTTCAGGCCCGAACCTTTTTCATGGCACATGATCCTGCTGAGTGATTCCCCCAGATTTCCTTGGAAGTTTTCCCAGATTTGGCATACCTTCAGGATGGAAATTTTGTTTTCTCTATGGAAAGATAGGAATGTAGTTTTATTCACTCACAATTTTTTGGATGTTAAGATTGCAATGTACACTAAGGCATGCATTTGTAACAATGTCATTATGCAGATATAGGTGCAAGCTAATAAAGTTGCCTTGGAGGTTGCCCACTTACATGAATTGTTAAACCACTAGGGAAATGCTCCTTGTACCATTGCCAGAGTGCCTCCAGATGCCTCAGCTGATGCCTCCTCATCTCGCGGTCACCGTTCCAGATGCCAGTCCTCTGGTCGCCATTCACACACGTCACACTCCCAGGGTCCCCGCCACCGCTCTCCCAGCGGTGGTCATGGCGGTTGGAGGTGCCGCTCCACTTTTCCACCACGTGGTGGTTCTGGTTGGTCCTCGGCTCCCCCCCCCCCCCCCCCCCCCCCCGGGAAGGCTTCTGGTCGGTCTCTGGCTCCTCCCCCTGGACGAGCGCACTCTGGCAAGTTTCCTCAGTTGGCCTTGGCTATTTCTCCTCCACGGCCAGACAAGAAGGATGCAGAGACTGCAACTACCCAAGATCCTCCAGATGCTACTGACGGCTGGACTGTTCCTAGTCTGCCTCACAATCCCACTGATGCGTGGGGATTTCCTGATAAAGATGATCCTCCTCCCTCTGCTGGTATTGCCTTGGCAGCATGAGGTTGTTTTAAATGTTCTTTTTGATGAATAGTTTATAGTTGCTGGCTGCGGCCATGTTGTTTACTCCAACTTTGGCCGATTGAACTCATTCGTGGGGTGATCTTGTATCCCCCAGCCCTTTTTTGTGAATTGTAATCTTAGTAAATTTTATTAATTGAAAAGGACTATTCATCAAAAAAATATAATTCATTACTAAATTATTTATACATTCAATTGTGTGATACTTTTTATGCTAAAATTTCAGCTCACCCTCTCTTATCAATGAAAGTATGAAAGAATGATAATGAATATAACTCATAAAATATTACGAAAATAATTTATTCTAATTTTTAAATTTAAATTTATATTAAACATAATATTTTTACATATATTGTAAACCAACATATAACACTCAAAATAATTGTGTTCATTTAATTATTTCTAAAATTTAAATTTTTTCATTTAAAATCATATATAAATTTAATTTATTAAATTTATTACTAATTAAATTTTTAAAGTTAAGTCCATAAATAATAATTGTGATTCTATATCTTCTTGCTAAAGCAAGACAACATTTAATTCTAATATAGACATCGAACGTAAGTTTTCTTTTCTTATAATACGATAAATTCTCAAAACATGAAATAGGAAAAACTCCTGCACGAAGGAGATGAAACAAGAAGAAGTAGTTTTTAGAATAACTTTGGGCACATGACAAAGAACTGCACTGGTAGGATACCATCTAGTTTAGAACAGCTAGATATTCATTAAGTCAGGTGACGGTTGCTTGCACTATTGTTTGTTCCATTGCTTGGGGGTAGATGCGATACTGCAGAGGTAGTGGTGGACGAGAGAAGGTGGAAGGTGAGTGAAGTGAGGCTGATTAATGGCAGAATTATAGGCATAGTCGCAGCATATCTAGATCGAGAGCCATACCCATCATATATATCCACCAGTAGCAGTAGGACCAGCAGCCCGGATCCGGAAGTCTATCCAGTCAAAGTAACTCGAATAATAGCTGAGGCAACATAATAAGCGTTTTAAAATTGTGAAACTCTTGATAAGAAAACTCTACCAAAAACTTGAAATAAAAAAGGGATTGAGAACGATGACCATATTTTGTCCTGGCGTGATGGTCACGGGGTACCCTGCAGCTTTTGTCGCTAGTTAAAATACATCAATCTCCCTTGTTTTCATCCGCGACATTTATCTACTCCTTCCAAACGAGATAAGAAAGATGCTATGAAACTTCTTTGACTCGAAAATAAATTCCACTAAAAGGACTTTTGACTTGGCTCTTCATGCCACAAGAGTTTCAGCATTTGACCATTTTACTCACTAGAATATTAATAATTACATTATGCAGTATATACTGATCGTTAGGTTTCTCTGGAATATTGAGCGTCATGACTAGGAGACAAATGCATGCGGACTAATTAACTACGTAGGACCCAACGAACGCAATTCGTAGTTTTATTTCATGTTTGCAAACTAGGCAAAAATTTCCTCCTTTTATTGTGTCTATTCATGGAGTGTTTGTGGGACAGTGGAAGACAGTTTCTGTTTAAATCCCATAAAAGATGAAAAGATTTGTGCCAGATAAAAAAGGAAGGAATAGATAGATATAGTGACTTGTAATAACAAGGAAGCGTCTACCTAGCCGACAGGATAGATATTGTTTTATTATTTAATATTTAATTAAAATTATAAATTGTAAATTTCAAAGAATTAACCATCACAGTACAGAAAGAATGGGCGTAGTAAAATGGTAAGAACGACGGGAAATGATTTATGGAATAACCTTGAAATGAAAATGATGTCTTCCAAATTAGTAAATTCCAAAACGTATTGATTAAATTATTCCTTCTAATATAATATTGTTTCTGCATGAGGATGAGCTCAAAGAATTGAAATATTTTACGGTGGAGTAGGAATCAAATACATGCTACTCAAATACCCTTTCAACCATCAGAATTGACTTGTTATTTAAACTCCCTGCAACGAAATACTTTATGATATATAATATATATAAATATTCGCTTCTTTCGGTTGTAGAGGGCAAAACTATTTGCTTTAAATTGGTTGGAAAGGCCCCATTTAGGGTAAGCATATGACGTTAGTTCTCGTCGTTCCCCATTTATATTGTCCGCTGTTCTAACTTCAGAATGGCACCGTCCTTTGTAGTTCATCAATATTATTACTACCCGTTAAGTTGTATGAACAATTTTGCATATTATAATGCATTTCTATAAGGTATAAGTTTCACAATTACAATGCAAGAAAGTTTAAGGCAGCGTTAACCTGATAGATTAAAGTGTCTAGGTAGATTAAATAACATGCCAATGGGCTACAAATGGCGACGGTTAAGATGAAGATAAGCAATGCGACATAGATGACACGTTGCGAATGAGACCTTTGTAGATCCTTAAAAACAGGGGAAAATAAAAGAGTTAAAGACACAGTAAACAGGGCACCAAATATGTGAACTCAAAACACGGATTCTTCGTTGATATGGCAAATCTGAACCTTAAATTACCTCTGTTCTGAGGTCTTTACAGGAAAGTCAAGCTCCTCCATGCATCTAATATGAACTAAAATGCAGTGTCAGAACTAAGATTTTACAACCTTGTGATCACACATCACACATCACATGCTAGAAGATGATTCCGAGGCTGTTAATTGGACTGGTGTATCAACAGGAAAAGGCTGAGGCGGTATGGCTATATCAACAGTGCCTTCTAACATTTGAATCACTTTGCTCATGGAAGGCCGGTGAGAAGGGTTGTATTGAATGCACCACAACCCCAGCATACTCAACTTCTTAGCTATTGCTTCATCTTCCTCATCTGTTATAACTTCTCCTCTCAGCTCTCTGAATTCTCCCATTTCCACCTGTTTGAACGCCCATTCTGGATAGTGAAATTTGCTGGATCTGCTTGCTCTCATATCAAAATTCTTTCTTCCACCCACCATTTCCATGAGCAACATACCATAACTGTAGACATCTGATCTGTCAGTCACAGGTCCATTGCTTCTAGACCACACCTCTGGAGCCACGTAGCCAGGGGTTCCTCTAGCGCCTGTCAGAGAAACATGGCTTTCTTCTCTATCTGTTAATTTTGCCAGACCAAAATCTGCAACTTTTGGGGAGAAATTGGCATCCAGCAATACATTATGAGGTTTTATGTCACAGTGCAATATCCTATTTCGACATTCATCATGTAGATATGCAATCCCACGAGCTGTACCCATTGCAATGGAGTGCAACTGTTTCCAATTCAACACATTTTGATCATCTTCATGGATGTATTTTTCAAGAGAACCATTGATCATGAACTCATAAATCAAAGCTCTTTTAGAACCTTCCAAGCAATACCCTTGGAGTCGGACAAGATGTAAGTGGTGGATCCTTCCAATGGTAGCCACTTCATTCAAAAATTGAATTTGACTTTGTTTAGATTTATCAAGTGTCTTAACAGCAATCATGCATCCATTGGGAAGCTCACCTTTGAAAACTGTACCAAAGCCTCCTTCACCAAGTTTGATTGCAAAACTTTTGGTGTATCTTTTAATCTGACGATAAGAATATCTTGTTGGAATTCCTGCTTGTAAGAAGTTCTCAACTAAGGGAGGTGCGGAATCAAGGGGATTCATATATCCTCTGATGTCTTGCTCCTCTTGCTTCTCTCTTTTCTTTCTACTAAATCTTCCGTAAATGAAGATGATGGTGAATATAATAACGACACCACATATAGCTACACCTGAAATGAAATACATGGCAAACTCTAATGAACAAGCCATGGCCCCATTATCCTTCTATGGAAATTTTAAAACAGACAATTAAGTTTTAATGTAAAAAGCCGCCAATCTAAAGTAAATTACCTGCCATGGCCCTATTATCCCATGTCCGTTCATCGGAAGAGTCTTCTATTTTTTCTACAACAAAAAGCAGAATCATATTATAGAACTAAACAATTAATTAATAACGCTTCATTCTCTATTTTGTAACTTCCCTTCCAAATTCAATGTCCTAAGCTTAATTTTTTCCAAAATATTGTTTTAAGCTTTTCCTGCATTTTCTCTTTATTTTTTGATTATATTTGACGAACCTTTTCGTCATGCCTTAACTATTAATTATAAAGTTATGATCTATGAAACTTACCTCCGGAGCAGTTTTGTGCGTGGAGACTGCCGGAACAAAGGCATGCTTTGTCATAATCAGAGGTGCCATAATAATAACAATTCCCGCCAGAGGCTTCGCAGGAGTACGAGCACTCCGCGCTCTTATTCCATGTGACATCGAATCCTGTGTGGAGTAGCTCACTCAGATTCTTTTCATCACTGATGTTGTAACTCTTGTTATTCGGAATAACAACACCATATCGTTCTACGCAACTCTCGTCACTTGTTGAGGGGGACAATTGATAAGGAAAGAAGTAGCACAAAGTGTCTCTGCTTCGGCATTCCAAACAGTTGACGCGTTGGAGAATGTTACTGTACGAAGGTTCCTTCTCACAGATAAGAATGCTTCCCGATTTATATTTATCAGAAAGAGAAAATACCGACCTTGACCGGTCGTAATTGTCCTCAACATAATCATTGTACGTTCGGGTATCGCAATTATCGTGAAAACTGTCGCAGGCAATCCGAATAGTTCTGTTTGTATAACTTGACTCAGTGATATCTCCAACTACCCTATACTCCTCTCCCGGACAGAACTGCGAAGAAGAAGAAATATATAATAGAGTGCTTTGATTCCTTCTGCACTCAACAGTAGCAGAGGCGCAGTCGTTGATGGGGTATTTGATGAGGGAATGGTTGCACGAATGAGGAGAACATTTCTGATGCGAAGGATATGCCAAGACATGATGAAGGAACAACGCAGCAGAGCATATAAGAAGAACGCGGAAGAGATTACATGAGAAACCCATGAAAAGTAAGTAATACGAATACTTCTGCTGCAAAAGCAAGTTATGAATCTCAGATCTCCTGGTCTGAGATTTGTAGAAGAAGAAAAGGAAAGCAGGCAGAAATAGTGAGTCAAGGAAGGAACAGTACAGAAATACAGTCTCACTTGACCAAATCCAGTCGTATGAAGCAAGGAAGGAGAAATTAGTGAGTGAAGAAAAAACGCGGAAACAGGGAGTCGAAAAATGAACAGAGATATTTTACTATTTTTCCTTCCAGTAATGAAATATTTTTTTATTAATTAAATAATTTAAATCTATTATTCGTTTGCTGTACTACAATTGAAGTTGCGAATGTCGAGTTGGAATCTCCCTAAGAAAAGTGTTGGAGATGGAATTGCAGGTTTGGGTCAACAGTGAGTCAACAAAATATAGACTCACTGCTTTAATGAGTACATTATGATTAAAAATAGAGGAGCGCAGAAAAGTAATGCGCTGGCAATTAACTTAGGGTCCGTTTGGTTGCAAGCGTAGGAATAGAGAATTAGAATGGAAATTTGGAATAGGAATAGAAATGGAGAATGGGAATGGAAAAGACCAATCCCATTCTTGTTTGGTTCACATAGTATTTGATTGGGAATATGTTACTCCCTTGTTTGTTTGTACAAAATTGGATTTGGAATACAGTTAAGTTTATATTTTAATATATTTTATTTGTTTTAATATATTATTATATTGGGTTAATTATTTCAATTTATTGTAAAGAGATTTTTTTTTAAAAATCTATTTTATTTAATGAAAATAATAAGAAATCATTATTTTTAATATTTTTAAAATTGAATAGATATAAACATAAAAATGTTATACACAATAATATACTCGTCAAATTAGTAAAATTTGCTCATTTCTTAAGTTTGGTAAATTTATTTTTGTTAACAATTATTAAAATGAATATACAATAATATACTTGTCAAATTAGTAAAATTTAGTCATTTCATAAGTTCGGTAAAAAAAATTTTTAACATTTTTTAAATGAATAGATATAAACATAAAAATGTTATACACAATAATATACTTGTCAAATTAGTAAAATTTTCTCATTTCTTAAGTTCGATAAATTTATTTTTGTTAACATTTATTAAATGAATACACAATAATATACTTGTCAAATTAGTAAAATTTACTCATTTCATAAGTTTGGTAAAGTTATTTTTTTTTAATATTTTTTAAATGAATAGATATAAACACAAAAACTGTTATACACAATAATATACTCATCAAATTAGTAAAATTTGCTCATTTCATAAGTTTGTAAAAGATTTAGTCTCCATGATCATAAGTTCTTTATTACAAAATGGTCATTTCATTAGTAAAATTACAATCACCATCACCAATAGTGTGTTTATAAATATTAGAATAGAATTAAGTCTACGTTGAAATGTGATTTCAACTTTCGCCATGGAACCAATCTCCCTAGCAGATGTCTCCCGCACAATGCACAACTTGCAATCTTTCCTTTCTTCTTGTGTAGATTTTGATGTGGTTGATGTAGATGAGTCATCTTTGACCCACTCAAAGAAATTGCAGCCATTTCTTTTATTTGGACAACACAAAAACTTACGCCCAGGATTTTTCTCTGTATGTGACATTTTCATTGCTACAGGTCCAGCACCACATCGACACATTGAAGAAGTTGTCAAATCCATCGACCTATATAAATAATGAACAAACATAATGAGAAATTACTACAAAAGTGTAAAATATATTTTGATATTTGTATTCAATGGATTATGTTGTGACTTCTCAGTCCAATCTTGCTAGCGTTCCAAATACCTTGTGACTTACAACTTTTGACACATGATTATTAGTTTTCTAAAATAATATTCATGGCATGCTCATCTAAACTTACAATGTTCTAAAATAAAAAGGAGCAAATTTGTAGTTTTATGAATGTATAAAGAACCTGTGAACTCAGATTTATAATCCTAATCTATAGACAGTGAAGACATACACATTTACATTTGTAATCACAGCTCACAATCTGCCTATGACTATCTATAATCAATATAAAGTTAAAGCAATTGAAATGAGTAGATATGTAACTTTTCCCAACTCATACACAATTAAGCAGCATAATAAGGGAGGCTATATCCCAAAACAATAAAATTGATTACATTCATAAAAGATAGAACTGAACCTTTAATATCCTAAATGAGATTCCAACAGCTCTAGAGTTTTTAGTATTGTACCAACCTATTTGAGCTCAATTTGATGACAAATGTAATAAAGGATTATGTATTATTACAACTTTGGCTTCATTGGAATCATATCCCATACTCATGTTACGATGTATCATATCCAAAGTGTCATGTACAGGCAACAATTCATAATAGAAACATATCTGATACATCCTAATATGCTAGGATGTATCTAGATACAACCCACAACTTACTAACACACCCTAAACTCAACATAAACAAGAGAAGAAGTTTCTTTCTACACTACTTGATTTGCTATTGCCTTTTTTTCTGGTTGACAAGCATGTGGGAGTGCTTTGCCATGTGGCTAAAGAGTGTTTTATCATCACTACATCACAGGTAATAGCTGGACAAGTACGTAGTAGCATCTTGTAGTATTTGGACCTAAATTTCATATTTTTGAGTGTTTAATGTGGAAGTACAGCTTCAAGTATTCACCATGAATACAAATGTAAGTGCATATAGCTAAATAGAAAATGTGCATACAGCTGAATAGAGAAGTGCATACAGCAACAATATGAGTTATTTTGTACATAACAGCAGTGCAGATTGCTGAATAAAATAATGCATATAAGTTATTTTATACATAAAAGCACTACATATAGAAATACATCATGACTAGGGGAATACAAACAACTTGTACGAGTAATTCATAAAACATAATTCAAGCATTACTTATTAGTAAAACAGTGCCACTGAAGCTGAAGCAAACAGAGAAAAGATTGAGAATATAGATATTCACAAGTTTGAACCACTCAACAATATCATTATATCCGTCAACATAGAAACAACTATTGCAAGTAATGCATAAAATATAAGCTATCAGGATTACACATATGGCTTCAAAAAGATATTAAGTTCACGAATAGTCTCAAAAATATTTTTAAGTTCATAAAGATTGTAACATATTATAGAGCTCCTTCGAACTTATATCTAATGTACGCTTCCCTCTCCTCTTTAGTCATCCCTACGAATTCCCAGGCTTTTGTAGGTTCAGATGTAAAAAAGCCATATGCTACAATCATGGTCTCTTGAGTAATTCTGGGCATGGCCTTAAGGGCAGCATATGCACTTGACATATCATGCTTCTCTTCTCTTTTATCAACATTTATACTATGACCTTTAGTCATGCCTCGATCTATATTTTGGATGCTCTCGCATATGACATCCAAACAATTAGCCATGCTTGGCTTCTTCCTCTTTTTGCTCCTTGCTGTTGGCTTAGAAGGATTTGGTCTTACGGATGTAGTAGAATTGTTTGATTGAACCTTCTCTTCTTCAAATTCATTAGTATTGAAGCCCCCATCCATAGGCATATTGAAGCCCCCATCATCGTCAAGATCAACAGCCTCTTCAAATAGTTGCCCCTCTTCTTCGGTCTCAATAGCTGTTGCTGCTGCATTTCCTTCAGCTATGTCATTCCCAAAAATGATTGCTAACTCATTGAAGTAGAAGAACGGTTGCCTCTTGTACACTCTAGCATTTTTGAAGCAACTCCTCTACATGATGGAAAAATTAAAGAATTAGATGTCTTTCATTACAATTGATTGATAGATAATTTACTGATATTAAAATATTATCTACAAAACATTACCTTCAGCAACTCGTCCCACACACTATCCTTGGCATCGACACATTGAGTCATCTCATTCCAAGGGAAACCACTCATGTTCCATAGCTCTTTCATAATTCTAAAACCTTGTTTCCACATCTTTAACTTGTTTTTAAAGTTGTCCTTTCCAAGATTCATATACATATCTTCATTGAATATCTTTTGTATTACTGTCCAAGCTTCTTTCTTAAAGCCCCCATCACCTTTTCTTCCTAATTGAATCTGATCAAAAAGAAAATCAAGAAATTTTCATTCCATCTCTCTTGCCCACACAACTTTGGCATTTTTAGCTAAAGTAGCAACCGTAGTCACATGTACCTCCTCATCCATTCTTGTTAAAAGATTGGTGATTGACATTTTACAACTATCAATGGGTAGCTGTAGAACTTCCAAAAACCAATCAATATCTAACATAAATCTTTTGCCAACAATCACATCGAATATAATGGTTGACATAACAAAATGATTATACAATACTACACTATGATATGTTAGTAATATAAAAGGGTATCTAGTAATAATACAACCACATTGCTACACTTGCAAGTTAGCTTAAATGCAAAAAATTTAGTAAACAAGTTAATTACAGCAACAACTCCAGCAACAAAGAATAGTAAGGAGACTTCCCATATAGCAGTTACACATTTCCCATTAATTCAAGATTGGATTTTAATGGAGTTGGGTTTCTAAACTTGCCTAACAAACACACTATATTTTTCTACTAGACAGGGTCTCGCCTCATTCACCTATTCCTAAGTAGTGTTGAAAATCTTTATAGATCTTTTTAGCTCTATATCCTTCTGCCAATTCTTATTTTTATGCACATCTATTCTCCTCCATTTTCCTCAATCCTTTGTCTAAGGCCATGTTATAAATAATCCAACTTTCCTTATTACCATTTGTACAAGTCTACCAATGATCATCTCTTGCCATGTACAATCCAGCTCTTCTTCCCTTGTTTTAGAAAATAGTCATTCATATAATCTATTATATAGGTTACTAGTTATTCTTTATGAATTTGAATTCTAATTTTTTTCATCTATCAACAGCATGCTTGTTTTATGCCTGAATAAATGAAATCTAAATATCCCATCAAACAAACAAGCACACACTTCCTGATCTGTTGTGATCATGTTCAAATATTGTCCATCAATAAGTATATGTGATAACTACGCCACATGGTTTACCTTCAATTTAACTTGGTAGGGATTCACCATCACATTTCACTACATTAATAGTGAATCGATGAAGATGATAGGGATCACTATATAGTTTGTTTTTCTCAAGTCTGAGAGAAAGGATTCTGGAGAATACTGGTTGGAGATAGAACTTCCAAACAAAATAAGGTATCTTTCTCAGGAAGTAAGAAAAGCAGGTAACCCCCATTGAGATGTGATTATTTGTAGACAAATCTAAGGTCTCTCTGGTAGACAATAGCTACTATTATAATAAACAAAACATCTGCTTTGTTGCATTAAAAGAACTCAAAGAAGCCTTTTATGCTGCTAACTTGAAAAAAGTGCAGATAAGGGAATATGAATGGAAGATGCATACATATTTTTAACATTAAAGTTAGTAATTAAGATTTATGAGATTAAATATGGTACTGTAGATGCCAACTGCTATGACCTATGGTTTTTGGTGATTGGAATAACAATCAGCTCTTTAATTGATAAAGTTGAGGACTCCTTAATTGATAAAGTTGAGAAGATTGGGTATTGCTTTGGAGAAGCCTAAGTAAAACAGTGAAGAGTGCCAGAGTGGTGCTATTACACAGTTTCTGTGAGGTAGCTATGTGGCCACTACAATGGGCTATTCCGCTACCATACAAGTAGTAATAACAAAGTATGGATATCATGTCAAATATAGTAAATCTTGGCTTCATGTCACCCTGACACAATTTAGTGTGTTCCTCATTTAACTTGAGTTTTTAATCACTTGAGAATGTTTGTATGGACACACTAACATTGCTAAACCAGAATCAAAATATGGCATGCAAGTCCTTAAGATAGTTGTTGTAATGTCTTACTAACCCCTAAAGACACTGGGCATATCCTTTTTTGCTCTTTGCTTTAAATATCTCATTTGAGAATGAGTGTTTGTGTGTAAGAAAGTTAACGAATTAATGCTATATCAGTGTGTGCTGTACTGTTAGGATTCTAGACATCATAATATTTTTTATGAAATTTACTTCATGCAGTAGTGCAGTGAACTTCAGTTTTTACTTCTATACTACATCCTAAAAGAAAAGATATTTTACTCCATACTGATAGCACCTGGAATATAGCTCGTCCTTCATCTAGAGGAAGTGGTACTCGTCCATCAACTGTGGGAAGTGACCATTCTCACGAACCTACTACTCCAAATTTGTGGAGTTATGCAACAAGCTACCCCTCATTTGCATCAGAGGCATTGGGTATGGGTCACTCACAAACAACATTAACTCATCCTTGTAGTGCAGAGTCAAGACCAGGGAGTTCACACCTCTCTCATTTCACAGATTCATCATTTGAATCAAATAATCCATGGGGAGGATCTGGGACTTGCCAGAAGCTGGTAATGCCTCTTGAGATCACAAAACTTACTTTTTTTGGATGGAAGTGCTAAAAGCTAATTTTCTATCTCTAGTTTGTTTTTAATATAATGCATCATCAGCTTGCTCGATTTACCCTGCAATCTATTGATTTTCCTACTCTTGGGTCTGACAAGAACCCAGATTTGTTTCCAGAGCAAGGTATACCATTTTCCAAAACCAAGTAAAATGAAGATTGATGATAGTAAATTTTTTGTGATTGCATAGCCTATACCATAATACAACTTGCATTATAAAAATGCTAGTTTTGTGTTATTTTTATGAATGGCTTATTGTAAGGTGTAGTTGATTTTAACCACTAATGATGGCAAGCAATGCTTCTACCACACGACCAATGTTGACTTCTAAAGGTTTGGCACAAAAGGAGAAGTTAAAGCCTTCCCTAGCTGAATGGAGTGGTGAGCATCCCATTCCTTTGTCCAATCTGCCTCAAGAGAATGGCAAAAAGTCTTTCTTGTGTGAATCTTAGCTGTTCAAGGGAATCAATACAATGCTTATTAACCTGTAATATGATTTTCTTTGTACTTCAAATGAAGCATCTGCAGGAAAGGATAAAAGACCCAAGGATATGTTAGCTCCAAATGATGGACATATGCCCAAGGAAGGATTTCATAGGAAAACATTTATACACATAGTTGATTCCTAGCATTATGATGATGGGATTAACAACCCCATAGCTTCAAAACTAATAGAAGAAGAATGACATAGGGCTGGATAATTCTAGTGACAATAGTCATCCAATGTATCCCCAAGATTCAAGTACAAGGAGAGACTCCTCTTTCTTTGTTGGACATCCTCAAAGTGAGAAAGACAATTTAAGGACAGCTCCTAGTGGTCATCAAAATTGGGGAACTATTAGTAGTGATGAGAAAATGGATTTTTCAAAGCCTATTTTTGATGAAGATGCTTTATCAAGTTGAGAATATGCAGATATAAGGAATTTAGTCTTAGACAAGAACCGCAAGAAAGGGGCCAATGGGACAAGGGTTGTTGAGCAGACAAACTTAGGTGATAAACAATACATTCAAGTTAAATCTAAAGATCAAACATGTAGTATACTTTTGCAACAGTCATAGATTAGACATAGGAAAAAACATAGGCAGACTTTCAAATTAAGTAGTAAATGATCATAACAAATAAATACATATAATAAAGTATGAAAAGATTTAATTATAAAAAAAATACCATGGAAATAAGGCAATGAATATTTTAGAAGTGAGAATTAAGTATCAGATAAATTAAAAAGCTGAGAAATCTGAAAATAAACCTACAGTCATACATCAGAAGAAAAAGGAGTCATAACAAACTAGTTTCAAGATTCCAACAAATGTGTCATAACAGACTAGTTTATAATAGACTAGTTTCAAGATTCCAGTAAACATGTCATAATAGACTAGTTTCAAGATTCCAATAGCACTAAATGATACAAAACAATCATCAATAGGTTCTGATCCATGAACAAAATACTAAAAAGTGCAAATAAATGCTAATGTTTTGCAATACAACTAAGCACAAGAGTCGTAGTCTTCCCACATCCTTTGGGCTATTTCATCTCGAAATTTCCCCCAATCATCTCTATCTCACTGATTCATTCCATAAGTCTCAAGAATTGGCACATTTATCCCAGCACGATCATCATCCTCTTCAATATCCACTTCGGATGGAAGATCGTCCTCTATGGTTATGAAGTTGTGTAGTATGCCACATGCCAAAACAATATTTGTCTAGGTAAATAAGCTATAGGATGTTGCATGCTTCAATATAGGAAAGCATTGCTTAAATATACCAAATGTCTACTCTATCACATTCCTAAGAGAGGAGTGTCGGTGGTTAAATAACTCTTGGGGAGTGCTAATCAGGTTTTCTCTACAAAACTCTTTTAGGTGGTAGCATGTACACCGATAAGGGCCAAGAAATCCTGGTACATTTGGATTCCTAGCATCAACTAAATAGAATTTTCCTACACAAATGGAAATAAAGATATAGTCAAAATACAACATAAAGATTTTGAATTAATATAATGACAATATAATCATATCAAATATGAATTAATATACTAGGAGGAACCACAAGTGGATCTACTCTAGACAGAACTGAAGCAAGCACTCGACTATCTGTTGTAGACCCTTCCCAACCAGCAAGAATGTATTGAAACTTATAGTCGAATGAACAGACACCCAAGATATTTTGTGAAAAAATTCCTTTTCTATCACTATATTTTGCTTGAATGTCCACATCAACAGTAACTGGCATATGGGTTCCGTTAATTGCACCAATACAATCCTATAACAAGCAATATTAATTTCTTATATAAATTAATAATCATAACTCTCTAGCAATGAAATACATGCCACTAGGATATTTACCTTGAAATACAGATCAAAATGGTTCTTCCTAGCTATTTTTGGAGGTGTAGTTGCAATAGGTGGTGAAACATAATCTCTATGAAGCCCTAAGATAGCCTTTAGGACCTTGTGGAAGTGTCAACTCACCATCTCTCCTGGGTGAGAAAACTTATGGCCAATCTTTCAATTCCTTAGATTGTGCCCAAGGGTGTGGAGGAACATCACTAATTGTTCTTCCAATTTTATGTTTGTCGTATCCTGAATGCTCCCTTTTTGCCTTAGAATATTGGCCAACCAAAAGAAGGCCACTCTACTCATTCGTATTTGGTCATGGAAATCTGTGTTATTGGAATGGATAATATGCTTATAAAAAGGACATGTAGCTCTTCTTCGCTTATGCCTATCTTTTCTAGCCTCTTGTGAAGATGCTACTATGTATACTGCTAATGTGGCAAGCAAAACAAAAAGTATTCGCATGATCTTGATCTTCCTAACTATGGCTCCATGAACCTCAATATCATTAATAAGATCCATCAGATAACCTACAACCACATAATGGAGTTACTATTAGATTCTTTTTTTGCAATCTCCACAAATAGTATTTGATATTGACGAGTGATTACTAACAACATGGACACAACATGGAAAATCATATGGAAACAACATGGAAATGAGTCATATTTACTGCCATTAAATATTACAAAAAATAATTGCTTCAGCTCTTCATGTGGCAACTAATTTTGGGCAAAAAATGTTGAGGTATATGTGTTAAAATTGATTTGTTCCTTTTCTTTCTTATCTTAGGTCTTTGTTGGACATAAAATTTGTACAATTACTATTAGATTAAACTTTTACCTAGTTACCATTCTTTGTTCAATTTTTGCAAAGAAGTTGACTGATGTAGTTCTATATGAAATGTATGCAGGTATCATTTATGCACATTGGAACAAAGAGGTATCATTTATGCACAACACACAAGATTAAAAAAAGAGGTCTAATTGAGATAAGCAAGAATTCGGTGGAACAATTTAATAATAGCATAAGAGGCTAAGATCTGTACAAAAGAAATAAAAGCACAGCTACATTTGTTAGAGTTAGGACTACATCATTAATCAAAACCTAAAGGGATGAAGCTTACACATTAGGTATGATGTTATGAACAACATACAACAATGCAGACATCCTGACGTGATGATGAATTATGTGTCAAATCCCAACTAAGAGCCCAAAAAACTCTTGATTTAATCCAGGTAGATTCTTAGCAAATCCAAAAAGCATAGTCATTAACCTCAAGCCAAGGAACTATTTTAGTGCACAGATAAGAGTGTTTAATATTTGCATCCAAGTCCAATTAACACTACTTAGAGCTCCATTTTTATTAACCTATTAAGATGATGATGCAGACAAGAAACTCAAGGACACCCATCAATAAGGATGGGTCTGTCTCAATCCCATCATTATAAGTACTTGGAAGAGACACTCTTCAAACAGAAGTCAATGTTGAAGAATGTTAATAGCCATTTCTACTATCAATGTCCCTATCAATGGTATTAATGCAAAGTACTATACATGTGGAGCATCAATATAACTTGTTTACAACTTCAAGAAGTCATACCATTTTTTAATTAACTATTAGAGACTCAAAGAAGAGAATTTATTAGGTACAGATAAATTGTAACATATCCAACTCAAAAGCCTTTAAAAATCATCATTATATATTTCTAATTGATGTGTAAATGTGGCATTTTCATGACAACTATTGAACGTTCATTTCTTAAATAACAAATAACAATGATTAATTTAACACAATAGATACCCTCAATATGTCAAACAACCCTCAGAATGATTTAAAAACTAAAGTTAAGATGAAATATGTTTCACATGATATGAATATTTCTAATTAGTACTATCTTAGATATATCTCTAACTTGACAAAGTGGAAATTCCTAAACATAAACATAGATATACAACTGCATAAATAAAAAATTCAGCACATGTCAGTTTCAAAAAAGCAAAAACAAGTCAAACAAAAATGGGCTCACCAAAACTTGATCATATATTTATTGTTCTACACGTTATCATCTCAAAATACCATTTAAGAGAGGACACTTCTTAACAAAATGTAGAGCATAAATCACAAAAAATATGTAGAGAAATGATGAATGGAACCAGGAATTAGGACAAAATAATCTAGATTGTAGGTATGGATCTACTCTTCTAGTTTGTCATTGATTTTGTACGTAATAAATTTTTACTTTTCATGCAATCAGCATAAATGGTGCTGTGGAAATGGTTGGTGTAGTAATAATTGACTGAACACAAATTGGCATTCAAAGCTAAGCAAACACGAAGGTTGGAGTGGTATACTTTAAATGTTATCATTCTCATAAAGTGTTAACTTAGTTATAGTAGTATTAGGCCTTTGTACTCACATAGATGATGTCAATGCTCTATACATTTCTTCTATGGTAATGTTCTATGACATGTCAAGGTACATTGCAAGCATTCCCTTCATTTTGGGTCCAGAAAAGATAGCAAGGTATCCAGTTTTTATGTGTGTAGACAAGAGAGTTCAGTGGAGGTTGGTGAAAGTTGAGCTTGTTTTTGTATTTGTGAGATAAAAATAGATGAAGAAAATATCAACATTGGCATTCCATATGTTGAGCATAGCTAAAACCAAGCCTAAAGAAAAGGGAAAAGATGGGGCAAGTCATTATGCTGCGTATACATGTCCATGTTATATTGTAGCAGATATTCAGAGGGGTTAGTCAATTGGGGGTTTGGGAAGAGTGTACATAATATTTTACACGCTTCTCATCTGAATTGGGTAGTTTAGGAAAATGGTACTTTACACAGTCCAAATCAGAGTTGAGTTGTCTAGGAAGATGGCACATTGCATAATCTTGATCAAAATAAGATTTAGAATAAACTTAACATGCAGTATTGTGGAGTCTAGACTCTAGGATATACCAATCATGGCTAATTTGAAATCACTTATTGGGTACTGTAAGATGGTAGTTTTGTGTTAGACCTTGAAGCAGGGCGATACTCTTAACTTGAAGCAAATTAATGTATGTCGGCAGTGAGGTTAAAGGGCGTGCAGTTTGATTGATCGGCTGCTGCTAGCTCTTATGACAACTGAGTTATCCAATCCTACCAGGGGATCAGCTACTTTTGCTATCTTCATTCCTAATATATGTTCTTCAGACCAATGAATATTCCTCTCTCTTTTCGCATCTTAAATGCTCACAGAAAGTTGCTCTATGTGACCTGTTGGGTTAGGTTGTGCGGGCGGTTTTAGAAAGTGAATATATCGTGATATATGGCTAAACATAAATATTACATGCAGGATATAGCAAATCTATAGCATCTCTAAATTCAGGATAAGGCTGGCCTAATGTATATACACGCTAGTCATATATGTACTTGCATAGTTTTTGAGTAACCAAACTGAAAGTCTTCTCTTTCTTGGTGGGGACCCGAAATCAAACAATATGTTTTCTTTGCATAAGAAGGCTCTTTGATCTCTCAAAATTCATCATTTAGCTTAAACCACAGACGTGTAGAACACCAATTTCTGATAAAAAAATAGCACGATAGAGACAAAAGGGCAAAAAGGGGGAAAAAATAACATGGCAGAGACAAAAGGGTAGAAAGGGGGAAAAAATAGTAGAAGAGCTCATCTTAGCACCTTCAACCCTGAAGCTTTCCCTAGTAAACAAACGAAGCTTTCTTCACAAACAGCCGAACGAGCTTTCTTCACAAATAGAAGAATGAGCTTTCTTCACAGCAAAATGAGTGGAAACGTAGCTTTCTTCACAATAAAATGAGCAGAAACATAGCATTCTTCACAAACAACAAACAACAGAATGAGCGGGAGTTCAACCTAACCCCAAAAATATAACTCGTCGAACACAGACCTGACAGATTGTCAAATACGATTAATTGAGATTGAGAATGGGAAGGGCAAATCCAATTACAAGTATTTTTGGGATTAGACAAAAGCTTGTTTTAGGCTATTTTGGGAATTCGTAATCCTATTCTGCATTCCAATTCTGCCAACCAAACAGGGAATATAAATCGTATTCTAATTTTCAATGCTAATTCCTGTGCTATTCCAGCAACCAAACGGGCCCTTATCGAATTGCTAAGAGGTCAAGAAAAGAATTTAAATAAAATATAGGAAGTGAGATAGGATATTCGATGAAATTGCTTCGAATGTATACAAAAGAAATGAGCGGAAGGAAATGAGAGGAGGGATATTTTTAAAATATTTTTATAGTTTTTTCCCTTTGATAATCTATTAGGAGAGAGGATAAGGAGTTGTAAATCTTTTTACATTTTATAGAAGCTTACTAACGAGTTCCTATTGTTGAATTTAATTAGCACCATATTTATTTCACCTTCTTATACTTTTGTTCTCTTTCTCTCAATATGTCTTGTCTCATGTTTTCTTAATTTCCATCTCTTTTTGTTTTGTCTCGATCTCTATTGAATGTGTATAGGATAATTCTGAAATGTAACTATACTTTGTAAATATACATGCATTTGTACTTACTACATGCATAAGATTGGGATGGACTGTGTTGTTTTGTAGGTTAGCCTAGAAGAATGCTGAAACAATATGATAATAACAAGTTATATGTAAAAGTTTTCCCTTCTATGAATATGTGGAAAATAAAGACACTTGAAAAAAAATATCGTAGAAATAGCAACACAAGTGCTACCATAACTAGGTACCTCTGTTTTGTTTTTATTTTGAATACAATGAAGAACTAGTTGTTTGATGTACTATACTCAAAATGAATGTTTGCATCATCTAAAAATATTTAAATGAAATTAAAATCAGCTCTCATTGCCAGAATAATTTTCTCTTTTTCTCGATTTGCATTGTTTCATTTTCATCTTATCCCCCATCTCTCTCTATATCAAAGCCAAAGGTTATTGATCCAAGTTTGTTTAAAAAATCTTTTAGAGTTGAAGGGTTTTTCATTGTCAACCATGGAAGCTCCGTGCAAGAGGTTGACAAACCCACATATCCCATGCATCAATGGGAAAAATTAGGATTATTTAGTAGTCACAATAAAGGCAATATTTTCTTGACAAGACTTGTAGGATCTTTTTGAAAATGGATACCCAAATCAGCAAATGCAACATTGTATAATGCATTGTCTCAAGAGAGAGTGGTAAAAAATATTTTAATATTTTTTCCTCCAAGACTTGACACTATTGTAGTGGGACTAGAAGAGGCAAAGAATCTCTCATAGTTTTTTATTAATGAGCTTCATTAATATCTCATTCCATTGTAGTCCACATTCATATTTGTGTGGACCTATGAAAAGACTCTCAATTGGTGCAAGTTACTATTTTACGAATTTTACTAATGAGCTTTAAAGGAAAACATAAATCAATTTTCTGAAACACAAGAATGAAGCATTTGATTTTTTCATGAATTCAAGGTTCTTGTTGAGAAGCATAATGGGAACTATATAAAAGAATTGGGAATGGATAAAGGTGGTGAATACATGTTATATGAATTTCTAATTTTTTGGAAAGACTACAGGAATCAAAAGGAATTCATAACTAGATACAAACATTAATAAAATTGGGTAGCAGAAAGAAAGAATAGAACAGTTGTAGAGATGGATAGAAGTATGTCAAAAGCCAAATGTTTTCCAAATATGATTTGGTTTGAAGTTGTACCGTGTGTAGACTATATAATAAATATATGCCCAAATATGAGTGTGAAGAATATGACTCTCAAAGAAGAATAGACCAAAAGAAAAATAGTGTTATTCATATGAAAGTATTGGATGTGTTGCATACGGTTTGAGACAAATCTTACACAACAAAGAAGAAAACCATAGTATGCTTGTTGGTTATAGTAAATGATCAAAGGCATGCAAACTATGTAATCTAATAACCAAGAAAGTTATAATCAATAGATATGTGTAATTCACAAAAGATGAATAAAGTGATGGAACTTTGGATGAAACAACTAAAATGGAAGCCAACTTACCACAAGATGAGAAATGAACATTTTGTATCAACAAGTGCTCCTTCAAGTCTAACTCCTCTGATACCCATTCAATCTCAATCAAGTTGTCAAATGAAACAATCATCAAGTATAAAATCAGCCCCATGCACACAAGTAAATACACCATTAAATATGCAATAGATACAATCTTCAATTAAAATTCTTAGTATTATTTCTTCAAGTCCATAATCTAAAATTTTATGTGATATGTCAAGCCCCATAATGGAAAGCTTAAGGAGACAAAAAATCATGATTTTAAGGGACATTTATTTGAAATCCCCTCTGGCTTCATGAAACATGAGAAGAAATCTAAAAATCCTAAGGTGAAAATAATGAGTTTCTTTCCATGGAAGAAACCCTTCTCACAAAAAATAATTCTCTATAAGAAACAAGGTGAATTCAAAAAAAAGTCCTTATTTCTTCTCCCCAAGTGTAGTAAATTAGAAAGGAAAGTTATTGATGTTGAAAATTAGGTGTTGGATTCTAATCATGGGAATGAAGAGTTGAGCCCTAATATGATAGATAGAAGATAAGACTCTTCACTCTAGTTCTAGTGAAAAGTGATTGAAGAAGTTGAAAATAAAGAAGAAAACTAGTTAAATGGAGGATAACAAGGCTGATACCTAGGAAACCAAAGAGGAGGAATATATTTATGAAATGGTAAAGCAAGTGTCTAAAGGAAGCCTAGAGGTGTTTGACCTAAGGATGAAGACTACAAAGAGAAAGACATGCAAAATACAAAAATAATAAAATGTATAAGGCTCAAGAGGAAGAAAAAGAGACTCATGTTGAGGTCAATTTGTGGTTGGACGAACAAAAGCATAGTAAATTCACTAGCAAAAAGAAGGACGAAGAGGTGGAGAATTTTTCTCTCAACCAAGTGAATGCTAAGCTAAAAGAGATGGAAAATAACTTTATGAATCACATAGACACCTTTCAAAGAAAAATAAGTTCTTTGAATAATATGTATAGAGAGGCTACAACCAACATAAAATTTGGCGTCATGGTGTCTAGCATTTGTAGAATCTAATGAGAAATTATGAAAACATAGTCTTTGGGGTCTTTTCTAGCAAGAACAAGCTAAAGAAATATGGCAAGGAAAACATGGATAACCAAGGTGAGGAACATGGTTTGGAAACTCTCACTAACTAAACTAAAGACCTCAATAAGCTTGGCAAGAACTAACAAGCCATCAAGAATATCTAATTTCAATGGCTTGGCTCTATGGGAATCTCTCATTTTTTTATTGTTTTAGATACATAATTATTTATAGTTTTATATTTTTAGAAATGTTATGTTAAACTTTATGGGTTTAGATTCTCATGACATCAATGCATTTTGTTGTTTTAGTTTTAGTTATTTCATGTACTTCCTGAGTAGTTATCTTTATATTGTTGTGGTTTATGGTTTAGGTGGTACTATTAAGAACATGGTTGTTTTGATAATTTAGTTTGAAGCATTGACATTTGGCTATTTTGATAGTTAATGTTCTAGCTTGTTACTTTAGTGTCAATGCCTATGGCATTGCTTGTTGTTTGTAAGATGTTTTATGGGTTCAAGACCCTTGCCCACCTTCTCTATCAAAAATTTCAAGCTTATAATGTTTGTAGGCCATAGCCCAAAATCAACTTCAAATTAGTAGTAACACAACAATTTTGATGATAAGCCAGAATTGTAGTATATCTACAATAAAAATATATCTTTCTTTGCATAACACTATAATGGCATAATACCCCCTATAATAGGTCATTGAGAAAAAATTTCATAAGAAAAAGGAAACCTTTAGTATTCCACCCAAGCTTCACAAAATTAAGTCATGTTTGTGGAAAAAGACAAAAATAATGGAGTTCAGTTGTATATAATAAAAGCCAAAAATAATGGAAGTCAGTTGCATATAATAAAGAATCGGACATGCCACTATATAGTTAATTACTAATTACTAATAATGACTCAATCAAATGTTGATACATATTATAATGCCTTATGTTCATGAAAAATCTAATTTCTATTTAAGAAAGATTAAGGAGTGCACTATTTTTTGTTCTATCAAATAACATAGTGAATTTAATAGTCCAGGTAGATGGGAATTGAATGGAATGCATAGCACTTAATTAGACCATCCATGTACATGTTCATGTAGGGTACTAGAATGGTAGGGTAGAGGAATGGCATGGTAATGGAGATGACAAGAGAGTGGAGACACCAGGATATTTGCAAGATTTGATAGCAAGCAATGCTCATAATTTTCATTCAATTTGGTTATTTCATTTGTAGGCCACATTTTATTTGCAGTGTCTTCTAAAAAACCTATTAGTAATTTTAATTGTTTTATTGATGTAAGCTTTTCATTTCCTTATCTTAATATTTGCACATAGTAATGAATTTTAAATTGATTTACTCTTATTCTAATTCTTTTCAACATCCATAATTTTAATAACAATTTATATTTTCTCATTTTATATAGGAAATCTAGCCCATAGATTTGGTGCTCTATATTGCATTATTGTTGCAAATCGTGAGTTTGTTCTACCTCCATTTTTATATTTTTTTTTACCATGATGATGATCATTCTTTTTAATGTCTAGATGGTTATAAGATGATTGCAGTAAGGGCATGAGGTAATTATGTTGCATGATTGCATTTACCATATATTTGAGCTCGTAAATGTCAGCCATAGATTCAATCAACCATTTAACCAAGAATTTAATTTTTCTTTTATGCATTTGGAAAACTATATTTTAACATTCATGAAAACTATTCTCATGTATTTAGATAAATGAAAATAATTTGTCGATTTGATTTGTATATTTATTCATTTTATTTTTAATAAGCTAATGGAATGGTTCTATTCTAGATTAATAGATATCTAATTTTTTCAACTATTTTTTCCAAATCAATGGAAAGATTCTATTTTTCATGCTGCACTAAAAATGGAAAGTATGATAGCTTTGAAAATCTAAATAATCTTATACAATAAATTTCATTCTAAATATGTTGCTTTATCTTAGATTTTTCTACAAAGGAATGAAGTTAATATTTTTTGTGAAGCTTTATGATTTTGATAGAACCTTAAATAAACCTTTGTTCATTTAAATTGTTTTATTGCAATGTTTGAAGTTTAAGATTACACTAAAATTTTACCAAACAAATATTTAAACTATTTTTCTTCTTGGTAAAAACAGATTTTCTGATCTATTTGATTTCAAATAATTGGTTGCCAACATCAATCCTTATCAACAATCTAGTATAATTCAATTTAATAATTACTTTTATTATTTTATTTATTCTAAAATTATTTTTGAATATTCTTGAATTATTTTGGCTTTAAAGTATTTCTAAAAAAAAATTGTTTTGTTTTGGAGAATTATAAAATAGAATGTGCAAAATAAGAATAAATCAAGTTCCTAAATATAGAGATATAAGTTAATATTAAATTCATGAAATTAATAATGCTAGATGACAATGTTACTACACTACAAATTGTTTAATATGTAAGACGTTTAATGTTATTTAAAATGAAAAGATTTTTAAAGTAAGTGAATGATATAATTAATTTTAAAAAATATTAAACTTACATCTTAATAATGGTATAATCAACATATCTTTTAAACTTTAACCAAACAAGATAGTGTTAAATTCTAGGGTTTAATTAGATCAAAAGTGGGATCAAATGTATATTGTTATTATGTTAATGGTAAATTACAACTAATCATATATTTTCAAGGTGGGGTATAATCAACTTTTAAACACATAATTGTATTTTTTATCTCTTTAAAAATATTCTTTGATCATTTATCCTAGGTCATAGAAAATCATATCGGTGAAATATGATTGAACTAGTTATGGAAAACCATGAAGATCTAGAGATCATTGAAATTCCATATACCACTTATGAGCATTCAACTACGAGCAATAACTCGATTACAAGTTCTCACCTATCAAGTGTCCAATCAAATGACTTCAGTAATACAGATCTCCATAAAATGGGAAGAGAAATTGTGTTTTCCACAGAGAACTCATCGAAAAATTTAAAATCATCATATTACATCTACATGTAGTTGAAGGAGATGATGTTACTTTCATTCAAGAAACGGTTAAATCATTGAGTGATAGCTAAAATATATGCTACTTTTGGAGGATTCTATAGGGAGCTATTTTATGATGAGCAATATGAGCAAGGCAACTCTATGTTAATCAAGGATGAATTCCTCAAATATTTGAAAGAAATGTAATAGAACAAAAACTCTAAGTATGACATGCACCAAATAATTTTGTAGTGTGAAGAACACAATTTTGTATTTACTAAAATAGAAATAAAATTTTGTATTTTGGCCAATATAAATATATATTTTGGTATTTATTCCTCTATTCATCGCATATAAATATAAATATTAAAATTAAATAAAATACCACATTTATACATTCATGATTAATATACACAGCTATATCTTTGCTTGAACATTAATAATAAAAGTACACATTTTATAGATGTTTGTGTGTTTTATATTTTTTAAGTCAAGTTTTAGAATATTTATTTTCTATATTATTAATAAAAAATATTGGAACATTTTTAAATACTCTATATTTTTCTTACTTTTAAAATTTATCTTTAAGGTAATAAAAACAAGTATTGTATTTATCGATGTTATATATTCTTTTTATATATTAGCTATGGTTAGATAGAAGAAACTCTTATTTGAAATAGAGGAGCAAAGAAAATAATACAAATAAGAATATCAACAAGAGTATTATAGATGTTGTATGTAGAGAATGGTAGATGCTCAAACAGATCAATTTACAAGTCACATGAAAGAATTTGAAGGAGAGCAACATGGTAAATGTAGATCTGGGGTCATTTTTGAATAGATACAAAGTGAAGCATTAGTAGAGGGTTATGTTAATACAAATATAGGCAACCAAACACCTAAGGATTTGTCTCATCCTCAAAAAAAAGGCATGGAAAACTTGTAGCATGGGAACACAAATAGAAATATGGGTCAATGCACATCTAAGGAGGTACATGGACAACGTGTGATAAGAAAAGATGATGTTGGGGTACATCATATACATAATGAAGGTCTAGATAATATAGAACAAGTACAAAATAATCCCCAACTATAGGAAACACAAAAAATTAGACGTCAAGGTGATATTGAAATGAATGTATGCAATCAAGATTATTAGAGGAATGCAGAAGATGAAGCTTTAAAGTCAGTTGAATATGTTGCAGAAACACTAGAAACATACATTAAAATACAATACAATCAAGTCCTCAATCATGTCAACATGGTTTACCTAATGCAAATGGATTGCTAGATATATATTTAATGAAATTTCAATTGGCATTTTGAAATAAATTGGATAGATTAGCATCACTAGAAATGTGTTATATGTCAAGAGTGTTATATAGGAATTAATGTCTACCGCACTCCCCAAGGTCTTGTTTGCACTAGATGTAGACAAGAAAAAGATATTCATAGATTCTCAATTCAAAATAATATGGATCCAGAACCACAACCAATAGAATTAGCAAATTTAACTCAACTAGAAGAAATGCTCATTGCACATGCTAGCCCAATTTTACAAGTGACACACACAACTAGTGGTCAATTAAAATATAGAAGGCACACAATAAGTTTCGTAGAGAATGTTGAAAGTGTGCCAAAAAAATTACCACATTTAGTTAAAGATCTTCCACTAATTGTAGTACATAGAAAGGATCAACATGGAACAAGCTATAACTTTATTGAACAAATCTTGTGTATATGCTGCCTTAAGATATAAAATTATGCATGACAAGCTCTATTTTGATGTGATTATTAATGAAAATACTCTCGATAATATATCATGGAAATGTAGATCATAATGTTTTAAATGAGTTAAAAACAGTGCACATGGAGTTTGATTCAAACAAAAATGACATAGTTTTAGTGGGCCCTTTAGTGGAGACAGATGAGAGAAAAGTAATAAAGCACACAACATCAATGGCATCAAAACCATCAAATTCCTGAAGGGAAATGGAGTTGATTCATGAATAGATCAAAAATCCCAACATAGACCAAAAAACAATGATGGATTGGCCTAACATCAGTGCATCTCCTATTAATGAATATATCACACCGGGATTGATTGACATTACATTCCCCTCATTATTTTCTAGTGGTAAATGTAATTTGTTAGAACCATGACTAAAAAGAGTATATATGCATGAATATGTCAAGCACCTAATATGATACAAAGATAAAATAGATTTGGAAAGCATCTAAGGTTTCGTTACTATATGATGAATATGAAATTATGAGACACTGAGCACATACCTCAACAAGTGTTTGCATGAAAAGAAGTCTACAAGAAATGCCAATTATAATACAAGAATTGTATGAACATATGGACAAAATGTGACACTCTCATCTTGCAGATAGATTGATGCAATTTGGAACCACTTTAAGGGGAACATGGTCTTATTGGACAAACTGTCAATTAGAATTGATAGACATGCTTCATCAACTTGGAATGCCAACAATATATTTTACATTAAGTGCAATAGACTTGTACTAGCCAGATTTGCATGCAATGATGTTTGGAACACCACCAAGTGATCCACGAGAAGGACAAATGTGGAGGAAATATTATTGACTATCCACACATTGTTGCACAATACATGGATTTAGTAAATACAACTTTCATAAAAGAGATACTTGAGAATGGGATGAATGTTGAAGACTATTGGTTTAGATATGAATGGAAACATAGAGGATCTGCACATGTCCACAATTTTATATGGTTAAAAGAAGCATCAAAAATGGAAAGTATTGATTGGAATAATCAATATCAATTATATTATGTTGCATCATATCTCCATGATTTTTTTCATGCATGTAACCCTCGACGAAATACACACCTCCATAATATATAGGTATGATTGTAGAAAGTTATAAAATTAAACATTCTTTATTGTGGTAACTTTACATAAGAGCACATATGACATTAAATATTTAAATTTATGTTTTAGGATTATCAAAATTTTAGTGTACACCCATGTTTCAAAAACACCAAACAAATCGTTGAAAATGATTTTAACACTAACTATGACGAGATTCTAAATACTATACAAAGACACACAGTGTATAAAGAAGATGCATGTTTGCACAAAAAGAGAGGGAAATTAGTTCACAAGAAAACACTTCCTAACAAATTTTATTCATTTGAAATGTTAATATTCTTCTCCTTTAATGTATCATTGTATTTACCAATAAAAACATGTTAATGAAATATAGGTATAATGCACCATGGCCATTGAATTTACAAGGATATAGACTGAAGAAATATTTAGAAATTGGTGAGAAAATAATTGAGCCATTCTGAAATGATAATAGATTTAACTCATACAACCATTACATACTTCAACTCTGGAGAGAAAATATTGATTGGCAACCTATTATGTCTAAGCATGCAGTGATTAAGTATATTACCAAGTATGCATCTAAAGCTGAAAGAATTTTAGAGACATACCATCAAATATTATTTCGACTAGCAAATGTAGAAAATCCTGATTATTTAGCATTAAAGGCATATAGATGACTTCTCACTAAAACATTGATAGAAAGGGATATTGGGGTACAAGAAAAAAATCATATGCTATTAGACCTTCCATTGGTGTAGAGTAGTAGAGTATTTGGGTAAGTGCACCAAGTTGTGCTGCCAAAATGGTGACACCACTTTTTTTTTTCTAATTCTCAATAGCATGTACACGTAATGGCTTGGGTATTTAGAGCCATAGCATGTACGTGCTATAGTGCTTATGCGCTATAGCATGTACATGCTTTTGAAAACCCCAACTTTCATAAATGGGCTACAAACCCACAACAAATTCATTTTAACTTTGTTTTCCAACTGATCCTTCTCACAACGTGCACATGTTTCAAAAAATTAAAGGTTTTTAGCACCTGCTTGTCAATATGCCTCGTCACTATCAAAGTTTGAGATCATGAGCATGCCATATGTTGTTTGACCTTCTTTTTGCATTGTTTTATATTTTTTCATATTGTTTTGTAGGTTTTCTTTTCAAATTTTCTTTAAATTTGTTTATTTATTTAGATTTCAATTGATTTCTTATTAGGAAATGTGAATAATGAACTAGAAAATCCCCAAGAAGATGAAAACTAAAACCCTCAACAAGATCCAAACCAAAACCCTCCACAACAAGAACAACAAATTCTACAACCTGCACCAATTGAAAGACCTCCTGCTAGCACACAAGAAAACATAATAAATGAAATAGAAAGAGGAAAAACTAAATTAGAAGGACTCATTGGTAGGTCAAAAGCTTGTGGACAAACCAATCTAATGAGAGCTCAATTGGCATCCTCCCTCAAGTTCATTAAGAACCACAAAGCTTATGGTAGTGGTCAGTTAGATATTTGGCAGGTTAAGAGGGATAAACAAAACATATATTATGCAAATAAATTATCATATCAAGATGTTAAAAAAAAAAGATATACCAAAAGGAAGGATTTTTGCATTATTTAGAAAGCTTGGTGAACAAGATTCTGCTATAGAGGGAACTAAACGGTTCCCCATCCATCAGTGCATACACGATAGTATTAGAAATAATTTTTGGGATAGATGATGGATGGTTTTTGATACCCCTCCTTGCAATAATCATGAGGTCCCAATGTATTTCTTAAGGAAATTGTATTGTGAGTTTGTCCTTGGGGAGATCCCCAATTATTTTGATATATTAGACTCTTAGGGTAGAGGTGGGGGTCATCATTTGAGAGGCCAGAGGCACGTCGTGACTCTAATGTAGTTAGGGCACCTATGGTCAAGCCAAAGGGTGAGCATGTGACTATTCCTTCTGTTGTGAAGGAACATGTAGAGGCCAACACTCTAAGGACTATTAGTGCTTTGATGTAGACCCTCATTCATTGTGCGAGTCCATTAATTGAGAAGGAGCCTTTTCCACATCACGGTCACATGTCCACATCATGCAGATCCTTATGCACATTTGGTAGTCATGTTGGAGATGGTGCGGATGATGGGTTAGTGACTGATCAATTCTTGAATGAGACATTTGGTATTGAAACATAGGTAAATTACAATTATAATAAACTAATTTCATCACATTTCCTATGTATAGTGAATGACTAATTAATTAGCATGTATTGACATTGTTCAAAATTCAGGGTCAGAGTGTTGGCGGCCTTTGTAGTGATTCCTCGCCCCTATTTTTTGTCTCGTCAATGAATCCAGAGGTATGTATCAATTTAATAATTTAAATTAATACATTTATTTATTAAATAATCATATGAAGGATTGAAAAAAAAATATATGCATGTGCATCAGTTCTCTAGAGGACCATTGACTTTCACTATGGACTTTGAGCCTAGATGTGACATGAGTTTCATTGAGGTACATTTGTTTCATGTTTCATGTTATATGTAACATATATTGTATGACATGCAACTCTTGACATCTAAGAATCCTCATCTTCGACAATCCGTCAATCATGGAGTGGCTATAGCTATGGCTAGTTCATAGCTATTGACCAAGGTATGAAAGAATTTTCATGGCTCTAGTTGTTGTTTATAATAGTTAGTATCAAAATTTCTAATGTTATTTATAAGTGATTATATTGATTGAATTGTTGTAGGGTCTTGTCACACCCAATCATCCACAAGCCTTCGAGGTGGACTTGCAGAGCAACTATATGATGGTGGTATGAAAATAATTATTTTTGTGTGTACATATATTTGATTTAAATGTATAATAATTATTGATTCATATCTACTTTGTTTGTATCGGCTTGAGTTAGAGAAGAGCCTCAACAAGAGGACGAGTGAGTGTGTGAGGAAGACCCCATCATCGCCATCATCTCCCTCCACGTGACAACTAAAGAAATCTAGAGATTTGTTTCTATCCCCTCATGGGAAGGAGAAGATATAGTTGATAGACATACATGTATAGGCATCAACAAACATATATGTTGGATTTTATGTCAGTGGCCATATTTGATATACATTTGATGTATATATGACAGTTTATATTTGATGTATGACATTTATTTTGATGCATGACATTATTAGACTAATGACATTATTGGTTAATATATGATATGTTTTTTCATGTACGACATTATTGGTTATCATAATATATTATATGTTCCTTCATGTATGACACCCTTGGTACTCATACACACGTACCCATGTACTGGGTATATGTATCCCAAGTACTGGGTATTCAGTGGAGAGCATCATAGCTAAGGACCTTGATTGAGATTTCAGATTTTCTTTTTTGGTTTTTTGTTTGTGTATCAGCTCATTGTTTATCAAGCTTAATTCAATACCTAATCAATTTGAACCTTTGATAGAATAATGAATAATAATAAACTTTATCATTGTTTGAGCATAAGTTTATCATTTCCAATATGTCATCATCATATGATTTATTATCTTGTTCATGTTTATAGTTTTCCTTCTTTTTTATTTGTTTATCAAGCTTAATTCAATACGTAATCAGTTTGAAACTTTGATACAATATTGATCAACAATAAACTTTATCAGTGTTAAAGCTAGAAATTTATCATTTGCAATATGTCATTGTCATATGATTTATGATCTTCTTATTCATGTTTAAACCCCTTCTATGTTATACATCTAAACATTTATCATAAATTATTATTACAAACATGTAACAAATCTGAAAATGAAAACAATACATTATATTTGCAAACTTTTTCATTGTTCTTGATTTGAAAAATCATTATCATGACTTGTAAATTCAGGTTTTCAATAAATATAAAAGTATAATTAAAAATAAAGTTTGACATACCCAAGTATCCCCATTCCCTATTATAAAAAATAGTTTTACCCATACCCATACCTATACCCTAAGTACCCCTGCACTTGTATATTATACGTGGATCTTGGTGTTTATTATACACCTATGTGGTTTATAGGATCTCTTGCTACTTAGAACATCCCCTAACCTTGCCCAACCTCCTCACCAGGTTAACTAATCCAACCTCGCAGCATCACTCCCTTACTCTTCTACGAATAGTATCCTTCCAAATGTTTTATAGGTCTACTAGGGTACCATAAAACTCCCTAGTCCAACCAAGGTTTCCATGATGTCCTAAGGTATTAGTGTAACACTTGTACTATGCTTGAATGGATAAAAATAATGGGTTTGTACCTGATTTCAAGATTTCTTCACAAAAGGGCTACACAGAGAGTCCCTAATTAGGCCTCCACCTAGATTTCTAGGGCCAATAACTCTTTTTTGGTGTAGGATCACCCACTCTACCTTCAACAAGCACCATAAATATTTTAGAATAAGGTCCTTATCACCTTTAATCATGCTTAGGAATAATAAATTTAACATTGGATCTCATTGTAAGGCCATAGTTACAAGATTGGCATTTTATAAGCCCTTGTGTAAGTATTGGTCATTAATGATCCAAGGCATAGGTATTTACATTTTTTTAATGTTAAAATCTTTTAAGGATCATAAATATAAGGTTAGGACCAATTTTGGTCACTAGATATGCAAAATTGCTCTAAAAGTTGTCAAAGCAACTTTGAGCAACTTCTTAAAAAGTTGCTAAAACTTGTAAAATCCTCTCCCAAACATCTAGTTATTTAAAACCACTCATATAACCATTGGTATCATCCTATATAAGCCCTTGTAGGTGGGTGATAGGATAGATATGTAATTTTGGCATTGAAAGCAATAAAATCATCATTTTTCCTTGCATAAACACATGTTGCGGACCCTGGTATGGATGTGTCTAGAAAATTGGAGATGTCTTACTAGATCTAAAAGTTTTGAAATTTTATCTATTTCATTTTGCAACAAGTATCATGTTCTAACTCTTCATAGTTTGAAAGATAATTCAATTTTTATTGCTGGCTGCCCAAAAATCAGCCTACAAATCAGCAACTTGCTAGAGCTGGTTTATTTTGGCATATTCCACCATGGGAAATTGATTTTTTTTGGTGGAATACAAGGTTTAATAATTTAATTTCATATTCTTAAATTTTATTTTCTAGAAGATGCAAGGAAGTGAGTTTGCCGCCATACCCTAGGTGTGCTTCATGAAGAGTACACCAAATCAACATTTACAATAGTCCGTCTAGATTGAGTTGTTCAGTTCACCAAAGGCTAAGATCCTAGAAATTTGTCTCATTTAGATGCCCCCACATGTCTTAATTTTTGGATTGTATTTATCTTTTTAGAAAGTGTACCTGCAGTGCAAGCGAAGCCCTAATTAGGCCTTCAAATCTGGTCTAATGTTGCAACAACAACAACCTCCATTCTTCTCCATGTTTGGGAAATTTGGCATGTCTCATAAGACCCAAAAGGGTATCCAAATCATTGGTCAATTCACCATTTCCTTTGGAAGAATCATTCTAAGAGGGCTACAAGCCAATTTAGTGGTTTTTCAAAGCAACTTCATACTATAAGTTGTCTTTGATGAAATGAATCATGGATTCATGTTTTTTAGGACCTAAATAGGCCATCATAGTGATTTTAGGCCACCCATGGTGTATGTATTCAGTTTTTGGGATTTGATCCCTCTTCTGGATAAAGGAATCTTGTAATGCATATTGAGTTTTTGGTGCTTGGTGCTTGGGTAGACCTAGTTATCAGGTTACCTTGTCTTGTGGCGTTGTGATAACTTTCCATTAAGCCCATGTCCATACTTATGATAGGTATTTTTCACTAGGACCCTTCACCTTGGGTGTTGAGGGAATTTGAGCATTTCCACCATTCCTTGTTGTTTGAAGACTTCTACTATGTACTGCTGCATCACTTTGTCTCAGAGTTTCAATACCTCTAGTCTTAAGAAAAATTATACATATGATCCATGCTCAAGTATTTTTAGGGTCTTAGGGTGTGTACAAGCTGTACAACAAAAATAACAAAATTAAGGGTTTGGTAGGGCATTCTTACCTACCTACAGTCCCACTTTTAACACAATTTCCACACTTCATCAAGACTCCTCCTCCACAATTTAGAACCTCCTCATACTCCTCTTCAATCCCTCAAAAGGGAAAAAATTCATTCTTCAAGCTTTGCTCTTGAGAGCTCTTTCTTTGCTGATACTCCCTAGTCGAGCATTGCTTAGCTCACCTAGGGCTTGGTCAAAGAATTATGTGCACTCAATTTGAGGGCCCTTGCTTGCATAATATAATACATCTTTTGGAATCCCTTTTCTCATTTAGGCTGTGAATTTTGGAGTGCCTATTGTCATCATCTTTAACACTACTATTGCCATAATGCTATAACTGTCACATTCTCTTATCTATGTTGTGAAACACTTCCACCTAGCATTGTCTAGGATGTTGGAGTAGATCTTTTATTTAGTTTTAATATTTTTTCTTGTCTCCCAAATGGGCATGTGCATTTATCACTCGAGCGCATTTCATTCAAGTATTGTTATTATTTGTGTCATGAAATCTTTAGGTGTTGTTAAGCCATTTTGGATGGCATGAAATCCTAAGTAATAAAGCATGCACATTATTTTTGTTTATTATTCTTTGCTTGTTTCCATAGCTATGTGACACTTAAGTTGTTTAATAAATTAATATTATAGTTAGAAGGTTTGGCATTGATGGTTGTGGATGTAATATTGCAGCTGTAGCGTTGAAATTGTGTTGCTAAAATAATGTATTAACTCATGGACCCATATTTCAATGTTTCACAACCTCACATAGGGTGGTCTCAGAGTAATGGGCTTTTTCAATTATAATTAGTCATTTATTTATTCACTAGTGTAGAATGCCTCTATAGTAAAGAGGTTTCAGATCAAAAACATTTAGAAATGTTGGTTGATTACTAAATTCAACTCATTGATTAATCTACTTACCAAAAGACTGTCAATCTAAATTATGAATTACATGTAACTAGATTATATAATTTATTCTCCACAAATCATATTCAACTATTATTATTATTTAGTTTCTTTTGAAAGATTGAACTATTATTTCTGTGCTATAGCTGAAACTAAACATGAGTAAATGTCTCTTTTGCACTGATTCTTAATTTATTATGTTTCCTAGTTGAATGATGAAGGTGTTGAATGTGTAGGATTTTTTGGTTTCTTTTGCATGCACATTAAAAAGAATTTGTGAAAATATGTAAAACAAGTTGGGGATGTCAAACCTTACAAAGAATTTGGTCTCATGGAGAGGCCTAGAACTCCTATGTTTCTCATCTAGAGGTGGCCTCATGAAATTATCCAATCAGCTATTCATTTTTTCTTTCAATCATTCTAAAAAATTAGTGGTTATTCTTTTTTGGTAGGAAACTCTACAGAGTCGCTGGAGAGGAGGCTTTAGCTATGCAGCCACCCCATTGAGAATTAGAGCATTTTGTCCCCAAATGGAAGCTTTATGTGTGGTAATTTTTAATGAATGTGGGATCTAGGACATTGCAATTGTCAAATAGAAGTTTTATATCTCATGAGGACGCTTTAATGCATCTAGCTAATTTTATTTTCAGCACTACCCACTAAGAAAATTATTATGCACCCACTTACATGGGAACAATTCTTAGTTTAGGTTTCTTAATCTCTCCACACAACATTCACGCCTCCTACAATAATTTTTCAAGTTTTTGCAACCAAAATCATCAGTTAAATTCTATCTAAAACACATTACTGCACCAAAGTTATTGTATGGGGAAAAACTCTTCAAACATTTGAGTAGATGCTACAAATTTTTTGTGCCCCTATTTTATTTGGGGTCAAGGATAGTGCCTAAAGGACATGCACATTGAGTGGAGTAAATGTTAGCAGAAGCATAATTATGACTGAAAGAGGTTGAGAACCATACTGGGCTGGAGAAGATGAGGGGAAAATAAATAATAGAATAAGTTAGATGTTAAACTTTAACTAAAATGAACAATATTATCAAAGAGGTACAATCCAATATGTTGTACATATTGGTTCCTAATATATTCCCCTAATCTACCACTAAGCTATCTCCTAGAGAATGACAAGGCCAGATATGTCACTACAACTGTTTGTAGTTAACAAATATGTTAGGACAGGTGCCACTTGACATGTGTGGCAAGTTTTTAGAAGACTTAGATTGTTGTCTTTCTTTGATGTGTTTTTTAGGTGATGATTGTGTTGTTGATAGAGCAACAAAGGGCTTATTTTAGTACAGAAAGAGTTATATATCCCTGAGTCCCCCAAATCCTTGAGAAGCATTAATACCCATTGTGTCCAATTGTAGAATGAGATGTGGAGATTTCTGAGCAATTTGCACATTTGTCTACCCCTATCCTTTGGTAGGAACTTGTTGTGCTTCCACTATTAGGAAGAGGTTGTCTCTTGTTGGAAAAATTAGATGTTGATTGTTGATGATCTGGTTACTATTGGTTGGGGTGGCACATAGAGGATTGAGTACAATTGAAAATAGAGCCTTCGCAACATTGTAGATTTCAATAGAGATGACTAGTAATGGTGTGAGAGTTTTGAATTGAAAAAAAGGTACATAAAAAGCTAGATAGGAATATTGAGCTCAAAGGTGGTATCTAATCCTACTTATTTGGTGATGTTATAGCTCACAATGCAGTGGACAAGCTTGTGGTGTTGCCTATACTTGGTAGTTATGCCTATAAATGTTTTGCATATGTTGCTATATTTGTTTAATTTATGTGATGAATTCGATGGCTTTGTCAACTTCATCTTAAGATAGAGTAATTGGTGCTAAGGATAGTAGCACAGGATAAGCTCTATCATTCAATTATAGAAGTTGAAATTGGAGTAACATGGAAAGGGTTGTGGTTTGTAGAGTTGGCAAGACCTTTTCCATAGTTGTGCTTGATGAAAAGTAGGCTTTCATCTCATGTGTGCTTCTTGAAGTACTACATTTGAAGAAGGTGCACTATTAATCCTTTTATCAAAGGAAGTAGATCAACTTTGTGCCCGTCAATGACCAAATTTCCATGTGGGGCTGTCTCAAAAACAAGCGGGATTGATTAGAGATGATGGTACTTTAACTTTTTTAACAACTCAATAAGTTTCACAATTCTATGTTCATCAGTAGAAACTATAGTTTTTTTTCTCTTATCTAACAAAATTTGCAAGTTGTGAGCATTTAGTATTGGCCATGTTAAATCTCCTTAGCACAGGATCTGTCTATCCCATGATGAATAACTATTGTTGAATCACTAATGATTTTTTCCATAATTTACCCACCAATCCATTATTTCAACATATGTTGAGAAGAGAAGGGCAATGTTTGATAAAAAGATGCTAGTTGATCATCATTTCTATGACTGGAACTTTGTTTTGTTCTTCCATTGTTCCCATTCTATCTATTTAGTATATAATTCCCTCGATGTTTTGCATGTGTGTTTACATATTGTTCCAAATTTGTCATTGTCCTCCTCTCTATTTTGACCTAATTGCACACCATGTTTACAAGCTTCCATTATTCAAATAGTTGTTTACATTTGTAGTTTAGCTCTAATACCATGTTGAATTCCAAAGATCGATGATGCAAATGTAATGGCACTCCCTATTCAAGTTATCTGTGTTGCAAATGCAGCATTCTCTTAGATTTATATATAGAGAGGATAGGCCATGAATAGACATGTCCCTTCATGGGAAATGTGTATTCATTAATTAGATAATTAATAATAATAAAAAATTTAATATGATATCATATATATAGATATAATGTTCTCATATAACAATGACCTCATATCTCAATATAAAGAACACACACACACACACACACACACACACACACACATATAAACTATATATAGGTTTATCTTATCGAACCTATCAAATATTGACAAATAGAACTATTTCTAGAGGTGAGATTGATTTCATAAAAGGCATGAGAGTTACCATCTTAGAGAATCTGTCTATTGCAACATACTTAGAATTGTTTCCCTTTCTGTAGTTGGATAACTAGATATGAAGTCAATGGAACTAGGATTCCTATGACTTGCTCCATGACTCACTTACCCTCCTAGGAGTAAAATTCTTCCAAAATACATATGTAGGTCTACCAAGGTTCCAAACCATTATTCAATATAAGACAATGAACTAAAAAACATCACAATTTACAAATCTATCATTTAGGAGCATGTTAAAGTGATTGGTATTTTTGAATGATAATGCAAGAGGTAGTGAATGTATTCTTTGCTATTCAAAAATATGGCATTACATAAGATAAGATCCTTGAGAAATCCTCATAATGATGCAAAATAGTGATCTCTATGATTCCTTTGATAGTTTTGACACAATCTTATAAACCTATGGCACATTAGAATATGTGCCATATTAAGCCTACCTCTAATAAACCCTTAAGATCATGAGTTATGATGAGGAGGAAAAGTTATGAGCCCTTTAGAATCTTCTCCTCCTAAACATCACACCATGTTTTCTCCATGATATTTTCAATTTGGGGGAGATAAATAGAAACTTATGAACTCTTGTAAGCAACTTAATGTGCCATTATCTTTCTTAGGGACATTTTAGTTAGGTGTGCTTGAGAATATTTTAGTGCTCAATAGGACAAAAAAAGGTTAGGGATAGCATTTACATGACCACCTAGAGCTAATGGAATAGATAGTTTGATCCTAGGATGAAAGGTGAGAGAGATTTGACATTTGGCAACTTTGTATTGGCCAATACTACAAGTTTTAGCATCACCCGAGATGGTGTCACAAAATCAAAATGAAGTATGATCTTCAAAAAGTGAGAGAGGTTATTGTAGGTCTCCACAACAAGGTGCTATAGGAACTAGAATCACATCCATACCTCTCACAAGCTCCAAGATATGGCCTATCAAAGATCGCTTCCCTATGGCATTTAGAGACCCTTAGGGACATTTTGGTTTGGCATGCCCGAGAATTTTCAAGTGCACAATAGAATAGGATGAGGTTGGGGATAGGGTTTACCCAACCACTTAGAGCTAACAAAATAGAGAGTTCAATCCCATGAAGAAAGGTGAGAGAGATTTGGCAGTTGGCAACTTTGTACTACCCAACACTACAAGTTTTAATATCGCCTAAGATGGCAACACAAAATCAAAATGGAGCAAGATCTCCAAAATGTGAGAGTTGTTAATGTAGGTCTCCACAACATAGTCCTATAGGAACTAAAATCATATCCATACCTTACACGAGCTCTGAGATATGCCCTATCAAACATCTTTTCCCTATGGCATTTAGTGACCCTTAGGGATGTTTTGGTTCACCGTGCCCAAGAATGTTCAAAAACTCAATGAGATGGGATGAGGTTGGGGATAGGGTTTAATTGGCCACCTAGACCTAAAAAAATAGACAGTTTGATCCCATGATGAATGGTTAGAGAGATTTGGTAGTTCACAATTGTGTACTAGCCAACACTACAGGTTTCAACATCACCTGAGATGGCATCGCAAAATCAAAATAGAGTAAGATCTCCAAAAAGTGAGAGAGGTTACTATAGGTCTCCATGATATGGTCCTATAGGAACTAGAATCACATCCATACCTTGCACAAGCTTTGATATATGCACTGTCAAAGATTGTTGACCTATGGCATTTAGTGACCCTTAGGAATGTTTTCATTCGGCATGTCCAAGAACATTTGAGCACTTAACGGGATGGGAAAAGGTTGGGAATAGGGTTTACCCAACCAACTAGACCTAATGGAATAGATAGTTTGATCCCATGATGAAAGGTGAGAGAGATTTGGCACTTAGCAACTTTGTACTGCCAACACTACAAGTTTCAGCATCACCTAAAATGGCATCGCAAAATAAAAATGGAGTATGATCTCTAAAAAGTGAGAGAGTTTATCGTAGCTCTCCACAAAATGATCGTATAATAATTAGAATCACATCCATATCTCACATGAGCTCCAAGATATGCCCTATCAAAGAACACTACACGATGGCATTTAGTGACCCTTAGGGACGTTTTGGTTTGACGTACCTGAGAATGATTAAGCACTCAATAGGATGGGATGAGATTGGGGATAGGGTTTACCTAGCTACCCAGACCTAATAGAATAGAAATTCAATCTCATGAGCCTATATCTACTAAGTTGCAAATTTGAGCAACTTTTACAACTTTCAACAATGCAACTTTGAACAAAACGTGCAAATTTTACATTTTTCACTTCATTCCAATTCTAAAACTTGAAAAAGGTTTGGAAACACTAAAATAAATTATTTATAAATGATTAACTCTTCACCAATTCCCAAACTCCTCGAAAGTTGTTAGTATTGTTACAATTTTTCTTTGACAACTTTTGCAATTTTTTGCAATTTTTGACATCTTAACTGCTAGGTGCCTAAAACTTAACCTAATGACCCTAAGGACCTTTATAACCTTCTAAGAAATATAAAAGTCATTTTTTCCATGAAAAATCACCTATATTGCTCATTTTTATACCTAAAAGGTGGCGTGTAGTGTAACAAGAGAGACTTGGTCCAAAACAACCATACCTCATCCTTTGATATGTTATAGAGGAGAGAAATGGGTATCGTAATTTTCAATTTATTTTCTTGATGTTATGAAAAAATCTAGAAAAAAATGAAAGAGGATTAGCATTGTTTCCTTAGCTAGTATTTTTCATGAGTTAGAGTATAATAATCCATCTTTTGTTATGATTGAGTTCAATATTTTAGTGTTCTTGTTGATTAGTGTTCAAAATAATTTGGGATTTGAGTTAGTGATGATATGAATGCTCTAAATGGTATTCATGCTTCTTGTTGGTATTCTTTGATCATGTTAATGGTTTACATTGATTGAGAATGCCAAATTTTTATTTATTTGGTGATTTTTTGGTGTTTCTTTATTTAGGGTCTAACTCATTTGATGAAGCAATAAGTTGTGATTCTTGGTGCTACTTTGGGGATATCATTGCATGCTTTTGGTTATTCATTTGGGTACTATCCAAGTCTTGGATGACTTGATTTGGATAACATTATTGATTAAACATAATATTTATATATTTTTATTGTAATAGGCATTAGCCAACCTTGTTTATGTTTAATCTTTGTAACATGTATTAATGAGATAAAATTTCTATAATTGAGAGTATGTTAAGTATGCAAAGGATTTGCAAAGGAAATATATTGTATGCATTTTATGAATAAGTAGAAGTTGTGCTTCATTAGATTTGTCTTGGCATTTGAGATGTTTATCTTCTTGGTTGTAGTGGAAATTATGTCGACTCTCTTGTAATCAAGATTATATTAGTGAACCCAACTAAAAGAAAAAGTTAAGATTTATTGTAAGAAATGTGCTCTACATAGCGTGTCCATAAATTGGGTCATATGCCTCTAGATATAAGTGAATTGATTTTTTTCTCTATTGTTTTAAAAAAAATTAAGATTACTTTTTCATAGTACAAATATCTCGTGGTTTTGGCTTCCACTAGGTTTTCCCTAATAGGTTTCCTCAAGAACATATATGATAAAGAACCTTCCACTATCACCCTTAAATAGACTAACTCAACTTGAGAATTCAAAAATATAACTTGGAATCAACTCAAGGAATCAATCATACTCAAAGATCAAATGGAGTTCTCTAACGTGGTAGATTATTTCCTCAACCATTCTCATGAGTTCATCATCTCATTGTCTCAATCCAATCTATCCAAACTCCAATAGTCTCCTAGGTTACCTCATGCACCTAGTGTACCCAGTGCCTCCAACATACCAAATATTCAATAAAGCTTCCCGCACTAACCCTAACACCTTTGATAACATTTTCAAGGCCTATCTACCATGATCCAACTATTCACCAACTCCAACCAATTTAGCTTTCACCATTTCACACTTTAACCCTCTTAGGCCTACCTAGTAGCCCTGTTAGATAGAAATATGCAAATTCCATGAAATTTTTCCAAACAACTTGGTAAGTAATTAAATTTTGAAATACCTTTTTGGGAGTTATAAAACCCCTATCAAACTCAATCCTTCACCTCTTGACTAGTGAACCTTTCTACTACTGATTGCACATGCATTTAGGCCTAATTAGCCTACCCCAACAAAGGAACCTTATCCTTCACTAATCTCCAAGACTCCCCAACCTAAAATATTCTTTCTAGACACCTTAAGAAACAATATTATCAAACTCCCAAAGTATCACCATTCATCAAACTCCCAAATCAACAAACCCTCACTATTTGAACAAGAAACCAAGGGTTTTGTAGAAAATACCCCTCCAATTCACTCACAACTTTAAAAATTTTCAAACACCTTAAAATCCATCTAAAAATACCTTTCCAAACCTTGGTTACCATATCCATCCCTTGGATCATTCCTAGCCATGATTGGTATGGGACTTGTTTCCCTTAATCAGTAATTTCCCATATTTTTGGGTTCTTAAAAGATTTCATCTCAAATCCCTACATATATTCACTATATTAAAAGGATATATTATTCATTTTACTAACCACAACAATCACTTGAAACCAATTGGTGGGTGAGTCAAAACACTTAATAAAGTCTTCGCACTAATGATTGTGCATAGTTACAATATAGGCACAGTGACTTATACCAGTGATTTCCTTCGCTTTATCACCAAACAAAACAATGAAGTTAATGCATAAACATGTAAGGGAAATAAAAAAAATTTATTTACACCAAGTTTCAACCAATTTGACATTTATGTATTCAAACAAATTTTTTGTTATTGGGATTGTACCCACGGGACGGTAAGCTTCATAAAATGTAGAAAATGTGAATTCTATTCATAAAACTTCCATCTCTGGTTCCATTGCATATTTTATCATGTTATGAATCATCTCTCCCTTCTAATCATGTAGAATAACTTCTAAATAGAATCCATCTTCTCCAACAAACCCGACAACAACTTCTTAACTATTTCTAACTGTCTTCAACAGTGTACTAACCTAATATATGAAAATGTTGTCAAGTTGACAACAAAGTTGTCATCTCAAAACTTCAACATTTATATACTAATATAAAATATATTTAAGTTATTTACACTATAAAAATCTAAACATATCCATTAGTCCTTTCTCTTAGCCATTTTTGGGATTCTTGACAATATTTTTCTCAATTTTGCAATTCACATCTATTTATGCATATCTTGTATCTTAACCTTGAATGACCTATAACTCCATACTATGAATTTGATGAACCAAGTACATTAAATTTGACTATGACATTAACATTAAATAACTTTTAACTCCTTAAACCTCACTTGTGCCATTTTGGGCTAAGTTTGCCAATTCTTGGCAATGTATTACAAATTTGACAATTTCATGCTTCCCTTACATTTTGATGGCTTCAATAGCCATGGTTCATCATCAAATGACTTTACATATCTTTAGTAGAAATTGATTTCCCTTGGTACCTTCATGATCTCCTTCATAGGTCCTGGTGTACCTTGTAGTTTTGTGTGTCCACTTGGTGCCCCTGCACCAATATATGATGTGATGTGTTATGTTTTATGTATTATGTTTTACAAATCTTGTATTATTATTTATCTTTTAGATATTTTATTTATTTAAGTGGTTGTAATTATTATATTTGGCATACAACTGAATCACCCCCTCCCTAAGATGTTCTTGTCCCTTCCTGGGCATAAAAATTGGTATTATAGCCAAGTCCTTTTAAAGATGTTTGATCACTTAATGTGATATTTGACATGGAAAGTTTACAAAATTATGGTCCTAAGTTTGGTGGAACCAACAACCTAGTTTTCAAGAATGGTATGACTACTTATATGATATGTATGGAAGATGAATATTGGGATATTAGTGAGAAGCCTTATGATATACTAAATGATCTATCAAATGCTACTACAAATCAAATGAAGCAACTCAAGAAAAAACATGATAGAAAGTTAATATTTGATTAGTTCCTTGGCTGATATAGAGTATTCTCACATCTATGGATCAATGATAACCCATGAGGCATGGAAAAAGATAGAAACTATTTGTAAAGGTGACGGGTATGTTAAGCAATCTAAGTTGTAGGGTCTTTAAGGGAAGTATGAAGATATAAGAGTGAGTGAAAGTGAACTATTTCACCATTTATGTAGAGAGTGAATGATATAGTTTGTTCAATTATAAGTAGAGATGGCACCTTAAGTGATGATTATGAACATGAGTAAAATAATAAAATCTTTTCCTACATGTTACAATGAAAAAGTCATATCTATTTAGAAATTAAGAACTATAAGACAAGTTTTAAGAGAAGCTTAGACTGGAAAGACTTTTTTTTCTATGAGATGACTACTCTTGGTAATGAGCTACCAAATATTGAAACTAAACTCAAATCCAATATTTATAAGGATAAGAATTTTTTTTTGAAAGATAGTTGCTATGCTTACTAAATGGCTTGATGAGTCTTGGAAAATTCTCCTATTGTATCCTTGCTTTCACTAGTTTGAAGTTTCTAGTTGCATGCACACAATCATGACTTTACATAACAAAGCATTCACATTCTAACAATTTTCATGTTCTTTGATTACATTTTGATCTAAGAAACAAATTCTAAACTTTCATTTATTCAAATGACTAATCCAAAAATGGGTCTTATTAAAGAATCTAATATAAATTCAAATAATGTATCTAGATTCTAAACAAATCAAAACATAAAATCTATGATTTAAACTTATCTCATCACTTACACATAATAACAATTCCTACCTTGTCATATGGAAAATCTTGGGGGAGAAGTTTCAACATTGAATTTGGATCCAATTGATCACTCTTTCTCTCTCTCCCTCTCTCCCTATTCAATCTAATGAGCCAATTGGATCTGCTCTACATTTTAATGTCTCAAGTATTGCCTTGTAGTTTGACTAGAAAAATTTCCAAAGAATCTTATTATGTGGTTTTCCACCATATTTTATCAAGTCAACATTTGATGTGACAATAAGGTTTGGATAATGAAGAATCTTCCTCTCTATTTGCCAATCCTCAAATGACCACAAGTTAGGGTTCTCCATAGAGTATCATCTAAGCCATGTGCTAGTTACAACCACTGCACTGACATGGTACTCTAAACCTTCACCATCTATAACCAAGTGATCCAATATTTGTTTGGCTTGGACACAATGAGACAAATAATAATATGTTAATTCTTCATTGTCTTTAGGTGCAATAACAACAAAAACATGGCCTGCAATGACAAATGTACAAAATGTGGTCATTAATTCAAAAAATACTTAGGTAAAAGTTATAAAGTTGCATATTAAAATTACAAAGATATATAAATATATATTATGAAGTTGCACTAGATCAGACAAGTAGTCAAAGTCAATGGACAAATCCATCTCTACCACTTCTAGTGCTTGTGAGGGATGATAGGTGTCAATTGGGTCCAAAGCCCATATATCCCATTTCTCTACCCATTTAGTTGACTCACAATCATCCCAATTTTTCTCTACACATGATGGACAATAGCATGCCATTTCTCATGTGTGGATACTCCATGAACCTGCATCAGAGCTTTTGAAAAAGTGCAACTCACTGGATCCTATTAGTGTGCAACAATCCTCATATGGTGCAATGTTAGTATTATCTATCAACCAAAAATTTTTATGAACCATATACTCACCTTCCTTACCTAGAACCATTGTAGCGTTACACCACTAGATGATGGATTTTGCATCTATCAATAGTGCTCCATCTTTGTACTTTAGTTCTTTATGAGATAAGGCTCTTTTGATGCATGCGCCTACACCATTGTGCTCTCCCTTTCCATGACCAGCCTCTATGAAATTCCGCATATATTGAATTCTACACAACCTATGCATCCTTCTCAATCAATAGAACATATGTGCATTCTTGAATTGAGATGCACAGCTATCTAACCAAATAATGTGTTGACAATATCTTATGCCCCTGTTAGCCAAATCTCCATAAAATAGTTGAAAACAACCATGTACAAACTCTGTAGAATGTGATCAATCATCACTGATGTAAAAATGGTACTCACTCAAAATCTTCTTCTCATCCTCTATATTTGTAGGTAAATACATGAATGTTATGTGAACAAATAGGGAAACCTGTTGAGTAGTATAATACTTTACTTGCACCTCATTTCATGGTTGTAGTGTGTAGTTATCTATGAAGTCTACAACCAAAACAATGGTATCCAGTGGAAATGTAAACTTTCTCAACTTGAATTACAAATCTAGCCATCGAGCTCTATGTGTATGCCTTCCATACTCGTAAATGATCTTTTCGCAAAAAATCTTTATGAACTCATACACTGAAATCTTTTCAATGACTAAATCACATCTTTTACCTTGTTTCCCATCTTTTAGAGCATATTTTATTGTCTTAAATTTTTTGTAATCTACTATTTCATTTCCAATTGCATGTGTACTATTCATATGTTGGCAAGTTTATAAAAGTTACAAATAACCATAAAATAAACATGTACCATCCAAGCATGACATCTTGTAAAATTGTTGGCCCTCCCTTATTTCACATAAAATGTCAGATATGAATTCTCTTGAAGATCTTGGTGGCTCAGTCATGTCACAATCCCGCAAAACAAACTTAGAATGCAAAAACACACATATATGCCTTAAAACATCAAAATGGTTAGAAAATTCAATATGTATCCTACAACAACAAGTTGTGCATGTGTGATTTATCTTCACATAAAAAGGTTTACCCATCTAAAAAAATCTTTGACTTATTTGAATTTGAGGATACATATTTGAATTTGAGGATACATACCAATAAATTTTGCAAAAAAATGTGTCTGAGTTGAGTCCAAAAAATGCGTCATACGTGGGTCATGATTTTGGCTACCAATCCTCCTTCTTACAAAATCTCTTTGATTAGGAGAAACACATGTGTTATTTTTCCAAAAATCTTTGATCAATGATTTCAAAGCTTCACTAATTTCTTTATCCCTTCATGGTAGTCTACCACTAAATGTCCATTACTCATTTTTTTTGGATCTTCCAATCTCTCACACCTTAGCATGGCTCTCCTTAGAGTACCTCTACCAATTTTCAATGTTTTGCTTATCTTTTTCATGAGTGGAGCTTTCTTCATTTGGGTACTTACTATTGTCGATGTTAATAATCATCTTGTGATATTACTATCTTTGGTGTGTGATTTAGAACCCACTCTGTCATAAGCACTAATTAGATTCTTTACAATATTTTTTTTCATTTGAATCATCCATCGTTCTTAACCCAAGAATCTTCATGATAGGCCTAAATTTCAAATTTCTCATCATTTCAAAAAATAATTGGCATTGACCTATATATTTAATTCTTCACAAAATAATCTCGACATATGATTAACTTTTGTTTGAAAAGTATGCTTTTTAATCTTGTTAGGCATTGATTTCAAAATGTTAGTATCAATATCAATCAAATATTTTGGTCTTCTAAAATAAATTTTAGAAGGTGTTATAATCTCTTCCATTCCCTCAACATTTTGAACATCAACATAAGGATAAGTGTATTGCGTACCTTGAACTAAAGATGTTGTGTCTTGGTAATACGATGCAAAAGATGGAATATCACCTACTTGATATGTTGATGTTGTTCCTTCAACATGACATGATAGAGTGAGTATATCATTAGATCTATAAATTAGTGTCTCTTCAACATGAGAGAAAATATGACTCCAACATTGGAAGATGGTATAGCTTCACAATTTAATTGTCTTCTTGAGCATAACAATCTCATTCATTCTCTTTGTCTTTCTAGTTCTTCCTCTTTGTTTCTTTGTATCGGTGGTTCTTGATCCTCTTTGAAGGTCAATTCTTCATTATTTCTTTGTAATTTTCTTTGTTCACATAGTAGTTTCATTTTATCTCTTTTAATTGCCAAATCTCTCTCCCTATCTTCATTTGTTTGAGTTTATGGTTTCTTCCTTAGCATGATGATGATTTCTACATGTCAAATTATTCAAACATCTAAATTACTTACAATGTGTAAATTACAAATTATTCAAATACATATAAAAATCATAATTATTTCAATGAATACACAATATATATCAAACAACTTGTCAAATTTCTAACCATTTTAAAATAACATTTCATTCAAACATACAAATTTCAATGAATTTGTTATATATTAAATAACATGTCAAATTACAATCAAATTTGTATCTATATATCAACAAACAATATTTAAAAAGGATTGCACTAACCTTTTCTATAGAAAGAATATTCAAAAAGCCTTCAAATAGTGTATCCAATGATTGAATTTGGTGTTTGCTAGCTTCAAGAAGTCTTCAAATAGTGTTTGCTAACTTCCAACAACTTGAAACCTATCTTTTTTGTCAGAAGAATAGAATGCACAATAGAAAAAAAGCAAAGAATGGATGAAATGGGACCCATACTTGCTTTGTGATTGTTTTGGGTGATCTGACATAGTGCATATGCACTATAGCGCATATGCACTATGTCAAAATGCATCTCTCCCTATCCCACCATCCCCCATCCCATACTCTCTCTCTCTCTCTCCCTACTCTCCCTCCTCTCCCATCCCCTACTCTCTCCCACTCTCCCTCTCCTACTCCCTCTCCCATTGCCTACTCTCTCACTCTCCCTCTCTCATTGCCTACTCTCTCTCACTCTCTCTCTCCCATCCCCTACTCTCTCAATCTCTATCCTCTCCCATCCCCTACACTCTCTCGCTCTCTCTCGCTCTCCTCTCCCATCTCTACCCTCTCTCTCCTCTTCCATCCCCTGCTCTCTCTCTCTCTCTCTCACCCCTTCTCCCACCGCATACTCTCTCTCACCCTCTCTCCTCTCTCATCCCCTACTCTCTCTATCTCACACACTCACATCCCCCCTCTCTCTCTTGGGCTACTCTCTCTCATCCCCTACTCTCTCTCTCTCTCTCTCTCTCTCTCTCCCTCCCTCCCATCCCCTTCTCTCTCTCCCCTCTCCCATCCCCTTCTCTCTCTCTCTCTCTCTCTCTCTCTCTCTCTCTCTCTCTCTCTCTCTCTCTCCCCCTCTCCCCCTCTCCTACTCTTCCTCTCCCACCACCTACTCTCTCTCACCGTCTCTCCTCTCCCATCCCCTACTCTTTATATCTCTCACACACACACTCCAATTCCCCCTTTCTCTCTCACACTCTCTTCCATCCCCTCCTCTCTCTTACACACACTCCCATCCCCCCTCTCTCTCCCTCTCCCACTCCCTCTCCCACCACCTAGTCTCTCTCTCTCTCTCTCTCTCTCTCTCTCTCTCTCTCTCTCTCTCTCTCTCCCCCTCCCATCCCCTAAACTCTCTCTTTTATAGACACACATTCTCATTCCCCCTCTCTCTACTCTCCCATCCCCTACTCTCTAGATCTCTCACGCACACTCCCATCCCCCCTCTCTCTCCCTCTCCCACTCCCTCTCCCACCACCTACTCTCTCTCTCCCTCTCTCTCTCTCTCTCTACTCTCTCTCTCCCATCCCCTACTCTTACTCTCTCTCTCCCATCCCCAACTCTCTCTCACACTATCTCTCATCCCTTACTCACTCTCACTCTCTCCCATCCCCTACTCTCACTCTCTCTCTCCCATCCCCAACTCTCTCTCACACTCTCTCTCATCCCTTACTCACTCTCACTCTCTCCCATTCCCTACTCTCACTCTATCTCTCCCATCCCATACTCTCTCTACTACCCCCTACTCTCTCTCACACTCTCACAAGCTCTCCCATCCCATAATCTCTCTCTTACACACATTCCCATTTCCCCTCTCTCTCCCTCTCCCACTCCCTCTCCCACCACCTACTTTCTCTCCCCCATCTCCTACTCTCTCTCTCTCTCTCTCTCTCTCTCTCTCTCTCTCTCTCTCTCTCTCTCTCTCTCTCTCTCCCATCCCCTACTCTCTTCATCTCTCATACACACTCCCATCCCCTCTCTCTCTCCCTCCCACTCCCTCTCTCACCACCTACTATCTCTCTCTCTCTCTCTCTCTCTCTCTCTCTCTCTCTCTCTCTCTCTCTCTCTGCCACCCCTGCTCTCTCTCTCTCACTCTCACAATCTCTCCCATCCCCTACTCTCTCTCTTTTATACATACTCCCATCCCCCTTTCTCTCTCCCTCTCCCACTCCCTCTCCCACCACCTATTCTCTTTCTCTCTCATCCCCTTCTCTCTCTCTCTATTTCTCTCTCCCCTTTCCCATTCCCTACTCTCTCTCTTTCACACACATGCACTCACGTCTTCCTCTCTCTCGCTATCCCTCTCCCACTCCATCTCCCACTGCCTACTCTCTCTCTCCCATCCCCTACTCTCAATCTCTCTCTATGATCCTGTACTCTCTCTGCCACCCCTACTCACTCTCTCACACTTCCTCTCTCTCCTATCCCCCACTCTCAATCTCTCTCTCCCATCTCATACTCCCTCTTTTCCACCCCTACTCTCTCTCTCACACTTCCTCTCTCACCCATCCCGTACTCTGTTTGCCACCTCTACTCTCTCTCTCTCTCCCCTCTCCTATATCCTACTCTCTCTCTCTCTCTCTCTCTCTCTCTCTCTCTCTCTCTCTCTCTCTCTCTCTCTCTCTCTCTCTCTTACACACACACACACACACAGCCATCCCCCCCTCTCTCTTGCTCTTGATTTGTGTCTCTTCTTCCCTCTTTATGCACTATTTATGTCTCAATAGTGCATGTGCATTATAGCGTGTACATGCTACTAAGGCCCAAATTCAAAAGACTTTAAATGGCATGTGCGTGCTATAGGATTTGCACTAAACCAACTCTCTAATTATTTGTCTTTTCTCTCATTGACAATGTACTTCCTTCTCTTTGTTTGTTGCAATCTCCTAATTTTTCTAAACTTTTATTTTCTTCTTTCTTTGTTGTTTTGATTCCAGGTTTGCACCAACTTTGAATTCAAATCAATCAGAGCTTGTAAATTGTAGAAGATTAGACAAAAACCAAATGATATGATCTAGAAATTCATTGCTGCAACTCAAAATTGTCAATCAATGATTGCAATCATTGTAAATTACTTTGTGGGTCATTTCTCGATTCTTACAATAGCTAAATTAGAATTGGGCACTTGATTTTTGAATTGAGAATCAGATGCCTTATTCTAAAGCCATGAGTAGGAATTTCCCTTTGGCATTGGGTTTTGCATTGGAGAAAGGCTTCGTATATGCTTGGTGGGATCAAGCCTATAAGTTTATGTATCAAATTTTGACTAAGCCAATTATTCAAAAAATTTAGGCATTGTCATTATTTTTACATGGGCTTACTCATTGATTTTTTTTACAAAACAAAAACCCATTATAGGTCTTATTGTTCTAATTGCAAAAATATAAATTTTATATTGTTATGAGTTTATTTTCTATTTTTGCATTATTTATTAATCAAAAGTGTCATTTAGAAATAAAATAGCAAGATTCACAAAAACTTTAATAATTTTTTTTTAAAAATCATACTTCTTAAATTAATTTACATGTCATCAATTTCTACACAATTCTTTTGAAGTTGAAAAAAAAAAAAAAGTTAAATTTAGAATAAATTATGATGTCCAAACAAGAGAGGCTTTACACAATTGTCATTAAAAAATCATAGGAAATTATTCTCATCAATCTTTGGTGTGTCAAGTAACTTCTTTTAAAAGGGTTCACAAAAAAATCATTTAGTTGTGTCAAATTATGGTGTTCGTAGATGAGTGTAGTATGGTCCTAAAACATGCATTTTGAAAAAAATGGTTTTTAAAGATCCATACAAAAAAAAAATCATATGGGTACACAAATAAATTACATATTCAAAAAGGAGATTCTGGGCACTACAATTTTTGTATCTATTTTTTTAAAAAAATTAATATCAAATGCCTCAAATTTTGGCATCAATTGATAAGATATTTCAAAAATAGGAAAAATACTTACAAATTTTGGCCAAAAGTGAGACACAACTTCTTGCACTGACTCAACAATCACAATTTTCTCTTTAAGAAAAAAAATCATCACATTTTTTTAGAGAAACATAGATATCCACCTAAAAAGAGGTCATTAATAAAATATGGTTCATAGGAAGAGATCCACACACTTCAAAAGTAAATTTCAATGCAAATTACTGGGGACACGAGACACTATCACTGCAAAGACATGATGTTTCATCATTGAGAAACTCCTAGGAAGGTTTTCTCCAACATGGTTAAGTGCATTCCATTTCAGAAATGACTATCACCCACCATATTATTTTTCAATCAATGGTGCATATTCTGGCTTTGACACCACATGAAAGTGGAGAATGCATGTTTTTTATATATTTTTCACAATGATTGCATGGAGTGTATAAGGTCCTAATTTAGAGTAAGTTGGGAAATTTCTCATAAGGACTAATATTAATGATACAAATAAGATGAGTAATTGATCAATATAAATAGTTAAAAACAATTATTCACAATGTAATATCAAAATTATGTCAAAATGTAGTCCATATTTGTTGAGAAAAGATTGATACATGTATGAGAATATGTTCCAATCATTGTTTTGTCACTAATATCAAACCTTCTACATGCTAGTAATATAAGTGCTAAAGTGATTAGAGTACTATCATTTATTTGATTTATTAAGATGATTTGATAAAATGAGGTAACAAGAGCACCTAGAGAAAAGGTTGAGTTGTAATATTAAAAGGACTACAAGGATCAATTAAGACAGTGATGATGTAGTGTATTGATTATCTACTTAAGGTTGTAAAGGATAGATATACTAAAAAAGTCTACAAGAACAAGAAAGAAGAATTGTATCTAACAAATTCGACTGAGTACATAGTAGGTGTCAAGAAAAGTTAGTGCAAGTGGAAAAGAAAATCAGTTGGAGCCAAGTAAAGTGAAGATTCAATGTATGTTGAGTGATACATTGTAAGTTGAGTAAATTTTAGTTGGTGTTGAGCATCAATAAAATTTAGTGTGTGCAAAATGTACTATTAGTGGATGTCAAGCAATGTAGTATGTGTTGAGCATCAAAAGTTAGTTAATGCCAAGTGAAAACATTATGAGTTTAATCAAGAAATTGAGCCAACTAGTTAAATTCTTGGAATCTGTGAAGCGCATAGAAGATAAGCTTGAAGAGTTGGAGGCACAAAACTCAAGATAAACTATTTCAAGAGGAATTCAAGGAGGATTCTAAAGGATTTTTCTAGAGGGAGCTAAAATAAAAAGAGGTTAGATTCAGTTGATCCTAGGGGATACGAGGCATGAAGTAATAGTTGTCATGTACGAGAACCCAAGGAAGACAAAGAGTCTAGGGTGTCACTTCATATTGAGGCTGAACTATAGAGCCTATAATTGACATACAAAGCAAGAAGGCTTAAGGGAATGATTTTTTGAAGGGTGAACAAGCTATTAGAGCTTAAGTGAATGAAGCCAACAAGAATGGAGGATTGAACAGTGATCCATAATTTTCAAAGTGAGTTGTAATTTGTTTTTTGGTGAAGCCTTATTGTCACTCTCTAATCATTATATCAGTTTAGGGTAAAATCCTTTGGATTAAGGTTGACCTATTAGTCATTTGTAAATCCTTTAACTAGGTTTCATTCTAAAGGAATGGCATAAAGTTCTCTAATAAGGCTCACTCCTAATAGGGTGAATGAAATCCTTTAACTAGGTCACATTTAACAGTGTGCATTGTAACCTTTAATAGGGTTGGCCTTTAATAGGTCATCACTACATAAGAATGAAAATTAGTAGCATGTTACTGGTTGTTGTTTCCAAATTGGGTTTCCACATAAAATCCTTGTGTCATATGTGTGAATGATTTGGTTATGTTTCATGTTTAGATTTTTGCAAAGTGATTTTGACTCAGGACAGTAACCTATAAGTTCAAGTTTTGAAAGATATATTGGATGCATGCAAGATACATGATATGGAGATATATGTATGAGATTTGTTAAGCACTAAAAGATATTATTGAGAGTTTTGGACCTTTGACAACTAATTCATTCTCCCCCTCGGTTATTCTAAACTATTCCAACAATTGGTATTAGAGCATTGGTTGCTTGTGAGAGATAGTTTCAAGGTACTATGAGTCAAAGATAAAAATGCCTAAGAGATAGGTACCCAAGCTTAATAAGGAGAACTTTCCTACATGGAAAAGTCTAATGAAGCTACATCTAGGAGGACTTGGAGATAATGCATAGACTACCATTATTGTTGAACAAGTTGATCCTGTTGGAGCCCTAACTGCTAAGGATTTGAAGAAAAAGAAAGAGCACAATTAGGCAATGTTGGAGAGTGTACCTACCTTAAGTTATTCTGAGTTTGATGACATCAAGAATTGTGATATAAGAAAGAATTCTGATTTATTCACACAATTTATGGAGGAGACACAAATGTTTTGAGAGTCAAATCTGAGAGCCTAAGAGGTAAGTTTGATGAAATGAGAATATAAGAAGATGAGAAAATTGTTCAATATTCCTCCAGAATAAAAGATGTTGTAAATTCTATAAGAGGAGCTAATGGTAAAATTGATTACAATACTACATTGAGAAAAGTATTGAGGACACTTCTTCCCATCTATGCTATTAGAGTTTCTACCATACAAGAACTAAGATGTATGCTTGGCACTAATATGATGCTCGAAGGATTGGTAGGTAGGTTTACTTCTTTTGAACTATCTAATTTTGAAAAGAACCTATTGAGATGAAAAATAAAATGAACAAATATGTTTCCAGTGATAGTGATACAGATGAGGAGGATGTAGACAACTTGAAGCATTACCAGCTAGGAGATTTGATAGAGGCAAAGGAAAATACAAAGGTGAGATGCCTATAATATATTTTAGTTGTAATGAGGTTGGTTACATTAGTGCTAGAGAGAAGAAGAACACCAAAATTGGAGGAAAAATTTAGAACCAAAAGAGGTGAAGACAACAAAGATTACAAAGATAAAGGAAAGAAATCCTACTACATCATTGAAGAGGAATCAAATGAAGAATTTGATTATCATGAGGATGAAGTTGTATATGTTGCAATGAATGATGAATTAGATGAAGATAAGGAAACTACGATTGTATCTTATGTGGATAAGAGTGACAGATATACTATTGATAGTGGGTCTTCCAATCATATGATAGGAGATAAGAGTAAGTCCAATTCCCATATGCATTAGAATGGTAATAATGTTAAATTTGGAAATGATATATCATGTCTTATCAAAGAAAAAGGATGAATTAAGTTGATAGATAATATTATATTTGACCATGCTTATTATGTAGAAGGATTGAATTTTAATTGGCTAGGTGTGTCACAACTAAATATCACTGGTTATAAGGTTAAATTTGAAAAATAGAAAATCCAAGATATATGATGCTAATGGAGAGATAATTGGCAATATTGATCAGATTAGAAGTAATCTACTATATCTTGACATGAATGATGGTACTTGTTTATTGGTACAATTTGATGATGTGTAGCTATGGAACAAAAGATTATGTCATGTTAGTTTTGATAATTTGGTCAGTATTAGTAAGATGAAGAGAGTTAGAGGTTCTCCAAAACTGAAGAAACTAGATAATGTAATATGTAGACAATGTTAGTTAGGCAAGATGACCAAATCAAGTTTTTAAAAAAATGACTCATTCTTCAAAAGAAATTCCTAAATTAGTTCATACTGATCTATGTTGACCAATCAATGTGCGAAGCTACAAAGGTGACAAGTACATTATCCTATTTGTTGATAATTGCTCTAGTATGATGATAGTTATGTTTCTAAAGCAAAAATCTGATGCATTTCAAATGTTTAAGTTTTTCTTGGCTAGAGTGGAAAACGAAACTAACAAATGCTTGAAATTTCTAAGATCTAACATAAGTGGAGAATTTACATCAAATGAATTTTGAGAAGTTCTATAATGACAAAGGAATCAAAAGATATACTTCTACACCTAGAACCCCTCCACAAAATGAGATTGCTAAAAGGAGAAAAAAAATCTATGATGGACTATGCTAGAACACTAATGATGAAAATGAATGTTTCTTTGAAATACTGGAGAGATGCTATAAGTATAGATGTCTATACCCTGAACTGTGTACAAATCAAAAAAGGTACTCATTCAACACCTTTTGAATTATGGTATGGATACTCACCCAATGTAAGATATTTTAAGGTATTTAGAAGAAAAATTTATATTCTTAAGGATAATAGGGATATAAAATTTGATGATAAAAGTGAAGAAGGTATATTCCTAGGCTATTCCACAAGGTGAAAAGATTATAAGTGTTTAAATACTAACACCAACAAAATTGTGGAAAGTGAAAATGTGAAGCTTGATGAATATATAGAAGTACATGAAGTGGAACCTACAAAAGAACCTAAAGATTACAAATATTTTGTGTATTTCTATGATGATATGATTTATGATGCTATGAACCAAGTTGTTAATCAACAAAAGCAAGTCACAGTGACTGTCAAGTCACAGACAATAAATGTCAAGCTATACTTAGGAACTAAGTTATAGTTAGAAGCCAAGTTGCAAAATTAACTTGAGGTACATTCTGATAATGAAATTAGTACAGATGAAAGAAATGATGATTTACTTGATAGAGAAGCACACAATGATTCTAAAGTTGAATGATCTAATGAAGAAAACATAGAAGAACCAAGATTCTCAAAGTATGTTAAGAGACATCGTCCTGCCACATTAATTATTGGTGACAAAGAGGCTAGACCTATGATAAGACATAAATTTAGAAATGATACATGTTTACAAGCATGCATTGAATAATGAGGAATGGAATAAAGCCATGAGAGTAGAGATTGAGAAGATTGAGAAGAATCAAACTTGGTCACTAGTACCTATACCAAAGGACAAGAATGTTATTGGTACCAAGTGGGTGTAAAAAAATAAGTTAGATGAAAATAGTGAGGTTACAAGAAACAAGGCAAGACTAGTTTGCAAGAGGTATGCTGAAGATGAAGGAATAGACAATCAAGAAATATTTACCCCTATTGCTAAATTGGAAGTAGTAAGAACTCTTCTTGCTTACTCTACATATAAAGGTTTCAAAGTTTACCAAATGGATGTGAAATCTACATTTCTAAATTGTATATTAAAGGAAAAAGTTTACATTAAACAACCTGAATGGTTTTTTGATGCTAACAACAAGAACATGGTATGTGGATTGCACAGGATTTATACTCCTTAATTAAAACACCAAGAGCATGGCATGAGAGACTTCATAATTATCTTATGAAGATTGGTTTTGAGAAGATTGATGATAACAACAATCTATACTTGAAGACTAAAGGTGGTAAAGGTATTTTATTTGCTGAAATTTTTGTTGATGATATCATATTTGGAGGACAAAATATACTTTTCAAGATATTTTATGATGAAATGAGGACAAAATTTGAGATGTCCACATTTGGAGAATTTAAATTCTTTGTGTGGCTTGCAAGTGAATCAAATACAATATGGCATTTACATTATTTAGTCCAAGTATGTGAAGGAAATATTGAAAACATTTGGATTAGAAGATTCAAATCCCGCTAGCATACTTGTGGTGACATGACATAAATTATCCATGAATGATGATTATGTTGAAGTTAATCAAACTTTATATAAGTCTATGATTGGAAAATTGCAATATGTAGTTCATAGTAGACTTGAAATTGCATTAGTACTTGGGATTGTTGCAATATTCTCTACAAATCTTAAGGAGAATAATATAATCAATGTTAAGAGCATTATGAGATATCTAAAAGGACCAGAGGACTTTGGTCTCTAATAAAAGAAAAATAAGAAATTTGAATTAAAAGTCTACATAGATGTCGATTGGGCTAAAAATGTTGATAATAGAAAAAGTACAAGTGGTGAAGAATTTTTCTTGGGAAAGAGACTAGTTACATGGACTAGTACAAAACAAAATTGCATATCTCAATCTACTATTGAAGTTGAAAATGTTGTCACTACAGTAAATTGTACAAACATTGTGTGGATCAAACAACTACTCAAAGGAATGAAGGAAGAAATTACTAACACTATTATAGTTTATCGTGATAAAATAAGTGCTATAAATATATCAAAGAACCCTGTGATGCACACAAAGAATAAACAAAAAGCTATCAAATATCATTGCCTGAGAGAGTTGGTTCTAGACAAAGAAGTAAAAATGGAATATGTGAATACCAAAGAACAAATTGTTGATATATTCACCAAAGATTTACCTAAGTATGCTCATGAATATATAAGAGGTAAAATAGGGGTGATACCCCTATCCAAACTTGTTTAAGAAGTGAAATAAGTGCTCTACATCAATTTATTGAATGACATATTTTACACATTGATGCAGCTGATCTTACTTTAGAAGTTGCCTAAAGTAATCAAAGAGATGGAATAGAATATTAGTCACATGTAATGTGACAAAGGGAGAACCTAAAAATGCTACTATCTACATACTAAGATGAGAAGCCTTTGATGTTGTTGTCAAAGAGGGAGAAAGATTAAAGAATACCAAATTAGAGGGAGAAAGATGAAAGAATGCTAACTCAACGGAGAAGTACAATCAAAGTGAAAGAAAGAGGGAGATATACTCTTAAGGGAGAAATAAGTATAGAAAGAGATATAGACACCTTAATATTAGAAAGAGGGAGTAATTAGAGAAAGTTAGAAGGAAAAGCCCTGCAAAGATGATAGATGATGGGAGTCATAAGAAAGAGTATTTTTTTATTCATTAGAGGAAAATTTTGTAGCCTATATAGAAGATGGAAGTTTTTGATAAAGGGGGAGATTTAAATACAAGGTATTAAGTTTTCTTTTTGGTATTATTGTTGGTATTGATTTACCATTGATTCCAAAGAGGGAGATTGTTTAGAAAATATTGATACAAGTATGAGAATGTGTTCCAATCATTGGTTTGTCACTGATGTCGAATCTTCTCCCTGCTAGTAAGTCAATTTCTTAATTGACTAGAGTGATACCAATTATTTGATTGATGAAGAGGAGTTGATCAAACAAGATAATAAGAGCACCTAGAGAAAAGGTTGAGTTATGATATGTAAAAGAAGTGCAAGGATCAATTAATGTAGTAATGATATAGTGTATTGATTACAAATTTTACTTAAGGTTACAAAGTTTGGATACACTAACTAGGTCTATAAGAACAAGAAAGTGGAGTTATATCTACCAAGATTGATCGAGTACACAATAGATGCCAAGAAAAGTTAGTGAAAGCTAAGTAGAAAATCAATTGGCGCTGAGTAAAGTGAAGATTCAGTGTATGTTAAGTGATACAATGTAAGCTGAGTAAAGTTTAGTTGGTGTCGAGCATTAGTAAACTTTAGTGCATGCCAAGTGAACTGTTAGTGGATGACGAGAAATGTAGTATGTATTAAGCATTAGAAGTTAGTTCATGCTAAGTGATAAAATTATGAGTTTGATTGAGAAATTGATGAATATGAGCCATTAAGTTGAATTCTCAGAATCTGTGAAGCATGTAGACAACAAGCTTCATGAGTTAGAGGCGCAGAATTAAAGGTAATTTTTTTCAAAATGAATTCAAAGAGGATTTTAGAGGAAATTTTAGAGGGAGCTAAAACAGAAAAGAGGCTAGATTCAATGTATCCTACCAAACCCTAGAATGGATGATCATGATTAAGCAACAAAAAATTTATATTCTCTTTATAAGGGTATACACGACATGAAGCAATAGTTGGCATGTGCATGAATCCAAGGGAGACAAGTAGTCTAGGGTGTTGCTTCATATGTAGGCTAGAGTCTACAATTGGCATGCAAAGCAAGAAGGCTTAAGGGGTTGAATGCTTGAAGGGTGAACAAGCTATCGAAGCTAAAGTGAATGAAGCCAAGCAGAATTGAGGACTAAATAGTGATTTGTAATTTGTAAAGTGAGTTGTAATTTTTTATTATCTGATCAAGCCTTACTGTTACTCCCTAATAATTATACCAATTTAGGGTAAAATCCTTTGGATTAAGGTTGACCTAACAATCATTTTTAAATCCTTCAATAGGGTTGCATTCTAATCTAGAATTGCCTAAAGTCCTCTAACAAGGCTCAGTCCTAATAGGGTGAATGAAATCCTTTAAATAGGTCACATTTAATAGGGTTGGCCTTTCATAGAGCATCATTTGAAAAGAGTGAGAATAGTAGCATGTTAGTGGTGGGTTTTCCCAAATTGGGTTTCCAAGTAAAATCCTTGTGTCATATGTGTGAATGATTATGTTATGTTTCATGTTTACATTTTTTCAAAGTGATTTTGACCAAGGATAGTAACCTACAAGTTCAAATTTTGAAATATATATTGGATGCATGCAAGATGCATGATATAGAGATATTTGTATGAGTTTTATTAAGCAATAAAAATAATATTTGGAAGTTTTGACCTTGGATAATTGGTTGACCTCCCTCCTCCCTTAGTTATTCTAAAATATTCTAACAATATTTTTCTCCATCAATTATAAAAGCTAAGAGGTACAAAAAAGATATAAATTATTTGCCACAAAGTTAACAAATGAACTAATGTCTAGATTGTTTGATCTTGTATCAAATAGAGTCAGAGATTGAGAGATATTCTTTTTCTTTTTGACAACTTTAATATCAAAAAATTATAAATAATATCCTTTCTCCCATTTATATTTAGTTGCATCATGTAAATTGAATAAACACGATTATGCCAATCTTGCAATAATGTCCCCACTCTTTGGAAAGGATGATATGTAGCTCCAAAGGCTTTAGATAATAGATTTAAAGAACTCTTTTAATAAACTCCATTATGGAAATGAATATATGAAACCAAGCTTAAATGACCTTCTTGATGGAAAACAATAGAGATCCATTTCATATCTTGATTATCATTCTCGATTTTTCATCAACGATCTTTTCCTCACAAGTACAAAATGCACCAAAGTGAATGATTACTACATATTTCCCTTTAAGTAAAATGTTTGTATTCGATATAAAACACTACATACCTTCTGCTTTTATAAGAAAAATATCATTTTTTAATATCTTCCTTAATAAATAATTCTCAAATCTCTTCCTTCAAGATAAATTGGGAACAAATATCATAAAAATCATTCTATTTGCTCTTAGTAACAAGGATATATGTATTATAAATTAGATATTAGGGCTCAAACATAATAGAGTCTATCTAGTTTAGATATATATGATCATTATTTCCTAAGAACAATTAAACACAATGATGGAAACATATTCGAGCTTTCTTAATTTGTTCTAGAATAGTATTATTTCCCTTCCTTAAATAGTTTTCTTCCTATATTTCTTTAACTAGTGCTTAACATTTTATATATTAAAGTACTCCTTTGTCTTCCTTAATTAGATCCACTAATTTAGGGCATACTTTATGATTAATATAATTTGATTGACCAATTATTTATTAATATTAAATATATATCCTTGAGTTTTATATTACATGAATGTTTGAATTTTGAATATCCTCCTTTTTTTCTTTTACTTATAGATCTACCATGATGAATATACAAATCATTTAATAGCAATATGATTACAAAATATTCTTAATTTTTTACTATTCTTGTATCCATCACTTAAAGACCCAATAATCACATGTGGATTGAGATGAAAATTGATAGAAGAATTTTTTGTTGTTGGTACAATCATTTTTCAAAAAGGTTGTATAATTTTTGACATGGATCACAAAATTATGGGGAGAACTCATTGAATTCCTTTTCATGTTATAAATATTAAACATGGGAAAAAAGAAAGATACTATAGGTAGTAAGAGGATATATAACAAAATGAATGTTGAAATTTTCAAGTTAAAACTAATGCCTTCCCTTCAAACCTCATACCACTTATACATACATGTTTTGTGTCCTAGAAACATGCAGGTCAGTTGATAGAAATTACACATATTTTTTCCTATTTCATGTAATATGAACCACATCATGCTACAATGGAACCTAATGATACCAGGACCATTTAAGAAGACTCCAAAAAAGAAAGGAGGCATGAAGACACTTTTGAAGAATGATTGGAATATTTTGAGGCCAATCATTACTATATGTAACATACAAAATGATGAAAAAACAAAACTCCCTAAAGGTCTTTTTAAAGACCTTAGGACAAAAGTTAGTGTGGGCAGAGCCAATAGTGTCTAGTGAGATTAAATAAGGATAAAATGGGTTCAAGTGGGGTATTGGAAAGTTAAAATTTGACATATGTGTTAGCACGTTTAAATGAGGAAGGCCAATAGTGCCTAATGGGGTTAAATTAGGATCAAATAGGTTCAAGGGTGGTCTTGGATAGGTCAAATTTGACATATGTATTAGCACATTTAAAAGAGGGAGGCCAATAGTGCATGATGGGGTTATATTAGGACCAAATATGTTCAAGGAGGGCCTTGGATATGTCAATTTTGACATATGTGTTAGCACATTTAAAGGATGGAACTTGACAAATTATCATTAATTTATTGCAAAATTCTCACTTTCCCGCATTCCTAATTCATCTTGCTTTATAAGAAAATGTCATCTAAAGATCAAACATATGTTACCTCCTTCTACCACTTGTCAAGAGCTTGCTATGCATATTTGTACAAACCAATCCTATAATTTTTTATTAATATTTGAATCTAAATCTTCCATGACTAAATAAAAATCCCTATTTAAGAAGGCTTATTAAAAAGACATGGGAATCTAGTATATAGTCATGCTTAGATATTAACAAATTTAGTATAATTAGACTAAAGAGAATCCCCATTTCAATACTTCAATTATCAGACTCCCTTACAAATATCTAATAGATGTATGATGCCTTTTTTATAAAAAACTTATGAGTTTACTTTAATTACATTTTTCTCTAATTTGAGGGAGTAAATCATATCAAAGTTTGCGTAATCTTGTTTGATTGTTTATCTAACTCTTGATTTTACTTAAAATTTGACATCCATAACTGATATCAATAATTTAGAAACCACATCCCTTTCCCCTCCCCCTCCCCCCCACCAAAAAAATGGGGATGTGGAATTAACTTTAGATTCAGAAACAAAACCTATGAGGAAGAAGAAAATAAAATTGATTCACCCTATCTCTAGGAGTATGGATAATGCTAGCTCATCTCATGTTTCTAATACCATGGAAGGTAACTCATCCCCAAACAAGAGCTTGGGTGAGGATATCACCTCCCTCATGAAGGAGGCAAAGAAGGATGGAGGGAAGATGGGGGGTCTCCACCAAGAAAAAGAGAAAAGTTAAACTAGGATGGAAATGTTGGAGAAATCTATCAATGATTTGACATATAACTAGGAGGCCCTATATCGCAAATTTAAGATCCTTGTTGAGTTCTCTACAAAGGTTTTGCATTCAATGACTAATGCTCTATATTTTCTATAGGTTAACACTGTGGAGGAGGAAAAAAAGAGAGTGAAACAACGCACTCCCTCTATAACTTCTTAGCAAATGATTAGTTCAAGACCCTGTTGAACAAGCCTATGAAGGAAGAGGATGAAAAGCCTATTAATGAGGACTTGTGGGATAAAGAGGACAACTATCCCCTATGTTATTTTCTCTCTTTTTAGTTTTTGTTATAAAGAAGTATTTTATGAACTAGGTTCCCTACAAGGAAAAGTTATCTAAGTTGAAACACTATCGGTTCCATAGAAGCACCAGTAGATTATGCTACTACATTATTGTTGGGTTAAGATATTATGGAAGTATGTTTGTTTTGATTAATACTATTAGTAAGGACTTTGATCTTTTTTGGGTTGATAAGTTGTTTTGATGTCTAGAAAAGGACCACTGATTTCTAACCTATTGTAACCTGCTGTCAACCACCTATGACTTCTTTTTGATACGTCAAAAACTAATATCAATAATTTAAAAAGACCTAAGTGTGAGAATTATTCCTATGAGTTAAGAGCATAAAGTGATTCTCTTTTTTACATTTTATTATTCTTAATATTGTGGCATCATATTTAACAAGTGCCATATAATTGCTTAGTACTTTTTGTTAGTTTTAGTAAAAAATAAATTTTATTTAATAAATTTACTATAGTATATAGAAATTAAAAACAATTAAAAATATTATATAGTAATTTTATGATAGTAATATATATAATATTATTTCTTAGAAGGTTGTATAATATAATTATTTATAATATTATTAATTGAATGAAAAAATTTAATTTATAAAATATAATATAAAAAGTACATTGTTTTAAAGTATCTTGTTTTACAAAATCATAAAAAAATATTAAAAATATAGCTCTTAAAAACTATCATGATTTTGGGGCATATAAGAGATAAAATTATTCATCCAATCAAATTATAGAAAAATATTTTATAGAAATAATTAAGTTAAAAAATACACGAGTTATTTCATGAAATGTGAAAAGTGTCACAACAGTACTTAGGGCAAGTACTAACAAGTGCCAGATTGTGGCATGTATTTGCCTTAACATAGTACAATAGAAAAAGTTTACAATTGTAAGAAAATAAATTGAAATAATTGTAATAATAATATTTAACATAATATAATCAATATTTTAATGTAATTGTAATAGAAAAATATTTACTATTAAAAATAAAATACATTTTTAAATATTAAAAATAATAATTGTGATAGAGAAAAATTTACAATTAAAATTAATTCTTAATTTGATATAAGTGTATATATATATATATATCTCATCCTAAAAATTTGGATAGTGATTCCTTAAATTCCGCTCTTATAAGACCCAAAAGATTTGAACCGATCAAATTAAAGTTAAATACTTTTAATAATTTTAAAAATTATAAATCTCACATATAAACATTAATAAAATAAAAATATATAATTAAAAATTAAAAATATTAATATCTAATTGGTTGAGAGTGAATAGATTAATCACTAGATATGCACAAGTGATTACAGACCTTCAACCTTTCATGCAAAGAATGAACTTATGAAATGAAAAGCATCAAGAAAAATTGAAAGTATTCCAAATCATTATCCTTAATATTTAATACATTTTATGAATATTGATATTATGTCATATATATCTTTTTATATTTAGATTATTTGTTTCCTTTCTTTTTATGTGTTTCACTTTTATTTTTAAGTCATTGGAACACACTTATGGAACCAACTTTGTAATCTAACTATTACTTCATTCATGGTCCCGATGGTTGAAAACTCAGGGCTTTAAAATAGAAACTACAAGTTAAATTCAAAAACTCTTATCAAATAACCATGCAAACTAACTTTATAAATTAATACTATAATTTTGAGTAGTGTTGACAAGTAGAGCCAAATGCTTCTTATATATTTCAACCTATTGTATCAAAGATTTTACACAACACAAATAATTTCTATTGTCAACGTCAATAATTTCAACATCTACAGTTTGAAATTGATAAAAACTATTTCAAAACTATTTGTGTTGTATTCAATACTAAAACTATTCATGCTATGTTCAATCATTTTAAATCATTTAAAAGATTGAGATATTCTTGCACGAGCATCAAACTTCTAAACAATTTATAAAATTACTCTTCTGTAATATATTAAAAAATTATATAATGAAAAGAATGATATACATGGCTAAAAGAAGTCATGCAGGAGGGATCATCCATTGTATTGTGCCGCTACACAGACAATCATATTGACTATATAACATATCTGCAAAGTCGCTTTAAGATTGACATTGCTTACCTCAATATCTCACCTTACAGATTATAGACGCCGTTTTTCTTGTGAAAGATCTGAATGTGAGGTGCTTGGCAGTTTCCCGGACAGTTCAGCTCTTCTTTATTTTGGTGTTCTTCATTGTCATTTGGGCAGGATTTTAAATTATTGGGCGGATGGAGACAAATTCAAAAGAAACGCATAACTGCATAACTATGAATGTGACTGGAGGAAAGTGGGCAGGGTCTACCGTGCAATTTATATGCACTTTTTAAAGTGTATTTCATTTGAATATTAAAGACTTGAGACTATTTAACACTAATCTGAATGCATATAAGTTACACCGTAACTACTGACCAGAAAAATGACTAACAGATTGAAGAACGAGGTGTACATAAGTTCTGTATACACATGATATGACTCCCCATCTACCAAACGGTCTGTGGAGGGGAACGGAATCAGAGGGATTACAGCTGGGCCCCATCTGGCTATCTTCTATAGAAACTGTATACAGTGAAGCAATTTCAAAAAAAATATTTTAAATTTCAGTGCATATAAAACGTATCCTTGGCGTGTTTCACACTCCATCTTTGGAATTGGATAGAGATTGTTTTATGGTATTTTGTGTTTGGATATAGAATCTGCCCCAGTTCAAAATGAATAGAATTATTTCCTGCATGTCTAATGTTTGGTCCCACTCGCAAATAGGGTCAATAATTTACAATATTGAAGTTATTGTTGCATTGCGTATGATGCTTTTATATATAGAATCTGGCCTGCTCATTGACCTCTGATTCATGGTCCCGCTGCAATATAAACCCTTGGTCGTTGATGGCGTCTTTAATTGCAATATTTATATTAGTAGCCCTAGCTCACCATTTTACAATTCCCTTCTACTCTTTACATCTCTATTATTTGTACAGGTACATCATTTATAAATCCCCATTTACTAATCGCATTAGTCAAGTACAGACGCCTCGCCCTATTCTTTGTCCCATTCTCAACAACCTTCGTTGAATAGAGTAATTTAAATGTTGGAAGGAACTGTTCATATCGTCATACCTCTTCAACCCTTTCCTATCGATACATCAGTCCGGTCACCACCCTCTATTGAATCATCTTCATCTAACACGTGATTAGATATGGCATCTCATCTATCTATGGCATATCATCTATGCCCTATTGCATATGTTACTGAATTGATCCTGTTGATCTAAATCTTAACATTGGTGGCCAATATGTTCCCTTATTTAATATATATGCTGCTATAATCTATTTGAATTATTGTGCGGGGTAATTTCGTATTTGGACAAAATAGTGTTTCTAAATATGGTTTTTTCTATCTTCTTTTCCTTCTAAGATTACTGGACCATTCGCATTAATTTCAAACATTGGTTTTTCTTCAGTCGATGTTTTTCTAAACATTAAGATTTGGGTTAGGCATCGAGATATAGTACCATTTTAATATGTATTTTTTACATCTTAAAAATTATTATGGATGGATTTTTTTTTTCCAATGCTCAAATCTTAATGCCATCCGTAACTAAATGCGGTTTTGGTTCAAACTAATAGCATAGAAATTGCTTCTAAACTTGTCCATGATCAGATTGATATTTTGTCTAATTTTGATAATCAGAGGACTATTATTTTTAAGGATAACCCATTGGTATATTTTAAGAGGTTTTGCTTTTCTAATTTGGTTGGGGCTAGAGTTAATCTAAAAAAATAAAATAATAATCTGTTATTACATTATTGGCTTGTTGTTATGTGGATTACTGAATCCTTCAACTTTTCAAAACAAAAATTCAGAATCTATGTTTTCTATAATATAATTGATGCTCAAACTCATAATTCCAGCATAGTTTTCATGGTCACTGATATTCTTTTCATTCAAGGATTCTTTTAATTAAAGATGATAAGGATTTAGAATGCGACAGTAGTAAATATTTTTGTAATTTATGAACTTTATATTAACTGTTATTGAAATAACGCATGGTGAATGGATTAAATAATAGATGAAAAATGAATAAATATAAAATAATAAAGAAAATTATGATCAGAGGTTGCAACCTCTATAAAAGACTGCATAAAATGATTTGAAGTACTCTACAATGTGTAATCATCATTACAGAAAAATAAAGATATTTTTTATCTGTGTGTATAATTTTTGTTAGATTGTATTTTCTTGTGTGCTTTATTTTTTCATGTGTTTTGGAATAAGGTGAGAGCATAAAAATAGATTTTTTACATGTGTGATTTGGCCAAAGGTGCGTGTGAGAGAAAATTGAAAAAGAAAATAGAGCTGGTTAATCAAGGAAGCCAATTGATGCCTTGTAAGTTTGGCTGAAGAAATATTTCAGGTAAGAATGATTTCTTTGTGTTAAATAATATTTTTTCAAAGGGGAAGATAGGAAAGAAGGTTAAAAAGGAGAATGAAAATTTGTTGTGTGAAAATTAGGAAAGTGCAATTCTGAATTATTAGATGATTTCAAAAAGTTTGGAAATGAGAGATATGGATATTTGTCTAAAATAGAAAGTCTTGAGGAGGAATTGAAGACATTTAGAGATAAAAATGTTGAATTGAAGGAAAATTTTATTTTATTTGATGAAATAAAGGAGGACAATGTTGATTTGGGTAAGAAAATAAAAATTATTGAATAAGAAAAAGAAATGTTGAAATCAATGACAACAATTTGTGATGTCTCTTTATAGCACAAAAGATTTGGTTCTTTCTTTTACTTTGTCGGGTAATGGTGAAGGTATGGATTGAGTTTGTTAGGATGATAATAAAAAATATTTTAAAAATAAAATTACTTTAAAGATTATGTAGAAAATGAATTTTAAAGGGAGCATATTAGGAAAGCATGGGCAAGGTAGGAAAAATCCTATCTTGCTCATTTCGTGGAAAAAATATGATGGCTTAGAATTTATAAGAGAAATGGGCTTGATATTGTAAGTATAAATGGTTGAGAGAAATCAGATGAAAGTGTTGATATTGTGAAGGCCACTAGTCACGTCATTGTTCCCTCCGATAATCGAGTCTCTTGGTTTCCAAAGACTCTTCATTTGTAATATTATTGGAGCCCTTTTATATGCTACTCCTGCTCATTTGTAATTACCTTTTTTTATATATAATCTAATACTCTGCAGTCTGGACGTAGCCACTATTGTGGTGAACCAGGATAAATCTGGTGTCGTGTATTTTTCTTTATTGCATCAATTTTATTTCTTTGTTTAAATCCTTTGAATTGGTATCAGAGCACGAGGTGTGCAAATTGGGAAATTGGTGTTGAATTTTTCAAAAATATGGAGGATTTGAAAATAGAGAAATTTACAGGTAAGAATTACAGCTTGTGGAAAGTGCAGCTGCACTCCTTGCTAGTTAAGCAAGACTTGGCTCTTGCAATTGAAGGAAAGTCTAAGACACCATCTACAACGACTGATGAAGATTGGGAAAAGATGGATGAGAAGGTGATGGCATCCATTTTGATCTCGCTAGCGAAAAATGTCTTGGTCAATGTCTCAAATGAGAAGTTAACAAAAGAAGTTTGGGAAAAACTTCAAAATATGTATCAAACAACATCGGCTGCAAACAAAATTTTCATTATGAAGAAACTTTACAAACTAAAAATGAAGGAAGGGACTGTGATGTCCAATCATATAAATGATTTGAATACCGTACTATGTCAAGGAAGCTTGGTTGGTATGACTCAAGATGATGAATCCAAAGCCATCTTCTTGTTATGTTCCTTACTTGATAGTTGGGATCCCATAGTTACAGCTGTAAGTACTTCAAACTCTATGAAGTCAAAGCTAGCCTACGATGAAGTTGTTGCCACTTTATTAAGTGAAGACATGAGAAGGAGTAACAAAGACTCCTCATCCAGTGATGCTCTCACTATGGTCAACATTGAGAGAAGAGGAAGAAGCCGTCATAGAGGAAATAATAATTACAATTAGCGAAGATCAAAGTCACCCAATTGTTCAAGGTCAAGAGGCAAGAATGGAGAATGTTGGTTTAGTGGTAAGCCTGGCCATACAAAGAGAAATTTTTAGGCTTACAAGAAAGCAAAAAAAAATGTGAGAAACATGGAAGCAAATACAACCTATGAGAAAGATGAAAGTGCTTTAATTCTCTCTACAAGTGACTCAAAATTAGATTATTGGGTGATAGACTTTGGAGCTTCTTTCAATTCTACTTCATGTACGGATTGTTTCACAAACTACCATGAAGGTCAATTTGGAGAGGTATTTCTTGGAGACAAAAAATCCTGTGAAATAGTTGGCAAAGGTGACATTTTGTTACAGCTGAAAGATGGAGGGCAATGGTTGTTAAAAGATGTTCACCATGTTCCCAAATTAAAGAGAAATCTAATTTTTGTCAGTCAGCTCTTTGCACAAGGATATTATCCATCCTTACATCCGGATAATTGGAAAGTTACCAAGGGTTTGAGAATAATTGCCAAGGGAAACAAAGTAGGCAACCTTTATCTTCTTGAGAAGCCTAGTGAAATAGGGGCTGCTATGACAGTCATGGGCAGTGATGCAACACTTTGGCATCAAAGATTAGGCCACATGAGCAACAAGGGCCTTGAGATAATGCTCAAAAGGGATCAACTACTAGGCCTCCAATCAAAAAATTTAGAATTTTTTGAACATTGCCTTTACGAAAAGAAAAAGCAGGTCAGCTTCTTGAAAGATGGACATAATCTCAAGGAGAAACCATTGGAACTTGTACACTTGGATGTCTTTGGTCCGATTGAGGCAAGATCTTTAGGAGGTGCAAAGTTTTTTGTTACTTTCCTTGATGATTGTACTAGGAAAGTATGGGTATATATGATGGAAAATAAATCTTAAGTTTTTTCTAAGTTTAAAGTTTTCAAAGCTCTTGTTGAAAACCAAAGGGGCCATAAGATCAAATGTTTAAAAATGGATAATGGAGGTGAGTTTTGTTCACTAGAGTTTGACAATTATTGTGTAGATAATGGTATTCATAGGGTGAAAGTTGTACCCTACACCCCTCAAGAAAATGGGGTAGTAGAAAGACTCAATAGGACAATAATGGAGAAAGCTCGATGTATGATTTCTAATGTAGGATTGGGCAAAGAATTTTGGGCTGAGGCATGTAACACAGCCGTATATCTCATTAATCAAAGTCCTTCTTCAAGGTTGAACTTTGGAATTTCGAAAGAGGAATGGAAAGGTAGAAGAATCTCTTACTCTCATCTTAAAGTTTTTGGTTGCCAGGCTTTCACAATTGTGCCCAAAGAAAAGAGAAGCAAGCTAGATCCTAAATCTGAGCCTTTCATATTTGTTGGATATGGAGAGGATCGGTTTGGCTTCAGGCTTTGGAGTTTAACTGAAAAGAAGATCATTAGGAGTAGAGATGTTGTCTTTAATGAGAAGGTATTTCCTCATTCTAAAGACGAGACTCCTAATAGAGAATTCATTCCTTTACTCAATGTGATGAGTAATGGAACACACTCTCAGCATGGTAATACCCAATTGTTGTATCCCACAAGCAATCTCTTCCCTACATCAGTTCTTGCTCCTGCCCCTGTCTCTTCCTCAGAGGATACATGGCACACTCAGGCAGAAGATTCCCTATTCAACTTGAGAAGTTATCAAAATGAAAGTGCAAATTCAGAATAATTCACTACCATAAATCAATTAGATGCTTGGCCTATATCTTCACAACCTCAGTTCTGTGAAACAGAGCACATTCACTGCCAAGGTAGTTGCAAAGGAATAAGGCACGATGGAAAATTACTAGACGACACACGTGGGACTGAGCACTCCACCCACTGCAGTTGAGAAGACCCTATTTTTGAGGGAAGCCAAGGGGAACAATCACTTAATCAATAGTTCACCCATAGATGTTGATAGCCAATAGTGAATAGCACTGGCTATGAAGACTTTTCTATGTGTAACACTCACTTTGGGCTTGAGCAAGTTAATTCATAGGAAACATTGGAAGCCACACAAGTAAGACTTCATGGTGCTCCGTCCACCAAGGTCAATTCACAGGTTCCTTTCAATTTGATTGAAGTAAATCCTTTCAATCCATAGGTTCCACAAGTTAATCTGCAAGTTGCACAAGCTAATCCATGGATGCAATTTGCAGAAGTAAATCCATAGGGGGCAGTTAATCTGCAGGATCAAACACCTGCTTCAGGCATGGGCCATGGTATTTCTGCTAATTGGCCTGTGCCATACTCTGCTCCTCACAGCAATGCTACAGTGGGCATATATCAATCCCGACAATAGTCTTCACAGGATTTGTCAAATTTACCTCCTTTGTAGAAACTCTCCCATCCAAGGGACTTTATTGTTGAGTAGCCAAACACAATTCGAATGGAACTCGATGAAAGATTCTCACTCCCTCATGAGTCTAGGACATCCAACATGGATGTAAGAAATATTAAAGGAAATACAGAGCTCACCAATTGAACTACTATCGATGACCAAAGTACAATGCGCAAGTGTAGAAGGGGTATTCAAAATTTAAATCAACAAACTAGAGTAACTGGTTCTCCATTTGAATTAGTTCAAATAGAGAATAGAGAGCCACAATTAAGAAAGTATACTAGAGAAAGGAGAATACCAGCCAAATACTCTAATTATGAATTATTGTATGCTGAAGAAGCAGAGTCTTCAATTCTAGTTTCAAAATTTTTAGAACCGTTTACATTTGAAGCAGCTCTAAAAGATGTCAATAGTGATAAATGGAAAACAACGATGTGTGAAGAAATGGATTCTTTGCTCAAGAATCAAACCTGGGATTTGGTCTCTCTTCCACCTAATTGAGGACCACTTAGGAACAAGTGGGTATACAACTTAAAAGAAGAAGTGGAAGGCAACAAATGCTTTAAAGCCAAATTGGTGATAAAGGGATTTGATCAAGAAAAAGGGATAGATTTCAATGAAATCTTCTCACTAGTTGTCAAGATGACCACTATTCCTACTATTTTGGGATTAGCAGAAGGATGGGATCTTGAATTAGAATAGCTTGATGTGAAAACTGCATTCCTACATGGTGATGTAGAAGAAGAACTGTACATGGAGCAGCCTCAAGGGTTTATAAAGAAGGGACATGAGCATCTTTATTGTAAATTGAATCGAAGCTTGTATGGCCTCAAACAAGCCCCAAGACAGTGGTATGTAAAATTTGATTGCTTCATGGCTGAGCATAATTTCATAAGATGTGAATCAGACCCATGTGTCTACTTCAAGAAACTTCTGAGTGGTGAGTTTGTCATCCTTCTTCTCTATGTCGATGATATGTTAGTAGCTGGCACAAAAAAAAGAATCATTAATGAATTGAAGCAAAAATTGGCAAGAAAATTTGCAATGAAAGACTTAAAGGTGGCTAAAAAGATTCTTGGCATGACAATCACAAGGGATAGGAAAAAGAGAGAAATCACTTTGTGTCAAAAACAATACATTGACAATGTTGTTGAAAGATTTGGCATGGCTGATGCAAAAGTAACTCCTACTCCTCTTGCTGGTCACTTTCAATTAAGTTCTAAATAATGTCCTATAACACAAGAAGAAAAAGAATCTATCAAGAAAATTCCCTACAAATCAGCCATTGGTAGCATTATGTATGCTATGGTTTCTACTCGCCCCAACATTGCTCATGCAGTGGGAGTTGTGAGCAGGTTCATGAGCAATCCCGAAAAAGCTCATTGGGAAGCTGTCAAATGGATACTAAGGTATCTAAAAGGTACTTTAGATTATGTTTTATGTTTTAGCAGAAACAAAGTTCAGCTACAAGGTTACACTGATTCTGATCTTTCCAGAGACTTGGAAAAATGAAGGTCTACCACTAGTTACACCTTCACATTTGCTGGAGCTATGATCAGTTGGGCTTCGCAGTTGCAACATTGCATTCCTCTTTCTTCAACTGAAGCTGAATACTTAGCTCTTTTCAAAGGTGCAAGGGAAATGATTTGGCTTCAATGGTTACTTGGTGACTTGAAAGTTCATCAAAGTGAATATAATTTTCTTGTGATAGCTGTAGTGTGATCTTCATGGCACATAATAACTCATCACAACATCACTCCAAGCACATTGATGCACATGCTCACCTTTTTCATCATGCAGTTGAAGAGGGCAAGCTGAATGTTGTCAAGATTGATACCAAGATCAATCCGGCTGATATATTCACGAAGGTTATTTCCAAAGAGAAGTTTGAATGTGCTAGAACTTCTCTTGGGCTTGTGAAGAAAAGATAGATCAATCTTTGATTGGGGTATTGGGTGATCAGTTGCAGCATTGGTTGTCCTTCAGGTGGGAGTTTGTTGATATTGTGAAGGCCAACAATCACGTAATTGTTCCCTCCAATAATCGAGTCTCTTTGTTTCCAAAGACTCTTCATTTGTAATATTATTGGAGCCCTTTTATATGTTGCTCAGGCTAATTTCTAATTAACTTTTTTATATATTAATCTAATACTCTGTAGTCTAGACATAGCCACTATTGTGGTGAACCAGGATAAATTTGGTTTCATGTATTTTTCTTTATTGTGTCAATTTTATTTCTCTGTTTAAATCCTTTCAGAAAGAGTGCGTTGTTCTCATTGTCATTAGGAAGGACATTCTAAAGAAAATGTTGGGATCTTCACCCTTGTAGCATTTGTGGGTTGAAGAGTTTTGGAATAGAGCTTCTGTTGGATAACTTTATGGTTATTCATGAGATATTATATTATGTAAGATATAAGCTTATTATTTGATATATATATATATATATATATATATATATATATATATATATATATATATATATATATATATATATATATATATAATGTAATTAAATTTTTATTATTAATTATCTGTTTATTGAAAAGACATGTCTATTCATTTAACTATGCTGAATATAAATAAGAGGATGTTGCATATGGAAAACATATACCTAATTACAAGGCAATGCCATTGCATTTGCAGCAGATCCTAGAAACTAACATGGTATCAGAGCAGGGTCACTACAAGCATGTGAGAATTCAGAAATAAGAAAAGTGCAGATTAAATATATCAGAGCAAGTTTGAAATGATCAAAAGCACTGAACAGGACAAGCGAGAAGATAACCTTAAAGGTTGTAGTGTGAGTAGAGATAAATTAAAGATAAAATTACTAGTGACTTCTCCCATGCATGCCATTGTGAATTCCTCTACGTAGTTTGTAGATATTACTCTCTAATACTCTTTATCATTTTTTTGGATAAACCATATACAATTTGAGAAAAGTTTGACTTGCCAGCATAATACAAAATTAGTCTATAAACAATACCATATCCTTTGTCCACGACATTTTTAAAAGACTCCTGAGCTTATTTTGGCCTTTAAAGATGTAAAAGAGACAAATCTCTGTCTCCAACCATTGTTGGAATCCATCTCATTTTATATGGACAAGAGACAAATCTTTGCATCCATAGAAATGTGAAGTTGTATCATCTCCTCTCCTCTCCTATTTCTCCCACTTGATCACCATCTTTGGTGCAGATAGTTGGGGGCACAAATTGTTCTCTTGTGGTGTGAGTTTTTGGTCACATATGAAAAATAGCATCTTCAATATATGTGGTAGAAAAAGATGAGTTCAGTCCACTAGTGCAACACTAAATCAACAATTAACTTACCTTAATGAGAAACATATGGAAACATGACAAAAACCAAACAATACCAGTCTATGCAGATTAGGGGAGATGAAAAGTTTTCAATGAGACCCTTCCTTGGATTGGTCAACAGAAAGAAAGTTCACATGGGATCAGTGGTTGCCTACCTGGACGATTGACTTGGATAATGCAAGATCAAATAACAAATGAATGGAGTCTTTGCCTCAACATTGGATACCATCACACGACTGATCACCTATGACATTGATGAGATGAACCCCATTCTATTTATGGGTATTGGATGAGAAAATATGAAGTATGCATTCAGAAGAAGTTGGCAGATTCAGAGTGAAGTGTAATGGAAATGAATAGAAGAATATGAGGGCTACAAAGTAAATAATAATACGAGTAATTGAAGAAATGTGAGAAGTAGAAAATAAGTCTTTTGGAGCCTATTATCCTTTGACTATATAAAGATAAGTATTGAGAAAAAGAGAGATTGAGATTTAGAGGGAGAATAACATTTCATTTGAGGAAATCTTGGAAGAGAGGGAGAAGACTAAGGATGCTATTGGGTTAACCTTCAGTGAACCCGATCTTAGTAATTGAGAGGGAGTAAGTTATGTTGAGCCGGTTTCTCTAATGTTCAATAAGTTGTCATAGTCAAGAGGACTGTGACAATGTGACATTTATATGGGCCTATCCCCTATGTATATCATGAGGAAGTGATGACTTCCAAATGATCATCACTTGTATTTGGGAGAAGTTATTGTAAGTTAACAATCTTACAATCAACTTGTATAATGAGATGAAATAAATTGAGTAAATGGTGAATGTCTTGTATCTCAACATTTTGGGAGGCCATTACTCTTAGAGTACTTGGTGAATATCATTGATATTTTGGGAGGCCAATACTCTTGATATCAAATGTGGTATCTAAAAACATTTTGAGTAAGTGGTGAATATCATTGATATTCTGGGAGGCCAATACTCTTGATATCAAATGTGATATCTAAACGTTTTGAGTAAGTGGTGAATATCATTAATATTCTGGGAGACCAATACTCTTGATATCAAATGTGATATCTAAATGATTTTGAGTACTTGGTGAATATTGAATGTCGATATTTTGGGAGACCAATACTCTTGATATGAAATGTGATATCAAACCTTGTTTTTGAGTACTTGATGAATATCAGATATCGATATTTTGGTAGATCAAGACTCTTGATACCAAATGTGATATCTTACCATAAGTTTGAGTAATTGATGAATATCATATGTTGATATTTTGGAGATCAATACTCTTGATATCGTATGCAATATTAATGGTATAAAACTTCTGAGATATTACCGATGCTGTAGTATTTGTCATGTGTTTATCCTCTCTTGCTAAGTGGGAGTGTTAATGTTTAGTAGCTTCTATCGGATAACTTTATGGTTATTCAAGAGATATAATATTACGTAAGATATAAGCTTATTATTTGATATATATATATATATATATATATATATATATATATATATATATGTATGTATGTATGTATGTATGTATGTATGTATGTATGTATGTATGTATGTATGTATGTATGTATGTATGTATGTATGTATGTATGTATGTATGTATGTATGTATGTATATGTATGTATATACATATAATATAATAAAAAATTTATTATTAATTATCTATTTATTGAATAGACATGTCTATTCATTTAACTATGCTCAATATGAATAAGAGGATGTTGCAGATGGAAAACATATACTTGATTGCAAGGCAATGCCATTACATATGCAGCAGATCCTAAAAACTAACAAAAAAGGTATATGCATATTGGTTATGCATATATCAATGGATCCTATTGGCAAAAAGTCACACAAATTTTGAAAAGGTTGTACAAACTTGAATGTTTGGGTGAGCGAAGGTTTCAATGTTTGACTAAAGTAGTCGATGACTTCTTGTTTTGATTGTCACACACACGTTTCATTAAGTCCTCTATATATTAGGGAAACAAGGGGAAGATTGAGCCTCATGATCTCTCATGAATGAGAGAAATTAATAAATTAATAGTTGACTTCTATTAGAAGTTCTATGTGATTCTAAAAAAGAATCTAGTGATGAGAAGTTGCATTATGGGTTGCATGAGTGAAGTTTTATTTTCTAGAGATCACATGGTGAGACTTGGCATCAGGTGGCAGTGTTGAGATAAGGGATGCTCAAACTCACAGTTCCAACATAATTTTTAGCATCCCTGGTATTCCTTTCATGCAAGGAATATTTTAACTAAAGATGATAAATATTTAGAATGCAAAACTAGATAATATATTTATGTTTTGTGAACTATTAGCTTAACTATTTTTGAAATAATGCATAGTGAATGCATTAAATAATGATTGACAAATGTATGAAATATAAAATAAGAAAGAACATTATAATAAGAGGCTATAACATTTATAAAAGACTACATGTAATGATTTGAAATAGTCTATAGTGTGCAATAATCATAAGAGATAAATAAAGATGATGCTAATTTGAGTGCATAATTTGTGTCAAGTCTTGTTACGTTGAGAGGCGTTCTATACAATCACAACACAAGAATATGCCAAAACATATTCTTCGTCAATAAAAAAGAATTGGTAGCAGTTACAAACTTCCAAATTAAATATTAAAAAAGAATTCTCGAAATAATAGTTGGCCGAAATAATAGGAAGCCAAATGGAGGCCAAAATAATAGGCCTGAAATAATAGGGCCCGAAAAAATAGGGCTTGAAAAAGTAGGACTCGAAAAAATAGGGCCCGAAAAAATTGGGGCAAAATAATTTCAATATGATTTTTTTATTTTTTAAATATAATTTTGCATGCACATTCATGTTTTTTTTTTGCAGGGACTGAGGGAATTTGAAACAAATTCGTGGAATGTGAAGAGACGTATGTTGGGGGATATGAGGAGCCTCTCAGAAGTTATAAAACCAGAGCTCCTCATTTCATTTTGATTTTATATTTTTGCTGGAAGGAAGAGGTGGAGGTTATTGGAGGATTAGATTGGAGTTTTTGAATAGGAGCAGATTGAAGTTTTGGAGTAACATTTTTGCAGGTGAGATTTCTATTTTTTATTTATATTTTCATTTAGATTTAGATGTAGATGTAAATTGAAATTCAAAATTAGTTATAATATTCTACTTTGATTTAGATGTCAATTTTAATTAATTTCATTTAGCTTTAGAATTCTATTCATAACTATTTAGGCTTGCATTTAACAGTTTAGTCTTGCATGTTTGATTTAGATTTAGATTTGTATTCAAAATCTATTTGATTTATATATTTTATAATACTTTTCATTTAAATATTTTAAAAGTGCATGTTTCAAATTAGTTTTATATTTGCATGTTTCATATTTGTTTTCGATTTGCATATTTCAAAATAGTTTTGGTTTGCATGTTTTAGATTTGAATGCTTCACAATAGTTTTACATTTGCATGTTTCTAAGTATTTATATTTTCATGTTTCAAAGCATAATTTTATCATTAATTTGGATGAGAATGCCACCATATCAATACAATTTATATTTTATTAAATTTAATGATTTATTTAAAGTAGATAAATCATATATTTAGTATATATTTTATCATTATTGAATTATAAAATAAAATAAAATTCTTGAAATAATAGCTAGCCAAAATAATATTAAGCCAAATGGATGCCGAAATGATAGGACCTGAAAAAATAAGGCCAAAAAAATAGAACCCAAGAAAATAGGGCTGAAATAACTTAATTAAAATTTTAAATATAAAATATTTTCTTTTTGTTAAATATATTTTTGCATGCACATTCATGCTTACTTTTTGTGAGGAGTGGGGGAATTTGAAACAAGTTCATGGAATGTCAAAAGACATCTATTGGGGGATATGAGGGTTCTCTCATAAATTATAAAACAAAGTCTCCTCATTTAATTTTCATTTTGTGTTTTTGCAGGGACGAAGAGATGGAGATTATTGGAGCAATTAGAGTATTTGAACATGAGTAGATTAAAGTTCCATATAGTTTAGCCTTGTACGTTTGATTTAGATTTACGATTCAAAAACTATTTCATTTAGATATTTGATAATACATTTCTTTTGCAGATTTTTAATCTGCATGTTTCAATTTAGTTTTACATTTCCATGTTTTACATTAGTTTTAGATTTGCATATTTCAAAATACTTTTGGTTTCCATGTTTTAGATTTGTATGTTTCATAATAGTTTTATATTTGCATGTTTCAAAATATTTATATTTTTAACGTTTCATAATTAAATTTAATCGTTGATGTGGACAAGAAGGTCACCTTATCAATAAAATTTGTATTTTATTCAAGTTAGTGATTAACTTAAAATAAACGAATCATATATTTAGTTTATATTTTGTCATTATTTAATTAGATTGTATATGTGTTTTATTTAAATTTTTTTTATACTATAAATAAATTTTTATTAATATTTATGTTTGTAATGTTTCAAAAGTGGAAGACAATGCCACCATATTTCAGGCATTACAATCTAACTATTTCATTTGAAATAGTTTTGATTTTTATTTATGTTATTTTGAACATTATTCATTTGAAAGAATTTATGTTAACTATTAATACTTTTTCATTATGATTATTTCCATATGTTGATTTTTGTTTATAAGTTTGTAGGTTACTATTTGAGTTATGGATACCTCGAATAGAGAATCAAACATTATTGGATACTAGAGCCTAACTACTTTAATGATCTCAAATGATTTCTTCAAGATTGAGTTTGAAAAATGCCTACAAATAATTAAAGAGGCGCACACAACTATAATTAAAGTTGTAGAGAAGCAATATTTCCAATTGACTATGTTGAGGAAATGGAAGAAATGCATATGGAAGATGCATAAAATTTTTTGTGTGACACATCTACAAAAGTGGATGGGTTTCCCTCAATGATGAAAGAAGTATTTCACAATCTTTGTTCAAATAAAGGTCACAAAAGAATCCTAATCATTGAAGAATTTGACATGTATTTAGACCATCACAGATATATTTTTTGTATATAGTTCATTCTTGTCTCCGGTTTCAAATTTTCACTTCTAATTAGTTGTATTGGCAATTTTATTTCCCCATTGTTCAAGGTAACTTTCATGGAGAAGAGAACAAGACAAAATAAATTTATTATTGTACGAAAAATTTCTTCAATGGATGTGGCTACTAAATATATTAATTAAGAAAGAAATCATAAGTCTAAATAGATTCCTTAATGAAATGGAGATTTATTGATTTGCAATAAAAATTGCATTAGCATTATTAAAAATTCAACAATATATAATGTTCTCACATCATCAAGGAGAAATAATTTTCATAAAATTGACTCTTATATATATTTTTTCGCACTTTTAACATCATATAAATTGTTGTGTTGGGACTTATAACTTCCCTTTCATGAATTAATTTTTCCACTATTCGAGTCATTTGTATAACATATATCCCAAATTTGACCATAGTTGTTCTCCAAATACTCCAACACTACACCTAAATCTCATACTTCCCTTAACCCTGTCCCTTATTTTAGTGTAACATTTAACCACTTATTAACCCTAACCATAATACCGAGTGTCATATAAATGAAATTGTAAACCTTGGATCCTAACTTTAACTCTTACTCTATATATGATTGTACTAATCATTTAGTAAATTATATACCTTAGCCTAACCTTATATGTACAAGTAACTAGAAGTAATATTATTATTTTTATAAGTGATAATATGTATATACAAACACCCAAAGAGAGAGAGAGAGAGAGAGAGAGAGAGAGAGAGAGAGAGAGAGAGAGAGAGAGAGAGAGAGAGAGAGAGAGAGAGAGAGAGAGAGAGAGAGAGAGAGAGAGAGAGAGAGAGAGAGATTAGGAGGAGTATCTAGAAAGTAGGGTGGGAGAGATAAGTGGGTGTATCTAGAGATTAGAGAGACAGATTAGGGGGCATTACTAGAGACTATAGAGAGAGAGGGGGGGAGGGATTACATTATTAAAAAGGTTAATAACTTATATCATAATAGCACTAATCATGGGCACTATAATAGAACTAACCCATATTAAAATTTAACCTGTCAGTTATCCTAACACCAAGGTAAAGTGTAATAATAGCACTAACATCAACTATAATATGATTAGTAACCCAAAAATTATCTTAACCACAATAATAACATAAACCCTAACTCTAACTCTATCTCTAACTTGATAATTCTAATTTTAACCCTAACCCTAACCTTAACCCTAACTCTAACTCTAACTCTATCTCTAACTTTAATTCTCCCCCTAACCCTAACCTTAATCCTTTATAGTCCTAAGTCTAATGCTAATTCTAACCCTAACCATAATTCTAGCCCTAACCCTAAGCCTTACTATAACTCTAATCCTAACTCTAATTCTAACTCTAATGCTAATTCTAACCCAAAATCTAACCCTAATTTGACCCATATTCTAACTCTAACCCTAACTCTAACTCCAACTCTATCTCTAACCTAACCCTACCCCTACCCCTAATTCTAACCCTAACTCTAACTCTAACTCTAACCCTAGCTATAATTATAACTCTAACTCTAATTGTAACCCTAACACTAACCCTAACTCTAACCCTAACTCTAACCCTAATCCTACCCATAATCCTAATCCTAACACTATATATAATGCTAATCCTAACCCTAACACTATATGTAACTCTAACTCTTATCCTAACCCTAATTCTAATTATAAATCCAATCCTAATTCTAACCCTAACTCTAAGTCTAAACCTAAATCTAACCCTAACTCTAGCCCTAAACCTAAACCTAACCCTAACCCCAACTCTATCTGCAACTTTAACTCTAACTTGATCCCTAACTCTAACTCTAATTCTAACCCTAACCCTAACGCTAGCCTCAATTCTAGCCCCAATTATAACCCTAACACTAACACTAGCACTAACACTAATTATAACCCTAACCCTAATGCTAACCCTACCTCTAAGCATAACCCTTATGCTAATCATAATCCTAGCCCTAATTCTAACCCTACCTCTAACTCCAACTCTTGTTCTAATTCTAATTCTAACTCTAACTCTAGCTCAAATCCTACCTCTAAATCTAACCCTAACCCTAACCCTAATTCTAACCCTAACTTTATTTGTAACCCTAATTCTAGCCCTAATCCTAATTGTTACCCTTATCCTAACTCTAGCTCTAACTCAATCTATAACCCTAATTATATTTGTAACTGTAATTCTAACTCTAACACTAATTGTAACTCTAATTCTACCCCTAATCCTAACCCGAACTTAAATAACCCTAACTCTAACCCTAATTCTAACCCTAATCCCAATTCTAGGTCTAACCCTAACCTAATTCTAACCCTAACTATAACTCTGTTACTAACTCTAACCCTAACTATAACTCTAAGTCTAATTCTTACCTAACCCTAACCATAACCCTAACCCTAATTCTAACCCTAACTCTAACTCTAATGCTAATTCTAATCCTAATCCTAATTCTAACCTTGATTCTTACCCTAGATCTAACTCTAACTCTAACTCTAACCCTAACTCCAACTCTAACTTTATCTCTAATTCTAACCCTACCCCTAATTCTAACCCTAACTCTAACTCTAACTCTTTTTGTAACCCTGACCCCAATATTAACCCTAACCCTAACTTTGACTATAAACCTACCCCTAATCCTAACCCTAACACTATATATAACTCTAACTCTAACACTAACCCTAATTCTAATCCTAATCCTAGCCCTAACTCTTACCCTAACCCTAAATCTAATCAGGTAACTTTAACCTAACCCTAATCTAACCCTAACCACAACTCTATCTCTAACTTTAACTCTAACTTGAACCCTAACTCTAACTCTAACTCTAACTCTAACTCTAACTCTTATACTAACACTAACACTAACACTAACACTAACACTAACACTAACACTAATACTACCTCTAATTTTAACTCTAACTCTAATTGTAACCCTAACCCTAATGCTAATCCTAACCATAACCCTAACACTAACCCTAACCCTAACCCTAATGCTAACCCTAACCATAACCCTAACACTAACCCTAACCCTAACTCTAACACTAATTATAATCCTAACCTTAATTCTAACCCTAAATAAAACCCTAACTCTAACTCTAACTCCAACCCTTATTCTAGCTCTAATTCTAACTCTATCTCTAACCCTAACCCTAACCCTAACTCTTATTCTAACCCTAACACTAACCCTAACTATATTTGTAACCCTAATTCTAACCCTCACCCTAATTCTTACCCTTACCCTAACTCTAACTCTATCTCTAATTCTAACTATATTTCTAACCCTAATTCTAACCCTAACCCTAATCCCAACTCTAGCTCTAATTTTAAACCTAACCCTAACCCTAACTCTAACTCTAACCCTGACTATAACTCTAACCTTGATCCTAACTCTAGCTCTAATTGTAAACCTAACCCTAACAAGAACCCTAACTCTAATTCAAACCTTATCCCTTACCCTAATTTTCATCCTAATGCTAACCCTAACTCTAACTCTAACCCTAACCCTAACCTTAACACTAACCCTAACCTTAATTCTAACCTTAACCCTAACCTTAACTCTACCTCTAACCCTAACCCTCACCTTAACACTAACCTTAACCATAAACATTAATTTGTCCCTAACTCTAACCCTAAATCTAACTCTACCATAATTAGACTCTAACCATAACCCTAACCCTAACTTTAATCTTGGCTCAAAACTTTTCCCTAACTATAACTCTAGAACCTTAACCCTTACTCAAGCCCTAACCCTAACCCTAACTGTAACCCTAGCCCTACTATAACCCTAACCCTAACCATAACCATAAGTCTAACCCTAACCTTAACCATGAGCATAACTCTAACCCTAAACTTAACCATAAACATAACTCTATACCTAACTCTAACCCTAAATCTAACTCTACCATAATTAGACTCTAACCCTAACCCTAATCTTAACTTCAATCCTAACTAAAACCCTAACCCTAATCCTAAATCTAACCTTAACCCTGACTCAAACCCTAATCCTATCCCTACAATAACCCTAACTCGAGCCCTATAATAACCCTAACCCTAACCATAACCATAAATCTAACCCTAACCTTAACCATGAGCATAAATATAACCCTAAATCCAATTCTACATTAATCACACCCTAACACTAACCCTAACTCTTACTTTAATCTTAACTCAAACCCTAACCTTGACTCTAACCTTAACCCTGACTCAAACTCTAACCCTAGGATTACTATAACACTAACCCTAACCATAACCATAACTCTAACCCTAACCTTAACTATGACCATAACTCTAACCCTAACCTTAATCATAAACATAACTCTAATCCAAACCTTAACCATAACCATAACTCTAACCCTAACCTTAACCATAAACATAACTCTAACAATAACCATAACCATAACTCTAACAATAACCATAACCATAACTCTAACCCTAACCTTAACCATAACTCAAACCCTAACCCTAACTCCAGCCCTAACCCTAATGCTAACCCTAACCCTTATTCTATCCCTAAGGTTAACATTAACTGTAATGGTAACTTTTTCCCTAACCATATATCTATGTTTGACTATAACATTTTACATTACAATATGCCAAAAAGAAAATTACTTTTTTTTAACCATAATTTACCCATAACTCTAACCATAAATATAACCCTAACTGTAAATCTAACCTACTATAATTAGACTCTAATCCTAACCCTAATCCTTAGTTTAACCTTCACTAAAACCATAACCTAACCCTAACTCTAACCTTAACCTTGACTGAAAACTCTAACTCTAACCTTAACCCTTACTTTAATCTAGACGAAAACCATAGCCCTAACCCTAACCCTATCGTTAACCCTAATGTAACTCTATATACATACCTAACTCTAAATATAAACCCAACCTTAACCATCACCCTAAAACTAACCCTTTCTCTAACTCTAACCATATATCTAATTTTAACCTTAACCCTAATCCTAATTTTAACCCTAATTATAACCCTAATTTCAACACTAACTCTAGCCCTTATTCAAGCTCCAATTCTAACTCTACCTCTAACTCAAACCCTAACTCTAATTCTAATCCTAACCCTAACTATATTTGTAACCTAAACCCTTATTCTTACCCTCACCCTTACCTTAACCCTAACCCTAACTCTAATTCTGACCCTAACTATATTTGTAACCCAAATTCTAACCCTAATCCTAACATTAACTCTAACTCTAATTCTAAACCTAACCCTAACTATAACCCTAACAAGATTTGTAATCCTAAAAAAACCCTATCCCTATCCCTAATGCTAATCTTGACTCTAATTGTAACTCTATTCCTAACCATAACTCTAACCCTATCCATAACTCAAACCCTAACAATAGCCCCAACCCTAGCACTAACCCTATACCTAACTATAACTCTACTCTTCAATATAACATTTTACGTAACAATATGCTTAAAATAAAATTGAATTAAAGTGATGCAAATAAACACCATATATAGAATTAAAAAATAAAATATTCAAGAATAATTTTATAGTAAGTTTACACTATTACATTTTTATAGTAAGTTTATACAATTGTATTTAAAAAGAAATAAATAATTTAGCACTAACCTTTAAAAAATAGAAAAAATTTTAAAAATACTTTTCCTGTTGCGCCACGATTGCCACTAGCTTATATATACACCTCTATATACATTACACCGAGAGTAATCATTCTCGAGGCACCTATTTTCATTTTCATAAATCCCAACTGTGATTAAAATAACCTTGGGATTAAATGAAAATAGGCACCTTGAAAACGATTGCTCTCGGCATGATATATATAGAGGTATATATAAGCTAGTTTTCTTTTGCACTCTATGTTTTTCGCTGTTTTTCATATTCTACATTTTTATTGGCTAAGTAAAATTCTTCATCTTGAATACAAATTGATCTACACTCATAAATCTAATGATGGGTTCAATGTAAGGAAACAATATATTTAACTCCCAATTTGAATTTAGAGCCCCCTACATTACTTAAACTCTTCTTGTTAATTATGTAATGAATATGGACAATCATTCAAATATACATAATAGTAATGTTTCAGTTCAAGAGCTTATAAGTTCAATTCAAAATGTTACTAAGGAATTAGTTATTCTTACTCCTAGAGTAACCATGAATAAACATAATTAAGTTAAAATATCACCTACCATCTTATATCTATATTTGAAATCATCTAGCAGAGACTATCCATCAAGCCCATTTACGACTTCCTTCTTACAAGTACGCATGATAATGGGTAAAAGTTTACCCCTTTAAATAATATTTCCATATTGAATGAAAAGACAAAAACAAATACAAAGAAAGGAAAAACTACACTTATTGGCTTGTTTCCTTAATTAATACATTAAATTAAACCTCTACTTGTAGAGGTATGATAATTCTATAGAATACCTCACACACTTATTACAAATATTATAATATATTATAATATAATGCATAACATTCATTATGGGCACATAGTGTGAGGATGATGACAGATGACGAATTTTCTATTGCTAAATGGTATTGAATAACATATTGTAGGCCATGGATGGTAGGTTGGTGGTAGATATTAATACCTCCCAACACTCCCACTTAAATTTTGCCACAAATAGACCAAATCATCAATAACAACCATTTTCTCTAGTAGTTATTGAAATTTATTCTTTGCTAATGCCTTGGTAAAAATATGACACAAACTTGTGTCACCCTTTTGTAAAAGAAAAGTCTAATAAAAATATAATTGTTCACATTGACATAGAATTGTTATTATTATTTTGAATTTTAAAATGAAGTAAACTAATGAAATGCATTGAAATAGATAAAGTTTAGTATTATATTTTTTAATAATTATTTGGAATAAGAATTGATATATTTTACTAATTTGTATACATAAATTTTTAACTGCTAAAAAAATATTGAAAATTAGGGGTCTAGTTCCCACCACAAAACCATATGGAAATAAACTTATTTCTCTTTGATCTCAAACTATGTTATAGACAACATATATATCTAGAACAATCAAAAATAAAAATTGGCTTTAGACCTATATTTTCACTTTTATAATGATTGAAATTTCAACTCATCTAAAATCGATAGTTTTCATCTACCACCACATTTTTCAAAACAAATTTATTCTAACTAGGAGAAAAAATATACATTCTACAAGAGGATTCTCTCCTCTATAATTTCGTATAATTTTTAAATTTTCTTGATATGATTTAATATTTTTTTGCTTTCTCAAAATTGGCATTTTTTTGAGTGTTAAAATATGTGCTTGTAGATCTTTTTATTACAATATAATATATCTAATTAAAACACTATAAACTCTATTTGAGAACATTCTTGACTCTAAGCTCTATAAAATGGTGTTTATATGTTATAAAAATAAAAAATAAAAAATAGTATGAGCTATTGAAACACTGCTTTTCTAAAATAAGTTTATTTCTTTAGTGAATGGATAAAAACTAGTATAAAACACACATTTAATAGACATTTCAATCGAAACAGTGTGAGACCATATATAACTTAGTTAGAATAAATTTATCTTAGTCATATGTTTTAAAAAATTGATTTTTAGATAGAAATACTAAAATTCAGTCATTTTGATAAGTTAGCCTGAAAGGTGACACAAATTTGCATAACATTCATTATGGACACATATTGTGAGAATGATGACAGATGAAAAATTGTCTATTGCTAAATGATATTGAATAACAGATTGTAGGCCATGGATGGCAGGTTGGTGGTAGACATTAATACCTCCCAACACTTTTGCTTAATTTCTACCACTAATAATATCTCCCAACACTCCAACTTTAATTTGTCCATTAATAGACCAAATCATCAATAACAACCATTTTCTCTTGTAAATATTAAAATTTATTCTTTGCTAATGCCTTAGAAAAAATATGACACAAACTTGTGTCACCCTTTTGTAAAGGAAAAGTCTAACAAAAGTATAATTGTTCACATTGACGTAAAATTGGTATTATTATTTTGAATTTTAAAAAGAATTAAACTAATGAAATGCGTAGAAATAGATGAAGTATAGTATTATATTTTTTAATAATTATTTGGAATAGGAATTGATATATTTTACTAATTTGTATAGATAATCTTTTAGCTGCTAAAAAAATATTGAAAATTAGGGGTCTAGTTCCCAGCACAAAACTATATGGAAATAAACTCATTTCCCTTTGATCTCAAACTATGTTATAGATAACATATGTATCTAGAACAATCAAAAATAAAAATTGGCTTTAGACCTATATTTTCACTTTTATAATGGTTGAAATTTCAACTCATCTGAAATCGATAATTTTCATCTCCCACCATATTTTTCAAAACAAATTCATTCTGACCAAGAGAAAAATTATACATTCTAGAAGAGGACTCTCTCCTCTATAATGTCATATAATTTTTAAATTTTCTTGATATTATTTAATATTTTTTTCTTTCTCAAAATTGACATTTTTTCGAGTGTTAAAATATGTGCTTGTAGATTTTTTTATTACAATATAATATATCTAATTAAAACACTATAAACTCTATTTGAGAACATTCTTGACTCTAAGCTCTATAAAATGGTGTTTATACGTTATAAAAATAAATCATAAAAAATAGTAAGAGCTATTTAAACACTACTTTTCTAAAATAAGTTTATTTATTTAGTGAGTGGATACAAACTAGTATAAAACATGCATTTAATAGACATTTCAAATTGAAAAGGTGTGAGACCCTATATAACTTAGAATAAATTTATCTTAGTCATATGTTTAAAAAAAATTGATTTTTAGATAGAAATACAAAAATTCAGTCGTTTTGATAAGCCAGCGTGAAAGGTGACACAAATTTTTACTTTTACCCAAATTTGCATAACATTCATTATGGGCACATATTGTGAGAATGATAACAGATGAAAAATTGTCTATTGCTAAATGGTATTGAATAACAGATTGTTGGCCATGGATGGCAGTTTGGAGGTAGATAGTAATACCTCCCAAAACTTTTGCTTAATTTCTACCACTAATAATAAAAAAACATCAATAACAACCATTCTCTCTCATAGTTATTCAAAGTTATTCTTTGCTAATGCCTTAGTGAAAATTTCCACCAATTACTTTTTAGATTTGTATCTAACTCAAGGCAAACTCATCCACTTTTAACCAATTTCTTGATGAAGTGGTACCTTCTATCAATATGTTTTCTCCCTTTATGAAATATAAGATTCTTTGATAATGCAATTGTTTATTTGTGATCACAAAGGATTGGTGTTGGTTCTTTTGATTATGTTGCAGATCTAACGAAACTCAACACATTCATACTACTTGACATGCTATGGAAGTAGACGCTACATATTCTCCTTCAACTAATCATATTGCCACTGTAGGCTTTTTCTTAAAGGCCCATGACACAACTCCTAATCCATAGTGAAATATATATCTAGAAGTTATCTTCTAGTCATCAATGTTACCTACAAAATCACTATTAGTATAACCAATGAAATCAAGATTGTTAGATTTTTAGTATAGGATTCCATATCTTATTTTTCCTGTAAAATATCTCGATATCATTTTCCAATTTGCCAGTGAGAATTTTATGATGATCCCTTGAACCTTATGATCAAAATTACACCATACATGATATCTAGCCTTGTAGCTATCATATACATTTCACATCCAACAAGTATTTTAATTATAGTAGGATCAACATTTGACCCCTTTTTCTCCTTGACAATTTTTCTTCAAAACATCCCTTATATATATGGATTGACAAATGAAGATTCCTATCTCATATTGAATAAATTCAATGTCTAAAATCTATCACATCAAACCCAAATTTTTGATTTCAAATTATTTCATTTTTTTTTACTTTAACATGTCTATTGATAGATTTCTAGTGAATATTCATCATCATAAAAACACAAAACCAAAATCTCACTTTCCTAATTAGTCTTTATATATAATGTAGGCTCAAAATTACTTCTACTGAATTGGTTACTTATCAAGTATGAATTAATCCTTTTATACTAAGCTCTAGGTGCTTGTATCAAGCCATAAAGTGCCTTTTTTAGTTATATACTTTATTTTCATACCCATAAACCTCATAACTAGGTGCTTGTTTAATATAAAATTCTTTATCAAGAAAACCATTCAAAAAGGCTAATTTTAGTTCCATTTGATACACTTTGCAATTATTTTGTGTAGTTAATGCTAATTTTTTTTTTATCTATATCAAGTCTAGCATCTTAACCAAATATTTGATTATAATCAACCCCATATGGTTGCAAAAATCATTTAGGAACTAGCCTTTCCTTATGCTTTAGAATTTCACCGTTTGCATCAAATTTAGTTTTATAGACCCATTTGACTCCTATACATTCTTTTTCTTTTGATAGATTCATTAATTCTCATGTTTCATTTCTTTTGATGGAGTCAATTTCTTCATTCATTTCCTTGATCCATTCACCTTCTTTAATTGTTTCTTAACAATATACTACATCACAAGAAAATATAGAAAAAATTTAAGCTCCTTATTTTATAAATTTTATACCTTTGTCTTGAGGATGTAGAATCTATTTCATGACTTATATTTGAATTTTAAGATAGTATTCATTGTATAAAGTTTGTTAGTGGAATACTAGGTGTTGTTTGAGTACCTTGTTGCTTTGATTTATCTTCACTTTACAATATGAGTGCTCCTCTTGTGGATTTTTTGTTATCATTTCCATCCCATGAATCTTCTTGTTTAAATTTAACATCCCATTTGATAATCTACTTATTTGAAATATGGGTAATACTCATCCTTCACCAAATAGAAGATATATCATCAAGAAAAGGATTTAACTTAAGGAATATCTTCAAAAAGAAAAACATTGGTTGGATGTCACACAATATGAATTGTATCTCTCATTTTGTAATTTAAATCTTGACACAAGGATTGGACAAACAATGTCTGAAAGATTTAAACCTTATTTTGTCAAGATAAATAGATATTTTGAAACATATTTTTGTCGATATCATGTTGAATTTGATTTGTACTATCAAGGGTTCAGAAGATGATAGAAGAAAGCGGTGGTTCTCAAAAATTCTTTTCATAAACGATCAACAAAATTCATAACATCAATCTTATGGGTATATGTAGGATCACAGTGTGCCAAAATGTGGCGATCTGAAAAATATGTAGCTTTGAAATATATCAAATCATTTAAAAATCTATTCCAACTTTTTTCCCACCCACCCTACTACTAAATGAAATCAATTAGTATCTTTATAAGGTCTACTATATCTTTTGATACCAAACCTATATGGTCAACTTTAAAAACATCCTAAAAATGTGCTTTTTGTCTATTTTTATGTGATTTATACTTCAAACATGTAGTTGATGACTCTTTTTTTCAACAAAATTTGATGAAATTAAAAGGGTTTTTTCATAATGTTCTTATCTTTCCATAAATGCAAGGCTCATCAAATTATGAGTTTACTAAGTAATTATTACTTATTTTCTAATGGAGTTATGTATAAAGTGCTAACTAACACACTACTTGAAAAACAAATATAACTTTCAAATGCTACAAAAAAATTTAAATCGAAAAGATGCATCACATTCTATGTTTCTTCTACTACAAGGAAAAAAATTAAAAATTGAATTTTGCAGGACTTTGAATTAGATAAGGCGGTCAGACATGAGAGTTTTTTTATTTCAAAAATTCTAAAGTCAAAAATTTATTATTTATTATTTATTTAGAATAAAAATAACCAAAAATATGTGTCACATCCAGACATGAGTCTACTACTAATATCTAGAATATTATTTAAAAATATTATCATTTGATTTTGATTGAGGTAGTCAAACATACGTCTACTTCTTATTTTCGTTCTGAAATTTTTGTAATATTGTATTAAAATTCAAAATTTTGACCAATAAATTTTTATTTATTTGAGATAAGTCCTAGTAATTTAGGAACTAGATTCTTTTCTCTCAACTTTTTGATATAAATTCAATAACACGTAGAAAATTGCACGTGAAGTTGATAGAACCCTGATTTTCTAATTTTTTATTGCAACTTAAGAGCATAGTTTGGTTGATCGTGATCTTGCACATACCTTTATTTTTCAAACCAAATGATCATGCAATAGGTGAAATAAGTTACATAAGAAGAACTTGTGAACCATGTGCTAACCTGGCCAAATTTCATTTGAGAGATGAAGATACTTATATGATGAGGATGGTAAAATGTAAGAGATATATCTACATAAAATCAAAAACAAAAGTTGGAAAAGAATCGTCAAGGTTGGAATATGTAGAGGATGACATACCTACTAGAGAATTTATGTCATTATTTTGTAAATTGATTCAACCATATATACATCATGATTTTTTTGGTAAGTGGCAAGCAGAACAACTTCAAACACTAAGAGAAACTTTCCAACTCAGGACACTTTTATCTATTGTTGACTTTGTAGGGAATTACTCCTTCATTTCTCAAAAATAACTTCAAGTAGAATACTACTATACAAAGGAGGTTACTATTATACTTCAAGTTTCTTATCAACATGTAAAAATTGATTTGGATGGTGTGGAAAGTACATCTATCATTTTACATATATATCATTGATACCTTAATATACAACACATTTGGTGTTTTTTCGAGAGTGGACATGGAAAGGGTGAGCATGATGGTGCAGGAGCTTGTATCAAACATGCTTTAAGAATGTATCAAATGGACTATAATGTAAATCAATTTATTACTGCTCATGATGTGGTTGAGTGGTGCAAAACATATTTTACAATGCCAGCAAATTCAAATAACACATCATCACAAGTGGATTCAATCATACCATTCAGAGTGTATTGGGAGATATCTAGTATAAATTAATTTGAACATTATAATTGATTTTTTTTTAATATTTAATACATTATGTAATAAGTAAATTATTGTACACATGTGTTTAAAACTTATTTTTTATATTTATGCATGGACCTTACATTTAGGTGTTAATAGAAGATCAATGCATGCATGCAAGTGGGTAGAGAAGATGCAATCTTTGCATTTAGTTATGAGTACAGATAGTAATGTTTGTTCATTATACACAAGAGAATATTCATGTTTTTGTGCTAATTGCATTGATGAAAACTATGATGGTTGCATTCATTTGTAACGTGTATATATGGGTGAATGGAATTTGGTGCCACTAGATGTTATCAATATGAACAAGTTTGAGGATTAAAAATATAATGATATTCCATTGATTTCTAGTGATTACATGACCATATTTGAAGATTGATTAGATTTGGTATGTATGTATATACATATAAGTGTATTTGTTTCATAATTTTCACTAATTCATTTAATATATAATTGTACTAATGTACGTGACACATGGAATTTATATACATATACTTTGTGTAGGAAATGTTTTTGAAGTCAAGACAAAATTTAAAAACATAGAAGGTCTTAGCTATTTTTTATTATGTTGCACCATACAAAGAGAGAAGCTAATAAAAATTGAAATAAGTGATGGAATTTTTCTTCCCATAGGTTAGTATATAGTTTAATCATGTACGTGTATGTACATCTATGTTTTTTTATGAATTCAAATTTATTGACTTATTTGATTGACCTATATGTAGGTTCTATTGTTGTACATGGAACATAGTTGAAGAAAAATAGAGTACTTAAAAATGACATTCATTTCACTAATTATCAACCTAACAATAAGGTATATCACTATAGTAACCATGTTATTTCCACTGGTCTGACTCTTCATCCAGTCAAAGGACCTAGAATACATAATTGGAGGCTCGATATTGATGATTACAGGAAATTATTAAATGTTATCCAACAACAAGATGACCCACTTGATACAAGATAGAAACAACTTGAAGATTTTGAATTTTGGTTGAACTATTTGATATCTGAAATTTGGTTCAACAATTTGAAATTTAGCTGAACATGATCATTTTCAATTTCAAATTTAGTTGAATTAATTATGTATTTCTTTTACCTTTTTCATTTAACTTGTGAAGTTTAAATTGTGATTTGCAACTAATTATAGAAATTAGGAACATGTATGCAACTAATTAGGGCATGTGCTTTGAGGGTAAGAAATTTGAACACTTGTCTTAAGGGGTTGAAATTAGGAACTTGTATGCAACTAATTAGGACATGTTCATTGAGGGGAAGAAATTTGAACACTTGTCTTAAGGGGATGAAATTAGGATTTTTGTCTTAATAGGATGAAATTAGGATTTGTAAATAATTATATATTACTTTTACTATTTCATTTAACTTTTGAAGTTTAAATTTTGATTTGTAATTAATTATAGAAATTAGGAACTTGTATGAAACTAATTAAGACATGTGCCTTGAGGCTAAGAAATTAAAACACTTTTCTTAAAAGGAGCTAAAAGTTAGGGCTCTTCTTAAGGGGATGAAATTAGGACTAGACTTTAATCATATATAAATATCACTTGCATTATTGAGAATTAGGAATTACATAAAGTTAATTACTTGACCCTAACCATAACCAATTTCATATGTATACATCAATTTCATAAGCCAACGTGATGTAACATAATCTAACATGTAAAAGAACATGTAATCCAACATAATCCAAAATAATCTAACATAATTTCTAACATAAAAAAAACTTATCCAACATAATCTAACATGTAAAAGAACATAGTCTAACATAATCCACCACAACATAACATTTAATCTAACATACTTTCGAACATAATAGAACATTATCCAATATAATCTAACATATAAAAGAGCATAGTCTGACATAATCTAACATAATCTAACATAATCCAATAGAATTTAGAAGATAATCCAGCACAATCTAACATGTAAAAGAAATGTCTAAAGAATGTATATATGTATGTCAATCATCAAAAATGTATAATATGGATGAAAGTCTATAGAAAATAATGGGTATGTGCAGGATCATGGTAAACCAAACTATTCCCCTAAGTGGCAACGAAAAATTAGTCAATCAGGGTAATGTTAACTTGAAATCCAATTTTAAACTTGTTATGAAATTTCAATAAAAAATTTGTGAGAAAAGATATGTCAAAAATTTTATTTAGTTTTTGAGCTACTATGCCTTATTTGACGAAAGAAACAATTGATTGGTCAAAATTTTGAATTTTACTGCAATAGTACAAAAATTTCAAAACAAAAACAAGAAGTAGGTGTATGTCTCACCACCTTAATCAAAATCAAATGACAATATTTTGTAATAAGATTCTAGATATAAGAAGTAGATTGATGCTTAGATTTGACACATATTTTTGTGTATTTTTATTCCAATTGAATATTTAATTATGACTTTTTTACTATAGCATTTTCAGAATAAAAAAACTCCTATGTTTGACCACCTTAAGTAATTAAAAATTTTACAAAATTCAATTTTTCTTTTATTTTTCTTATAGTAGAAGAAGTATATAATGTGACACATCTTTTGGATTTAAAAAATGTTATGCCATTTGAAAGTTATATTTATTTTTCAATCAGTGTATCAATCAACACTTTATACATTACTCCGCTAGAAAATAAATAATAATTACTTACAAAAATCATAATTTGATAGACATTACATTTATGTAAAGATAAGAACATTCATAAGAAACCCTTTTCATTTTATCAAATTCGGGTGCAAAAAAAAGTCATCAAACACATGTTTGGAGTAAAAAACACACAAGAACAAGGCAAAAACATGTTTTCGGGACTTTTTTAAGTTGACCATGTAAGGTTGGTATCCAAAGAAATACTAGGCTTTTTAAATGTATTATTATGTTGGATTTGTATCAGGATGGGTGGAAAAAAGTTAGAATAGATTTTGAAATGCTTTGAGGCATTTCAGAAATACATATTTTTTAGATCACCACTTTTTGGCATAGAATGATCCTGCACATACCCTAATCCATAGGAATTTTTTTTTTTTTTTTCAGGTGTAGAAATATCATCATGATGTCTCCTCATAGTGTGGTCTAAAGACTATCTATCAGAATGCTCACTACAATGTGCTAACCCCAATATTTATATATTCAAGAGAAAGTGCAATCAATGTACATAATTTCATATTTAATTAAATCTCTTGTAAATTTACAAATTGCATGAAATTTATATATTAAATTTAAAACTCACATGTGTCTAATTCAAAAAAATCAAAAACTTACCTTTCCACTACTGACATCATCGAATGAGTCTTCGTGACGTACATGATTTAGCATCAAAGAGAGTAAAAATAGGCATGCCCCCCTATAATACATACATACATGTATGCAAAAATAATAATTAAACCATGTAATTAATTACAGAGTCATGATATATATAAATGCATAAATTATTAGTTGAACAAACAATTGAAATTTTAACTTGAATGTTTAAAAAACTATACATTTACCAATATAGATGCTGGCATCTGATAATACTCAGACTGCCTAGCATCGATCGTGTCCACCAATATATCCATATTTTGTTGGGCCTCATTTAGCTCCATCTTTGCATATATGCTAGCATGACTAGTGGCTGGCATGTGTCCTCACAATGATGATCCAAGTTGACTAACTAGATGAGATGGCATTGAAGTAGAATCATCATGTGTCAACAAGTCCATTCATCCTGTGGTTGATAAGATAAAATCAACGACATCAAGGCCCATATCTGAACTCTAAACGTGCCCTCCACTGGCTAAAGGGTTTCTACTAGTATGTATATGTCCCTCTATAACAAAAGAGTGGTCAATAGGTGGATCATAATGGGTACTACCCTCATGACCCCTACCGAATTGATGAGAGGAATGTGGCTGAGGATGTGTCCCAATACCACCATGGTCATGATGTCAAAAATTTGATATGGGTATGGCAAGATGCTCTAATATGAATATAAAATATTGTGAGCAAAACTGCTCATAGTATCTCACGCCAACACTCTAGTGAGACCCTCTAAGATAGTCAGTGAAGGGATACCTACTGCACTATACAAGTCTTCTGAAGATGAAGCACCAAATGATGATCTAGAATGCTAATGGGATATCAAATATTGGCCAACCTCATTAGTTAAAATAGATTTGATAGCTATAGCAATCTCTCTAACTCCCTAAATCACCTCTCGCAACTACGTCCTATGCATGGACTCATCAACTGACATACCTAATATAATGGAAATACCAGGTGCACTCTCTCTGACAATCAACCTATGTGTTAGTGGTGCATGACCCAACTACCTATCAACTAGTCTACCATGCCCCTATCCTAAATATGATGGTAAATAAGTGTAGTTCACAACCCTGCCTAAGCGAACCTTAGCATAAAGTTGTGTTGCAAAATAGAGTAAAATTTGGTCATTATTAGGGATAAAACCATAAGAAGCAAGGAAGTGTAGGTATATAAGTGCAGCCATATGTGGATCTATACACTTAAGGGGAGAATACCACTTCACATACGTTAGTGGAAAATAATGAGGGATATATTCCCTCTTTAGTTTCTCTGTGGGCACTAAGTTGTGTACCTGCTGCAGTGAAATACCTAAAGATACTTCTTGTCTCTCATTGTCAAGGACAATCTATATAGAAAAATATGGAGAACCATCATGAATCTCATCTCTATTATGTGTGAGGCTTCATAAGATTCTTTGACATGTACTACTATACACACTAGAGCATGTGCGAGTAGCCAAGGATTCGTGAAGTATATGAATCTCTTGGTTAGTGCAATCATAGAGCATGTTAGGTGGGATAGGCTACTGATTTGTGGGAATAGTGCATTGTTGGGGGGGACAGGGTGCATCTAAAGGGGGATATGAGGTTATTGCTGCTCAGATGGATAGGAGATTGCTTATGCTCTGGTAGATAGGAGGTTGCTACTTGGGCAAGATAGGAGGCTACTGCTTGGGGGTATACGAGGTTGTTACTCAGGCAAGATTAGAGATTGTTGCTCGGGGTGGGGGGGCAGGTGCTGAGCTATGAGGCTACTGACCTACCATGTGAAGGTTAATGTATGTAGTATACGTGGATGTATATAATGTGCAAACCTAAAATCTAAATTAAAATATGACATTTTTAATAAGCTTGAAATTTATAAAGTATAATGGCATTTAAGAAACTAGAATTTTGTAAACATGAAACGAATATAACATATAGAACTAGATTCACTATATAATTTAATAGGTATATGGTGATGATCATGGCTAAGATAACTAGGGAAATAAATAGCACTATGGTTAGAATTAGAGTTAGTGTTAAGTTTAGAGTTAAATTTATAAGAGTTAGGCTTAAAGTTAAAATATTAGGGTTAGGTTAAGACTTATTACTAGGTTTATAGTTAGGTTTAGTTGTATAAAATTAGTAGTACATATTTTTCTTGTTGCACATGCCTCATAGTGCATAAGTTAATTTGATTAGGGTTGGCATTCAAGGATAATGTTATATCATGACTATGGTTTATATTATGGTCTTCTAGGGTTAATTTTAGGGTTACCTAGTTTAGTATAAAGATTGAGTTCAAGGTCATTATTAGGGTTTAATCATGGTAAATTTACATTAAGTTAGGGTTAGGAAACTACTTAGGGCTACGGTTAAAAGAGTTTGTGTTTAGAATAGTGTTCTATGTTGAGTAAGCTATCATGGTTAGAGTTAGGGTTAATGTTATAATTGTACTTATATAGTTAGATCATTAGTGTTTAATATTAGTGTGAGACTTGCATTAGCATTACTAGTAGAATTATGATTAGGTTTAGGATTTAGTGTTAAATATTGAGTAACTTAATATAATTAGCATGTTACCTAGTTTAGTATTACATAGGATTAAGGTTTATGTTATGGAACCTTAGTTACATGGTTAGGCTTAGACATAGGATCGTGGTTAAGATTTCTAGAGCTATATCGTTAGAATCATGAACAATGATAGGGAAAGTTAATATAATGTTTAGAGATCTTTAGGATTAAATATTTAGGGTTAGTGTAAATCTAGATTGAAGTTTTCAGTTAAGATTCATATTAAACAACCTTTTAGGGTTAAGTGAGGATCATGCTATAAAAATTTATAGTTAGTCTTCACATCATGGTTAAAGGTTCAAGGATAACTTCTGGGTTAAAATGATATAACTTTAGATTTAAAGGATTATGTTTAGGGTTTAGATTTTATGTTTGTGGTTAGAATGAACCTGTCAATTCTAAGGTAAATATATAATGTTTAGAGTTAAGGTTAGGATTAAATTTAAATGAGGGTTAGCATTATGTTACATGAAATTTAAGGTTAAGATTGCATAGTTGTATTTATTTTTTACATTAGGCTAAATAGTGAAGGTTTAATTAGAGTTAAGATTAGGGTGACGAGGTCAAGGTGAATTATATATTAGGGGTCATATCATCACCTAACCCATTGGAACAAACATTGGGTTAGTTCATTGAAATTAAATTATTAGAGGTATGGTGAATATAGAAACACACACACACACACACACACACACACACACACACACACACACACACACACACACACACACACACACACACACACATGCATGCATGCACGCATGTACGCACACATACGTGCATGCACACACACACACACATTTATATATGATGAAGGTTTCTCCGTTAATACCATAAACCATAACTCACACAAAGAAACCAAAAAAAATGCGAGAATAAAATTTTGACTTCTTACTTGGACTGCAAATGTAGAATTATAGAATTCACAAGTACAATATGCTAATTGATATGGGCACCTTCATTATAGTAATCTACAAGACTAAGCTATGAACTACAACCCTAAGTTGTTCTAGATAATGTTTGGGCCTTTCTTAAATAGGCAATTTTATGCCACTTGAGAAGGTTCTACACATTGAAAATTAATACCTGGGGCCAAAAGGCCCTAACAGAACATATAGAGTTGGCCAAATACATCTTTGACAATTATTTTAAAAATTTTAGGTAGTTCAAATTTGGAAAGCCATAACTCTTGAACATTTTCTCTGATTGGCTATAATAACCACTTTTTGGAAATGCCAGATCCTAATCTACATTCTCTAAATGGTGCAAATGCTCTTCTGTTGATCTTTTAGACCTCATTTGGGCACTCTAAGGCCTTCAACAGTTAGCCTAAGGATTTTTTGTAAATATTTCCATGAAAAATCTGCAATAAATTCTTGAATACTTAAGCTAGAGAAATGAGATTTCTATGGTAGGCTAACAACTCTAAAATGAACCTTCATGTAGAAAATGAGAACATTCTAAGCTCGTATGAAAAATTTACTAAAATAAGTAAGTTCCCCATAAGTAGTAACCACCTTGTATACTAGTCCTTGTTATGATAGAAAAGGTTGAAAAGAAAATATTTTTGGGTTATGCAAGACTTCCCTTACACACAGGATTCTCCTACATCAGACACCTAGTGAAGTTGAGAAGAGACTCTGTCACATCTCAGGTGTTTAGAGGAAAACTAAGATGGTTAACCTCTTCCCTTGTTATCCATGATGAATCCTCTACTAGCATCCATTTCTATTTCACCAGGTATTCCTCATAAGTTTTGTTCCTTATACATTTTCCAAAATGTCTATCTATTATCTCCTTAATCTCATTCGTAGTTGAACTAGTTGTTGGAATACTCACTATGCTTCTGCAACTTCATCTCCATCAACTCGTTCATAATACTCTATCAAATATGAAATGTTAAATATTAGTGAAATATCAAATTCATCAAGCAACTCCAATTCATAAGAATTTCTAGAATCAGGTCTTTTCACTATATTGCATGGTCCAAAATTATTGATCTTCAGCTTATTATATGTACCATGAGAAAATGCTCCTTTCTCAAATTAACCATGACTTCGTCTCCAATTATACCTCATTTTCACATCATCCTTATCCTTGTACTATATATTCATCATTATAATGTTTTTCCTCACTTCCTCATGCATGTTCTACAAATGTTTATCAAATTCTTCTACTTCAACACTACTTATCTATCCTTTATCTAACTACCACAATTTAGAATCATTTCTAGGACTACTCCCATGTAAAATTTGGAATGGTGATTTGATAGTACTCATATTGACAATATTATTATATGAATATTCTACATGTGGTAAAATTAGATCCCATCCTTTTGGCTTGTCTCCAACTGAACATCTCACCAAGTTTTCGAAACCATGGTTCAAAATGTCTATCTGTCCATCAATCTGCGGATGATGTGAGAACTCAAATTTAAATTTGTCTTCAACTTAATCCAAAATGTATGCCAAAAATACCTAACAAATTTTGTATCTCCATATGAAACTATACTCTTTGGCAGACCATGTAGTCTCACCACTTCTCTAAAGAACAACTCTGCTACATGAACAATATCACTACTCTTCTTGCAAGGAATGAAATGTGCCATCTTTGAAAACCTATCACCCACCAAAAAAATAGAGTCATGCCCATGTCACCTCCTAGGTAATCCAAGAACAAAATCCATGTTGATATCCTCCCATAACTTCTCTAGTATAGGTAATGGCTGATACAACCCTATATTCTGCTTCACTCCTTTTAGCATCTTACATACTCTATAACTCTATACAAACTTATTCACATCTTGTTGCAACTGTTGCTTATAATGATTCTCTACAACCAAAGCTAGGGTTTCAAGCCAATCCTCCACTATGCTTCTCCTTCATGAGATTCTCTATCATTGAACTCTTGGAAACACACAACTAGCTTCCTTTGAACAACATACTATTCTAGACCATGAAATCCAACCACTTTATCCTACCAAGTGTAACAGGTCCTATAAAAAACTTCCACACTTCACCAAAATTAGGATAATCTAGATATAAAGTACTAAGTTTCTTGAACTCAACCACCTCTATTTGCATTTTTTTCAGCAAAAGTTTTCTTCTACTAAGAGCATCTACAACTTGGTTAGACTTTCGACTCCTGAGTTTGAAAACAAATGTATAACTCTTCAAAACTTAACACACTTCAAATGGCTTCGGTTTAATTTTCCTTGACTATTCAAATATCAAAAAGCTTGATGATTAGTAGATAAGCATAATATATTCCTTTTGCATCATTCAACTTCTCACTAAAATAAGCAATAGGTCTACCTTCTTGTCTCAAAATAGCTCCTATTGTAGTACCACTAGCATCACAATCTACCTGAAACACCTTGTTAAAATTAGGAAGCCCTAAAACATGTTGCTCAATAACTTTTTATTTCAACATATTAAAAATCTTATTTGTTCCTATAGTCCACTTAAATTATTTCCTATCCCCTCTCATTGTTTCAATACTCATGAACTTTATGTAAAAACTAGCCATTCCATGAAAAGATCTTACCTCTATCACGCTCTTTGTAGTAGGCCATTGAAGGATATTCTTTACTTTCTTTGGATCCATTTTTAGACCTTCTTCTAAGACTGTAAATCCTAGGTACACCAACTCCTTCTTTACATAACATCACTTCTTATGGTTTATCAACAACTTTTATTCTGTCAACTTATTAAAATTTTTGCAAATATGAATCAAATTCTCCTCCAATGTCTTACTAAAAATTAAAATATCATCTAGTTAAACAAAGCAAAACTTACCCAGAAACTCCTTGAATACCTCATTCATGAGTTGCACAAAAGTGTTTGGTGCATTGGTTAGCCCAAAAGGCATGACTAACCACTCGTATAGTCATTCTTTTGTCTTAAAAGTAGTCTTCCACTAATCACCTTCTCTGATATGAATCTAATGGTACCCACTCTTGATATCTATCTTTGTGAAATAATCAACCCTACTCAAATAGTCAATAATATAATCCATCCTTAGTAATGAAAATTTGTACTTGATTGTGATCTTTTTGGTAGCACAAGAATCTGTGGACATCCTCAATTCTCCATTCTTGTTTGGTGCTAACATGGCTTGTACAACACATGGACTTAGACTCTCTTGAATCAATCCATTTTGCAACAACTCGTGAACTTTTTAGTTCAACTCTTCACTTTTTGCTATTGTAAATCTATGTGCTGCCTTGTTTGGAAAACTGGCTCTTGGAACCATATCCATCTAGTGACTGATCTTCATCATTGGGGGCAATCCATCAAGTACATTATTAGATACAATGTTAGAAAATCCCACCAACATATATGCAACTTCTATAGGTACCTCCTCTACTTCTTCTTTACTATCTTTTGGAATTATAGAAAAACACATATGCTCATGATTCATACCTTTGAGAAACTCTTTTCCATCAACAAAACATATTCTGGCAGCACTAAATACCTTTTCTTCTTTCTCCTTCAATGATTTCAACTTATGTTTCACTCCATCCTTCGTCAAAGTGTAGGTATTCTTTCCCATCATGTACAACATGTATGTCAAACTACCATGACCTACCCAACAACATATGACATATGTCCATAGTTATGATATCACAAAGTACCTCATCCTGGTAGCTTCCAATCTTGAACATCATTGAGCACTCCTCATTGAACATGACCCTATGTTTATCTTGCACTAAAGAAATACAATATGGATGTGGATGTTTCTATCTCTTTAGCTTCAACTTTGTGACCATCATTTTTGACACCATATTTTCAATACTTCCACTATTAATGATCACATCACAACACTTATCTTCACATTTGCACCTTGTGCAAAAAAAGCTCCTTCTTTGATCAAGTTCATTCTCACCACTCAGCAGGACTCTTCTATTAACTAGGACTTTTCATCTTTCAGCATCTCTAGAATGTGAGGATCTGCCATCTTCATCAGCATGTGTAACTTTGGCCCACATTCTATTCTTCGATCTATCCTTCCTTGGCACTGAGAACATTCAAATGCTCTATGCCCTTCTTCTTCGTAGTGAAAACATTTTCCATGGAAGCCTCTTCTTCTGGATCCTTGTCCTCTCCCTCTTCCTCTATGATCTCTATTATTCTAATCATGGAAACAATTGCAATTATTTCCCCTCTGGTTCTGACTACTACTTCTAGCCTCATCCGTGTTCTTTTGATCATCATTATGGCCATCATAAGATCATTTGCTAGATCTTCCACCTTGTCAAACTTCTTCCTTAGTTTTTCCTCAACTCTTAGGGAAAACTAATATTCCTCCTTAATACTGGTCATTTGAACTAGACTCAACTCATCCTAAATACTTAGCCTTAACCCATTAAGATAACAAGCCACTTTTATAATGATAACCATATATATATATATATATATATATATATATATATATATATATATATATATATATATATATATATATATATATATATATATATATATATATATATATATATATATATATATATATATATATATATATATATATATATATATATATATATATATATATATATATATATATATATATATATATATATATATATATATAATGATATCAAGATTTCCCAAATAAAAAAATAGATGCTTGAGATATATCTCTAGGATTGAATATGTTAACACTAAATTTTCAAAGCCAAAAAATTCATCAAATTGGGAAAATACTTGTATCACTAGGGTGGACTCAGAACTAGTTTTCTAATGATATCTTGTTTGTGGAAAATTATGTTTCTATTATTGAGATATGATAAAAATATGTGAAGAGAATTTTAAATCAATCTTGAAGGGCCTTCACATGTGTGATGATGTAGGTTCTTGTGTCAACAAGTGTCAATCCAAAAATTAATAGTCAAATGGTCATCATTACAAAAATTATGCCTGAAAATCATATATGCCAAAAAAAAGTGTACATTGAAAAAATAAATCAGCATGCCAGAAAATGGGATCTACAACCACTAAAAATAAATAGTTGACATATAAAATGTATATGCCATGTCTTTGAAAAAAAAAATGCAAATAAGGAAAAACCCACCATCATTTATGAGAAACTACTTAGACACCCCAAAATAAAATTGTAAATCCCCTTTACATAAAGTAAAAAGACACCTTCAAGAGGTCCATAGGAAAAGAGAGGAGGTATAGGACTTGTGTGCTCTCCAAAAACAAATGGGCTTGCATGTTCTTTTTTTTAACACATCGACTTCCATGCCCTGACTAGGGTTGTTGAGTGCCTATTGCAAAAAAGGTGGAACAACATTGAAAAAGACATATAGGAAAATAAAAGATTACACAACAAAAGAGTGTGTGGTTGAGTTGGTACCATGTGGTAGAAAAAGCATCATTTTGTACTATTAACTATGATAGGGTAATAAATCATGTGTACCTTGTACTTGTTGACATTCCATAAACAAGGGTGTAGGGTCCAAAATAAAAGTGCCAAAATAGTGAACAAAATAAGAGGGCTAGAAGCAGGAGAAGAGTGGGGACCACAGGAAGAGTGGCATAAGGTAGTAGTAAGTATAAATGATGTCAACAAGTATAGGGGTCTAGCACCATTAAAATCTGCCCCCACTCTAAAATTGCACCCAAAAGCTCTAAATGAATGACATGCACTTTTATTAAAGACATGCACAACTATTGAAAACACCCCATCCATTTTTCTAAAAATGTTTTCAGAAAAAAATCTTTAAAATCACTCAATTTTAACAAAATGAATATCACAACCTTGATATTTGTGCTTGGCTCATACAATCTAGTATAATTTTTTGAAATGTGACAAACTTTATATGGAAATGAGAGTTTTTGGGTTCTCTAAATGCAATAGTGATCTCCATTTGGATTCGAAGAGACCAAAAAATGAAGGTCCCTCCAGATCCAATAGAAAAATCCTCTACAAATAAAATAGATCTAAAAAATAGATACAGATCTCTTGTGAAGACAACAAGGGAATGAACATTTGGACCTCTGATACCATGTTGAAGTTGAGCAAAGATGAACCCCACAACTCTCTAGAATCAATGGATGCAAACACCTATAACAAAAAAAAGAAGAAAAATCTATGGAGGATAGAATTTATAGATTGATATAGGAGACTTTCTTGATGAGTAAAAAGAGAAAATATTATTCATTCAAAAAGTATTATTAGATAGAGATATCTATATCCTTATAATGGAGATTAAAACCCTAATAGGTAAAACCAAGGTTGGATGATATTAATTAAAAATTAATTAATTATTTTATATGCCTAATTTTAAGCTTAATCAAATTAGAGATAATAAAATAACACCTTATTACTCTAACACAAAGATATAAGCACAAAGAGCCCTTCAAAAATTAGGCTGAAAAATGCTGCCAATGGTTGCCAATATCTAGATAGAAGGAAATAAATGTCCCTAAGTGAAAACAACAAAATTTACCCCAAACTTACAGAATTTGAAGAATCATTAACATCATCTTCTAAATCGACATCAAATTAGGAATAATCCCATCTAGAACTAAATGAAACTATAGTCATGCAAAAAATTCCTTCTATATGAAAGAAATATATATTTTCAAGTATCATTCACATGTTATTTAGGTTCAAATCATTTCAAAAGTCACTCCTTCACTTTCAATCTTAAAGAATTAGCCAAATATCTATTTAGTCAATATAGTAAAAATAAATAGTCTTTACATAAGATTGTGTTCTACAGTGAACTATTATTCACTGTGACTAGGAAACACTTTCTTATTCTTTTATTTCTTATACCCTTTTTTTCCTATCAATAAATATTATAAAATTTTAATAGTATTAAAAGAAAATAAAATTTGGAATTAATTTTTTTATAGTTACTTAAAAATCTAAACTAATTTCAAATGGATGGATTATGGGTGTCAGGATTGAGTTGGCACCTTACAAGCTGGATGATGTTATTATGATGATTTTAAACAGGTTTATCTTTTCAATAAATACTTCAATATGTGCTTCATCATGATAAGAGTAGGTCAAGAACCAAAGGCAATATATGGAACTTGATTTTTTACAATCCCAAAGGATGGGACTTTCCAATTTCTAAAAGCCTTTTGTGCATTATTTACTACATGGGTATAGAAGGGATATGAAGTGGTGAGTAGGGAATATAATTTATTCCTTTTTGACTTGCGGTAAATCCAAGTGTTACCATGATATTAAGGCCCTTATTATCTTTGTGATTTTCTATCAGTTGAGAAAATATGTTCTTCTTTATTCTCTACACATTTTATCTAGTTCTTTATTATTTCTTCACTAAGGATAAGATGAAAGTTTTGGAATATTTGGTGATTGAGCTTAGAGATAGTGAGGCCATGGAGAGTAATAATGCTTATATCAAGCCACCGAGAATTGAGGAAGTAAGAAAGGATTAAAATGTTTTGACTTTTTTGTGTGAAGGGAGTTTGTTTCCTTTTATAGAATGCATTGAGGGTCATGATGAGAGGATCTCCAGGAAGTTCATTGATGCTTGGAAAGATAGATGAGTGAATACTAATGGAATTTTATTTGAAGTTAGTAAGAAATTTTTTGTGAATATCATTTCTCTTACCTTGGAAGGAAAGAAATGGAGAAAATTGGCAAGGGTTGTAGATGAAGCATGTTTGAGGAATTTTTTAAGACCAGATGAGGCTCTTAAAAGTGTCTATGGTGGTATTCTTGTTAGAAACTTCCAAATCCTTGTGACATTCTTTGATATGTGATTATGAGGCACATTACACTCAAAGATAGGTTTAAAGTGATATACTATTATCATTTTTCCATCCTCAATCACTTTAGGACTAGCAAAATTATATATTTTCCTTACATGTGATTACACTTCATGGATGATTGTGTTTGGAATGTGCATAAGAAAATAGAACATGTTAAGAGTGATACCATTTACCACTAAGATGTGATATTTTTCCTCTTTAAATTTAACAAATACCTTAAGCCTCAAGTGCAAAGCCTGGCTGTGTCCCTTCTTAAAATTACTACTAATAAGGATTTCACTTCCAATGTTATGAAGATTAAGTTGGAAAAGATAAAGGTCCTGAATATGGAAAGTATTTGAGCTAATGGAAAGAAGAAAATCCCTTGTTCTAGTACGAGACTAAGAGACAAGAATCACACTACTTGTCTAAGCCAAGAGATATTTGTTAGCTCAAAATCTACTAGTGACACCACAAAAAAAGGTTGTCTTAGACCTATAAGAAAAGAAACTAGGAGAAATTAAGGGGAATGAGAAGAAAAGGAGACAACCAGTAAAGGAAAAGGTCACAATTTCATGGTTGGGGGTAGAATAGTCCTATAATATTTACTATGTTGGATGCATTAAAAATTAAGGGGAAAACCAAAGGGTCTAGGGTGAGGCATGAAACTCGATATCAAGGGATGGTTACCTCCCCTATTAGAAACCTAAATATGGAGACTAAAATTGAGGAACTCTAGGAGGTAATAACCAAAAAGGGGGATAATCTTGTACCTAAGGAAACAATTAATAATCATTCACCAATAAAGGATGATTTATCCAGGTAAGAGGAAAAAGTCCTTACTTTAATAAAGAAGAAAGAGGATCTAGAAGACAAGTTGATAGGGTGGAATTTTTTACTTTTTGTGTCTTGCATTCTGGGAGCACCACCCTTCATCTTCTGTAGACTGAAGAAGAGGATATCGATGATGCTAAAGATATGGAAACTACTCCCTTGACTACTCCCTCTTTGTATGACTTCTTGGTATATGAATGACTATGGCTCTTGCTACAAAACCTATATAATAAGAAAAGGAGATTTATCTCTTGGATATTTATCTTTTCCCTTTTGTTCTTCTATTAATAGTTTAGTATTTGGCCTATAAGGCTATTTATGTTAAAAATTAATAGACTTTGTTTATGCCCAGAATCTCAAATTGGGCTACATATATATGTAATTATGATAATCTATTAAGTGTTAACTTTAGGAGATTCAGAGATAGGATATGTGAGTTTGGGGTTTTTTAATATTAAGGAAGAGGGTTGGTTAATCTGATGGTAATGACTTTCAACTAAGTTTATTTTTTGTTGGGGCCAGGCCACATTTTAGTTTCTATTTAATATAAAAATTAATTTAAACTAAAATTATTTATGTGGCTTGACTTGTTGATGAAAATGTATGTCTTTAACTCTCCATATAAATTTATCTAAGTTGACTTTACTGTTGAGAAGTGTATCTTATAGAAATAAATCTTGAAAAATAATTTTAGAAAACTAAGAAAAAAAATTTAAAAAAAAAAATCTAATCACAACACATTTCTTCAAGTTCCAATACTTTTACTATTTGTGATGTTATCACAATGTTTTATCAATATTTTTGTAAATGACACAAAAAAGTATAAATTTTCCTATTTGATACAATCACATTATCATCTTCTACTATTTTAACCACATCAGGAGAAAATATTTCATTGAATGTGCATATTTCATTTGACAATTGAAAAGTTTATTGTGATAATATGTTAGTAGAAAATCTATTTTTCTAAGCTGAGATAATAATCAAGAGTAATGCTCCCATTGAAGCTCTCAATATTTTGTATTTATTTGAAAATATTGATACCAATATTTTTCTCATGCAATTGTGATAAAATGGTTTCTTCCATCATTTCCTACCTATAATAATTTTTTATGGAATCCACATTATCATAGGATTTGTTGTTATGATCGTTATTGTGTGTACATAATTGTAGATATTAGCTGACTGGATCAAATGACATAAATTGATAGAATTGTTAATATTGATCCCATTTCCTTTTGTTTCATCCATTTTTTTTAATTTTGGGGGAAGATATATCTGTTTTACTGAGGTTGGGTCAACAAACCCTAGAATTGAGGGTTTTCATGGCTTTTTTGGTCCTAACTTATAACTCCATGGCTGGAATTCAATGGCCTCCTAGTGTTTACAAGGTTAGAACATGTACTTATAGATTGCTTAATTGCAAATTTTCATCAAGAAATTTGAAGGCCCAATGAGTGAGCCCTGTGTTAAATATTCACATGTATTCAACCAATTTGGTGAGGGTTTGTAGGGTAAATGAAGAGATGGAAGTCTAGAACTTGGTAGAAGGTTGTTTCATGTTGGGATAAGTTGAAGGAAGACCTTTTATATTAGTTTTTAAACCTAGGAACCCATTCTTGCTATTTTTCAGATGTTCCAAGCCTCTTTTGGCTAATTAGGCTTAAGAAGCCTCTGTGAGTTTAGGGGTGTTGCAGTAGGCTAGGAAGTTGGAAGCTAAGGGATAGAGAAAAGGCCCAAAAGGGTGTTTGGAACTATAATTTTTTTACCAACTTCTTCTAGAAATTTCCAAGTTTATTCCTTAAAACCCATAAAAGTACCACTACAGGAAATTAGGCCTCTTAGTGCATTTGATGGTTGTAGAAGCTGGTGACTCTAAAATGTTGTAGAAACCTAATCCTTGTATGTCCCTTGAAGTGTTTGAAGTCTTGATTGGACTCAGGGGGTTGTGTTGTAATCCAAGAATTCCAAGTCTTAAAGACCCTTATAAGGTATAAAGTTGCCTTGAAGGAGTTTGATTTGACTCATTCACACTTTTGATAAAGACCTCTACACCAATTTGCATACCATATCATAAGCACATTATTTGCTTAGACAATTGAGCATCTTAATAAAAGAATGCATAGGTTGTCTAGAATTTAATATATGTCAAATTTCATAGGGATTGGTCATGGAAAGGGAGAGTGCATAAAAGAGCCTTATATCATAATGAATTAAAGTAAAAAGATGGAGAAACATTGACAAATGAAAAATCCATCATCTAGTGGTGTAACACTACAATGGGCCCAAGTTAGAAAGCTAAGTCTATAGTTTATAGAGTATTTTGGCTGATATATAATACTAACATTGCACCATATGAGGCTTGGTGGACACTAAAAGAATCAAGCGAGTTGCATTCTTTTAGAAGCTCCAATGTAGGTTCATGGAGTATCCACACATGAAAAGTGGCATGCTTTTTTCCATCATGTGTAGAGGAAAATTGGGATGAGTGTGATTCGACTAAATGGGTTGACAAATGGGATATACTAGTTTTTTACCCAATTGACACCTATCATCCACCACAAGCATTGGGAATGGTAGAGATGGATTCATCTATTGAATTTGACTGCTTATTTGTGCTAGTGCAACCTGGTAATATATATATCTCTGTAAATTCAATATGTAACTTTATAACTTTTACCTAAGTATTTGACAAATTAATGATCACATGTTGAACATTTATCACTACATGCCATGTTATTTTTATTAATTGAACCTAAGAACAATGAAGAAGGAAAAAATTACTATTTTTTTCGTGTCCAAGACAAAAAAAATTTGGATCACTAAATGCCATACGGAAACGATCTATAAAGGGGCATATCTTGGAGATCGTGCAAGGTATGGATGTAATTTTGGGTGCTAGAGGATCATGTTTCTCACAGCTATAGTAAACTCTCTCACTTTCTAGGGATTGGATTCCATTTTTATTTTGTGGCCCCATATCAGGTGATGTTGAAATTTATACTATTGGCTCATAAAAAGTTTCCAATTGGTGAATCTCTCTAATTGTTCATCGTGGCATCAAACTCTCTATTATGTTAGTTGTAGATGACTAGGTAAAACCTAGTTCTAAGCTTGTTCCATCCTATTGACTAATTGATCAATTTTAGGCACATCGAACAAAATTGACCCTAAAAGACACTAAATGTCGTAGGGCAACAATCTTTGACATGCAATATCTTAGAGCTCATATAAGGTATGGATGCAATTGTAGGTGCTACAAGATTGTGTTTTTGAGACCTACAATAAACTCTCTCTCTTTATAGATATTGGATTATATTTTGATTTTGTGGTTGCATCTTGGGTGATGATTAAAATTGTACTATTGGTGAGTACAAAGTTTCCAACTGGTGAGTCTCTCTAACTATTCATTGTGGGATCAAACTATTTATTCTATTGGCTCTGGATGGCTAGGAAAACCCTAGTCTTAATCTTGTCCCATCTCGTTGACTACTCAAATGTTCTCAGGTATGAAAAATGGATTTGACCCTAAGAGACACTAAATGCCATAGGCCAATGATCTTTGATAGGGCATATCTTAGAGCTTGTGCTAGTATGGATGCAATTCTAGGTGCTACAGGATCATGTTGCCAAAAATTACAATAAAACATCTCTCTTTTTGGATATTGGATTCAATTTTAATTCTACGGCCCCATCTCAGGTGATACTGATGTTATCATGAATGCTGATGATACTACATTAGGGGAGTATGGACTAATCATTGAAGAGTATTGATATGTTGCATTCATGACTTCATTTGTCATTCATGTAAACATAATAGTAATTTTGTAAAGATTAGAAGAATAGAAGTCAATAATCTTATGATGCACAAAAGCTGAGGAAGTTTTAGATGATGCACAATGGAGGACATGTTCTAGAAATTTTCCTAATGATGTGGTTAAAAGGATTGAGTCTGAGTCAACGGTCTATAGAAGTTACACTTTATTTACTGGAAGTAGTATAGAAACAAAGTACTGGAAAAAAAAGTTTTGATGATCCATTTCTATCTTTCATCTAAGACATAATGAAAAGAGGTGCAGTTACATAGTGATAGAAGAAAATCATGTGGTTTCACATGTGCAAAAGTCTTGTATAGAATATGAGCCAATAGTGCTATTATAATTATGAATTAATTAATTATCTTGTTTTAGTTAATTGGGAAAGCCTCAAGGCTGACTCAATGAATTATTATGAAGATATAATATAAAGGAAAGTTGTTTTCCTTTCTTGAGATGAACAACTTGCATTGGAGGATCAAGTAGAATGCAAAGTATTAGAGTACAACATAGAAGGGAAAGAATGCTGACTGAATGTGTGTAAGTGATCCAAGGGATCATTGGATGTGTAGTATGAGATCTAGGTACAAGATTTGGAGGAGAAAATGTCTAGTTAGTAGGATAGAGACAGAGGAGAAAAGTACATTTCAGTTCTATTATTTTGTAAGGAATAGTGCAGAGATCATTTCAATAGTGGGTTCTTTGATCTTAACCTTGAAGCTATTTGGGCAGTGGGTCCAACTGTCTTTCACAACTCCTAATAGGGTTGACATAATTCCTAATTGGGTTGGAATCTCTTGACAAGGAATCATATGTATTGAATGTTGTAATAGATTGCTAACAGGGTCTGTTATGTAACAAGGAATATTTATATTAGTACATTATCTTATGGGTACCATCCCCACCTGGGTTTTCCCTCTGATCAAGGCTTTCTGTAGTTAACATATCCAGTGTTAATTGTGTGTGTGTGTATCTTATTCTAGTTTCACTTTATATTACTCACATGGTTAAGTTTTTTTAAGGTTAATGATTGTGCTAGTAGTTAGATAACTGATTCCTCCCACCCTCCCCCCACCTCTTAGTTATATTAGTGGATCATATATTCTAACAATTGGTATCAAACCATCAGGTCCTTGAGGATAAGGCTTAACAAATTTGGGAGATCAATGGTGAATATGTTCAAAAGGATAGTCCAAGGTTTGATGGAGCCAATTTTTATAGTTGGAAGGAAAGGATGAAGACTCATATTCTATGCATGGGTAAAAGATATTGTCTTTTGAAAAAAGTTAAGAAGATAGTTGTTGAAGAATCAAATCTACACAAATGCAGTAAGGGTGAAAGAGATCTATTCATGTGTAACATGAGATTTAGAGAAGCCCTACTATCATCTCTTCCAAAAAAATGAAAACAATTAGGAAAAGGCATTTCAAACTTCACTTGGAATTTGGATAGCATTGGAAGTTACCTTTAAAGGTGATGATCATGCAAAAAGAATGATATTGCAAAATTGGATTTTCACATTTCAAGATGCTAAGAATGTGGAAGATAAATTTGTGTGAAGTTATGTAGTAAGAATTGTAGAAATTGTTGTAGGAGTCTAGTCTATTGGTTGAACTAAAGAAGGTGATAAGGTTATGTGGAAGATCTTGGAAAGATTAACACCACCATTCAAGAAAACAACTTTGGTGATTCAGCTTGTAATGACCTGCACCAAAGATTTCACAAAGGAAACTTTTCTTGGAAGATTATAATCTATAGAAGCAAAAATGAGATAGTCTAGAGAACTAGCCAAAGTTAAGACAACTTTCAATGCTTAGAACATTTGACATAATTTGTCAAGAAGTGCAAGCACGGGAGGAGACTTTTCCAATAGTAGAAAATCTAAACAAGATAAAAAGATTAAAGAAGGAATAGTGCTTTTGGTAAGAAAAGAGAATGATGGTAAGAAAATCTTTAAGTGTTGGACTTATGATGAATATGGTCATTATGCATCTAAATGTTCTAAAAGGGAGAACATTTTTAGAGGAAAATTTAAGCCTAGAAGAGATAAGGATAGAAATTGTTTATATGCTAATGAGGACAAAGAATCTGGTGAAAGAAATTAGAGTGAAAATGATGCTGAATTAGGATTTGTGACTATCAAGGAAGGTGATCTTGATAGAGAAATTAGAGTAGAGGGAGCTCTGCTTACCCAAGTTCAAAGGAAATCAAATTGGATAATTGATAGTGGATGTTCACATCACATGACTAGTGATATGAACAAATTTGTTAAATTTAGAAATCATGATGGAGGTATTGTTAGAGTTGGTAAAAATGTAACCTATCATATCACTGGGATTGGATCTATTACTCTCGGTAATAAAACTAACACTAATGATGTTTACTTTGTTGATGGTTTAAAACATAATCTGTTAAGTGTTGGATAGTTGGTAGAGAAGGGATATTTATTGTAGTTCACATAGAAGACTTGTATTATCAAAGACAGAGATGGTAAGCTCATTAGTACTAGAACCAAATCTAGGGGTAATGTATTCTAGTCGAATCCTACTAAAATAACATGTTTGGCTGCAAAGGTTAGCAATAGTTGATAATGACATAGAAGATTCTATCATATAAAATTTTATAATATTGTGAAAGTTAGCAGTACATGCAGTGAAAGTTCTTCCTAAGATTATTAAGCCTACTAATATTATCTACAAGGAATGTATTTTGGCTAAGCAAAGGAAAGTATATTTTCCTAGAAAGAAGTTCTCTACTATAGAAAAACTGGAGATTGTGCACACAAATTTGAGTGGTCTTGTAAGAACTAGAGGATTTTATGGTGAAAGGTACTTTATGCTTTTTTTTGATGATTTCACATAGAGTGATATGGCTTGAATTTCTTATAGGGAATTTTGAAGCCTTTGAGAAATTCCAGATATCTAAGAATAGAGTTGAGAATGAATATGGTGTCAAGATTAAATGTTTGGGATCAGATAGAGGAGGATAGTTCACCTATAGAGAGTTCAACATGTTTTGTGAAGAGAATGAGATCAAAAGACAAGTATCTTCACCTAGAACACAAATAGATCTATTTCATGGAAGAAAAATAGATCTACTGCAGTAAAGATAGGAGAATACATTGAGCAACTTGAAGAAAACTTTGAGTCTATAATGACTAGCTACTTTGAAAAGTATAAGAAATCAATGAAACAAAGACATAGAATTCCAATGTTAGTAGTTGAGAAGCACTTCAATGATGTTTTGTTTCCAGTTAATACAAATTTCACATATGTACAAGGTGCAGTTCCAAGGGTGAGATGGTTAAAGCCTCTAGGTTATGAGAAAAATGTGGATGAGGAATCTACAACAATTACCACTTTACCAACTGAAGAAGTAGATAAAGATGCTACAAATATTGGTAATTATGATTTAGCCAATTCAAAGATAACCATTGATTTGAAGATAGTCTATGTAATAAGGGAAAATAACAAAATTATTAAGAAGCTCAAAGAAGAACTTGGTGAAGGGAAAAAAGAAGAAGAAGAAGAAGAAGAAGAAGAAGAAGAAGAGGAAGAGGAAGAGGAAGAGGAAGAGGAAGATGGTGAAGAAAATGATGACAATGATGATGAAGGTGAAGATGCATCTACCTAATCACCATTGGTCATTAATCAAGGTCAAGGCGAAGACCAGGGTGAAGAGGAAGTTGAGATAGATGAATATGCCAAGGTAGAAAAACCAATGAATAACCTATAGCTAAAGAAAATAACAAAAGAAAAGATAAAGCTCCAATAGTTAGAAAATCGAAGAAGGTTGTAAAACCTACAACCTAACCTTGCAATTCCTACCACCAAGGATAGCACAAGGGATATTACTAAGAAGGTTCAAGAAGTGCAAAATTCAAAAGGGAAGAGAACCAAGAAAGCTACAAAGGAAGATAATCCTGAGAAGAGACAAAGGAGAAAGTACATGCTTGAGCCAAGTTAGATGAAGAGGGGACATAATCTAATGAGAACAACCAATTTAAAGTTGTAACTCATAATCCTTCTTCTGATTTGAATAACCCTTTTGAAAATATAAAGAATAATGCTAACTTATCTGGAATCACACATGTTGAGTTTGAGAAACTTGAAAAGATTGAGATGAACCAAATGGAAGAGTCAATATATGCCATGATGACAACATTCAACAAGAATCCAATTGAGCTTGCCAACTGTATACCTAAATATCTATATGCAAGAGTTGAACAAAAATTGGAATATAGTCTCATGATAGAAAGACAAATCAGAGAGACTGCACTTTCTCAAGTGATGCCATAATTGGATAAGGTCACAATGTCAATGGACATTAATAAATATAAAGGGAGATTCACTCCTAAATATAGAGCATTGAGTATTTTGCAAATGGACATTGAGGGTGTTGTTTAGAAGTCCACTTTGATATGGAAGTCAATATATGGACTTACAACACTTAAGGAAATTGAGAAAACACATGTTGAGGTAGGTGAAGAAAAAGGTGAACAAGAAATAACTAAGGCTACTGAATATGAAACTAAGAAAGATGCACATGTGAAAGGCACTAATAAAAATGAAGATACATAGGAAAAAACTGAAGATGAGAAACAAACAAAATAGAGTATAGTAGATATACACATTTCAAGTGCCAATCCACAACATGAGATAGATGCCAACATAGATATAGTAAAGATCAAGGAATTTTCTAAAAATATAGCTAAGAACATAAATCCACCAATAGAGGAGGACATAAAGAAGATATTGTTAGACACCACCACCAAGGCACAATTATATATTCATCCTATATTGGTGAGTATAGATGAATTTTAGAGGGTATAAAAGACATTTTCACATGAAGGAAAGAAAGCAATAACTAAAACTCCTAAACTTATTGTGGTACAACCTACAATTCCTACTATAGTGTACCAAAGGAAAGAGACATAATGGAAAATATCTACACAGTGGTGAAAATGTTTTAGTACAAGAAGTTGTTACAAAAGCACAGGAAGGAACACAAGCTCAAATAGGAAAGGAAGATACTTTTGTACCTACAACACAAACTCAACGTGCAATTGAGATTGAAAGGAAAGAAAAGAATAGGACTAAAGAGTTAGTCTTGACTACCAAGCCTAGGAGAAATTAGCAATACAAACACTGGTTACTTTGCCAAAAACTACTACTCCTCCAAGTCAAGCTCTTTACAAGCTGAGTGTAGAAGCTATACCCCTACAGTCATCAGGGCCTAGTCCTAGCATATCTAAGGAAAATGAAGTTGCATCATATGGTTATGTAAAGTTGGATGAGGTGATTGTGTTGCCAAAATTTGATCTTACAAAAATCACTATTTAACAAATGAGCATACTTTAGGATGCTCTTGCAAGGAAAAAGACCAAGAACTTCTTAGAAGGGAGCATAGGTAGAAGAAATAATTGCAAGATATCAAGGAAATATTTTGTGATGCATTCAGCCTACCTACACACAGAAGAAAAGACTATCATGGAGTAGTTGGCAAACATAGTAGAGAAGGTAAATGATACAGACTTGGATTCAAATGTTAAACTACTTGAATGGTCTGAGAGGAAATTTCAAAACCATGTCAATGAAAATATATCAAGTGCCATTGAATTTAATTAGGTTGAGTTAGAAACCAAGATTGATAGTTTAATGAAAGTTTTAGAGAACATTTTCTCACTTTGCACCATGTTGTGTGATACAACTCTGTGCACACTAGAAGTGTAGCACCATATTACAAATCTAGAGGGAGATATGAAGATGATAGGAATTACTCTACCAAATTCTCCGTCTTAGAGTAAAAGGTACTTTAGGAATTTGATGAATTTCCATAGTTAGTTGGCAGCCTTGCATGCTCAAGATGCAAATATTTGGGCTACAGTACTAATAAGCATCCAGTCCATGCTGACCCCACACATGGACATATTACATAAGGAACTAGCCTTTATAGAAATAATGATAAAGAAAGATTCCCATCTTTATACACACGAGGGCTTAGTTCCCATTTCTATTGAGTTAGCCATCCAAATCAAATCATTGGAGGTAGCTTGTGATGGGTGGTGATGAGGCATATTAATGTCTTAAATTGATATAGTTTTATAGTTTGAACTTACTTTTTGAGCCTTGTGAAAAAAGAATTTCCAACACATTTTTTAAAAAATGTCTTGTGAACTTATTCCAGATAGAGTTAGAACTTATTGAACCAATAGATAGTGGCTATGACATATTATGCTTAATATTATATATATAATGTAGTATTTTATATAAATATTTTAAGCTTTGTTTTAATATTTGAATAAGATTAGAAATGTTGTTGTGCACATGTGTTTAAATGTTTCTAAATTTTAGGAGATGTAGAAGTGGCACAAAGAGTGGTGATTTCCATATTAAAGAATGAGATAATAAAGACCGTTCATGGAAAAAGAAGTGCAGGTTAATTCTAAATGATAAGTTGCATCTGCAAGGAGAGTTATTGTCATAATAAAATTAGGAAGACCCGACTTGCTATACTCGCTATGAACTGTTATTACGTTGCTTAATCAATGTTCTATGTCATGGTTGGCATTCTACCTTCTTTTCTGGCAATGTTTATTTATAATTTTTTTTTTTTATGTTATTTTCCAATCCTCTATTTATAAGGTAGTAGGGATCATTATGATTAGGAAGAAAAAACCAAATAAACTAATACTAGTTGGAAAAATTCTAAAGTTTCTCTTTTCCTATTCTCTACGAATTGTTCAGTCATGTAAGAAAAGAAGAATTCTAATGAGAGAGTGATTTTGGGATACTGGTTGTGTTCTTAGTTAGTTGAAGCCAACTAAGGCGGTCCACTTGGGAGGTGGAATAGATTTAGGTAGAGTAGATTTGTTTCTTGAAATTCCTTGTTTTAAGATAGATTTACTATATTAGTCCTGCAACATAGTTACTATGAAAGTTCCTACAACACTTGTGGAAAATGATCATAGTGGATGTTTGAATTGTTAACTATTTTAGAATTCCCTTTTCTATAGTTTCTACAATTATCTATTGATATTCCAAGTGTGTTTACTGTTCTCTATCAATAGTACATATTCCTTTCATGCATTTTACTTTCCTCTAGCATAGGTGTGGAGACTCTTTAAGGAACTTGGTGCACATATTGTGTTGACCCATTTCAGGTCCTATGTCCCTAGGTTGACAATTCAAACATATTTTCATAATGGAATAGATAGTTCTTAAAATGGATATAGTATCCTTAAGAAAGGAATAGTGGTGTGATTATATTGACTTATTATTGAACCATGCATTTTTGGTGCCATTTCCAAGGATGGTGTCAAACTAAGAGCCTTCATGAGTCCTTTATTTTTAGATCAGTGTGTTAGTTAGAAACCACAAGATTGTGTGCTTGATTCACAAGTCACAAATTCAATTGCATTCAACAAAGAGGAAGACAATGAGATGAATATGGTATATTTCTTCCACAAGAGTCTATTAATTTGAATGAAGAAATTAACGAAGAAGCTAAGTTTCCTTTTTTGGATGCAAGCCCTATTTTTTCTATAGAATTATCCTCAAGAGAAGAACCTTTGGATACGAGTGGTGTTCAACCTTTTGCTGTAAAAATGGCTAGTTTCCTTGATAGTACTGCTCCAAATCCAGTAGTTGTTAATAATCCAATACCCAATGTTCCTTTTTGGCAGCAATCTCATAATTAGATACCTCTAGTAATGATACAACCTACTTTTCCATTTCCTCTCCCAAAGCTTCTAAACAATGCTAATCTCAAAATTATACCTCCAAATACTCTTCCAAAGTTTTATGGTCTGGTAATTGAAGATCTTGATACTTTCTTGTTTGATTTTGACATACTCTATCATATCTTTGACTACAATACTAATGCCCATAGGCTCAAGTTATTTCTAGCAACAATGAAAGAATAAACTTTACAATGATTCATGGGCTTAGGAGCCAATGCAAAAAGTACTTGGGATGAAATGCAAACTCTATTTTTGGATATATACAAAGAGTATTGCAAAGAAAATGATTCAAGAGGAGATCATATCTTTAGAATATCACAAAAGGACAATGAAACAATGGAAGACTATGGTTCACATTTCTTGTATACACTACAGAAGAACCCTCAGCATGTGTTGTCTGAGGATTCACAAAAGTTAGTCTTCTTGAGAGGCGTGAATGATAATTGTCTATAAGCATTAGACTTGATGGTTGGTGGAGATGTATATCAATCTTCTTGGGATGATCTTAAGAAAATTTGTCTAAACTACACAAGGTCAGCTATGAAGAAAGGAAGGGAACATCAGACCACAACTACTAAAGGAATCAGTCAGGGTATTTCAAAGCTTGAGATATCTAATTTTCTCTTAGATTTTAAGCAGGACATTATAAATGATGTCGCTACACATCTCAACATAATGACTACAAAGAAGAAGCATGCTAAAGCTAAGGTACAATTCAACATGTACTACCCACACTATTAGAAGCAAAAGAAATATTGTCAATGCAAATTGGTCGCTAGCATGGAAAATTGACATCTTCCAACTAAGTACATCAAAATAGATGGAAAGGATGAGCAAGTATTTTTCATTGCTCAATGTGGGCAGCCATGGGCCCAATGTCAAGGTATGCCTTAGGACCCTTTACAAAATTCAATTTATATGGTAATTAATGGAAAAACCATAATACCCAAGGTTCTCTACAATATAGTCAACCTAATTGTAATAATGGTTGGAAAAATAATCCACAACAACCTCAATGGCCTCAAAATTTCCAAACTTCCTAGCCAAACCAACAAAATAATCAATGGCAGAATCAACAAAACCAATGCAATCATCCTAAGGGAATCGACAATCTAAAAATCAATGGAGGGTACCTCAACAATGGCCTAACCAAAATATTGGTAATCCACAATTACCACAATCACCACCTCAAGTCCAACAATTTGGACTAATGCCACCACTTGCAAGTCCTGGATCTCAAAAGTAGATCCAATTACTTATACAAGCACAACCAAATCCAAATAACAAATAGTCACAACAAACCATGCATTATGCTAATGCTCAGCAATACCTTTCTTATTCTCTAAATGTAACGAATACACATTTGAGATCTAGTACAACACTACCAGCACCTACACCACCTCTCATAACTAAAATACTAGGTACTCCTATAGCATCAAAACCTACAATTTTTGAAGAGGTTGACCCAACCAATACCATTAGCTCAGCTTAAGCTCAACCAGCAGTTGAACCTCCTTTGGTAGAGAAGCTCATACAATGTAAACCCACACAAGTAGAGGAACAATCTTTTGATATTATTGATCAGTTAAAGAACATGCTTGTTTGAATACCCCTATTTTAAGCTACTAAAGATGTTCCTATTTATGGTAAATCCATTAGAGAAGCCTATCTAAAAAAGCTTGGGAGAAATAAAAAGGATCCAACAATAGTCCATGTTGTAGGACAATTGGCTGACATTATGTTAGGAAAGTTGATCATTCCTAAATATTCTGACCTAGCAAGTCCAGTTGTGAATGTGATTATAAATTGATTTTCTCTAAAAAATAATCTAATCTATTTTGGTGCTGTTATAAATATCATGACTAAGGATACTATGAAAAATTTGAATGTCGAAGGATTAACTGCTACCCCAAAAATTCTACAACATGTAGATAGTTCCATTGTCACTTATGATGGAATGGTAGAAGACATAGTTGTAACCCTAGAATCTCTAGAGTACCATATAGATTTCATGATTCTATCTCTAATGGTCAATTTATCTGGTTACCTTGTCATTCTAGCACAACCATGGTTAGCTATAGCTAATAAAAACATAAGTTGTGGGTCAAGGAGTATGACCATATCTAATGGTCAAGCAACAAATAAATTTGATCTATATCCTCCAACACAACCACAACCAAATTTAAGTACATCTATATGGCTAGATTTAGGGGATGGGGAAGATGAATTAAACTCCATAATTCATCTTAAGATGTTACATAAATAGTCTTTTCTAAAGCTACAAGAAGAGGATTTAGTAATTCAGAGTATTCTTAATAACACTTGTGTAGTAGAAAAAGGTGTATCTGACAGTTATGTGTTAGAATTAACCACATATGAGGAAATTAATGAGAGTTGTTTTTTGATCAAGGAGCCAAACATTGTTCATCAACTCTTACCATGTGAATTAGATACAAGTACAATCTATGAAGCTACTATGGTTGAGCTCACAACTACTATGTTGGTAAATAGATTTGATCTTTATGATTATGACCCTTGAATACCCGAGTTTGGAACAATATCTAGCTACCAACAGTTGAAAAAAAACTTATGGATAAATAGGATTTTCTCTGAATTGGTAGGTACAGCTCCCTACGATATATTTTCAATGAATTATGTTTTATTCCTAAAGCTAAGTTGGGGTATGTTCATGTCCCAAAGACAAAAGAGGTTAAACTGAGTCAGGCCTAACTAGGATCTAACTCAGGAAAATAAAGATTTCTGAAGATTTGATTAAATTTATGAACCCACACATCGTGACACTTCTTATCACATCTATTTTCTGCCTTAAAATAGGGGAGTGAAACTCTATTTTTCTCCTTGCTTCAATTCAGACAAAAGAGAAAAAAACCAAAACTACAATTAATAGAAATGGAATAGAAAATAGCTGATACAAAATACCATTCAATTATCTCTACAACATCAAGTATCTCACATCAAAAATTTGTCGACCTTTTATTAATCTTTCAATTTCGTACATATATAGTTTTGAGATGACCATTACAATAGAAGCTCAATTGGTTCATCTTTTTGAAAATGATAAATGGAAAGACACCAATTTGTAGTATTACAATAATTACATAAGAAAAAAATGGGGACATAATATGAATCACTTCAACTTCTTCCTCTTTTCTATTTTCACTCTATATGCCTTAGCAACAACTGTAATTGGAACTAGCTCTTCATGCTTGGGCACGTGTATGTTGGTGTATCTCAAGATCCATTTGGAATGTTCCCTGGCCAGCTCCTTCATAGCATTCAATTGATTTGGTAAATCCTCCATGGCCACATGTATGCATCCACTAAGTGTCTAGAGCTTTGCAACTCTTTTTTCACTACTGGAAGTCACACTAGATAGATTATCAAAAAAACTAGAGAATTCTTTTTCATTACATCTATTCCAACTAGTTCTTTTCCTTGGCCACTAGTTTGTGAATCAGTATGTAGCCCCTTCATGAGTTTGAACCCTCTATCATGAGTCTTTTTTTCTTTGTCCTCTATTTCTTTGAGTCCCTTTTCAACCAACAAGATCATTTCTAACTTGAACTACATGCTTTGAAGCCACTTGAACAAAGGTTCATTTCCCTTTTCAATGATCTTTTCTTCAACGACTTCCCTTGCCTTCATCTAGATGATCATCTTTAGAAGAGAGATACAATCATCACACTTTTTCCTTTCTCCGGCCAGTGTATTACAATTTGATAAGATGCTATCATTTTCTATTTCTAATCTAAGGATAGCATTACCAATTTGTTCTATGATAGCAAGTACTTCTAATTTTACCTTCTCAATCCATTGCTTACCAATTTTGCCAAAGTGTCTATTTTTTGAAGTTGATAAATAAGGGCTTGAACTTTAGTAGTAGTAGGATTCTTGGTTAGTGATATTCTGAAGACAATTGCTAATTAGGTAACTAGTTATCTGATGAACCTATTCAATTCTTCTATTTTGGCTTTCATCTTGGTCTTTGAAAACTTCAAACTTTCTAATTTTCCTTTAATTACTACATTAGTTGACTTCCATAAGCTAACCATGGTATCATGTCTGGCCTCTCCAAGGTCCATCGAGTGTAGAGTGAAATCATCAGTTGTCATGTCTTCAATTCTTCCTCCTTTTTTGGTCTTGGCTATCTCCATTGTCAAGTACCCTATTTATAGATCCCGCCCAAGTATGGACAAAGTTTTCTACTCCTTTACTTTGGTCAATGTAGATCCAAAATGAACTGCAAGGGATACAGTATCCTTGGTAGGAGTGCCTTTGTCTTTTCTTTTTCTCTTCCTTTCTAGAGTATTCTCCAACCAAGAATCAATGCCTATTACTTTGGAGACCATCCCAAGAAATTCTATGCTAAACATCTTCTACTTAGCTGGAGTCACCATCATAATAATTGAAGAGAAGGGATTCCGAAGATCTTGGGAAATGAGCTTGGAAGAATTTTGATCTTTATCCACCTCTTGAATTTTCTTTGCTAACTCATCAGACTAAGTAGACTCACTACTACTACTCATTCCATCTCACATGTCTACTATCTATATAGAGGAGCCACTTGGTTTCATAAGTGTAGCACTTACTAGTGGAACATGGCTATCATGAGGAGGACTGGAGTGGCATGAGAAGATGGGACTAGAGAAACATGAGGAGTTGTGACTAGAATTGTAGTACTATCTTTTTGCTCCTTTGTATTTTTCTCTTTAGCACCAATCTAGGTTCTAATAACTGGTAGAGAGCCATCTTGACAAGTCTAAGTTATTAGAATGTTCTTGTCTGGAGTTTGGTCACCTCCTCCCAAAGATTGAGCTGGTCCTCAAGTGACTGTTGGTGTCACACTTGGTGTGATACTCTAAGAAGAAGAGTGAGTAGCAGCTACTGAGGAAGCTTGAGTAGCCATGCTTTTACTTTGACTTCTTTTGGTTGTCCATTCAGCCCATTTCCCAGTCCTCTTAATAATTCAGGCCATCATGACATCAAACTCTTCTTCTACATCCACATAAGGCTCTGAACTAATAGGAGTGTTCCTTATCTTAGTTAAATATGTATTACTATACATATTCTTTCCATCATCCTCCAATCCTTCAACATTGATATTGATACCATATGTTTTTACTTGCTCCACTGTGATCTTGGTGAAAGAACAATCTCGGCTATCTAATTCATCTTTGCAATCCACCCAATAGTCTTCAAGAGTGGTAATATGTTTTATCACACTCCCAATCTACAATACATCACTCACATATCCATTCAGATCAAACATAGGTCTCATGAACTGATATGCCTCCAATTTTTATTTCATCTCAAATGCTTTGAGCATATTCTTTGCATCAGGATAAGATTCAAAACTATAAGCTCCAACTTTCACAGGGAATTCATACCCTTTCTTCTCCAGGCTTCCACTTAACACATTCACTTGGACCACCTACCTCACAATCTCTATCAACATGATAATGTCACTTAGGTACCTGAGTAGCTTCAAAGGGAATCCATCAAAAGCTAAAGATGAAAATAGGATAAGGATGAGAATTGGATAAAATAATTCCCAAATTGACTAATAGCCACCATTGCTTCTAGCCTGAATCTCCTCTCTAGGCATCCTTGGAGTTTCCTACAAATTATCATTGTAAATGCATCATTAACTCTGAGATATTCTACATAATTGTTCCATAATTGCAAACATGGGCAGAACTCATAACATTTCACATCATTAGAAAAATTTTCTATTCTTGGCAGACCCAACCACAATTGAAGAGATGCTAGCATATAAATTAGAAATGAAGACATATAAAAGGTGTTGTAAAAATTTGTAGCACTAAGAGCTCTAGATAGATTCTCACTTACCTCATGAGCCCAATTAATATACTATGTATTTGAACAAATAACTTGTACCAAAAATAAATATTGTTTACAAAAATTGAGAGCCTCTACCTCACCTTTTAATCTGTACAAGAGAACCAAAATCTCTACAATCTTGGGCTTGAGATCAGTACCAAAAAGGGTTTTGGGGACCTTACTTTTGGAAACCCATGGCTTTTGGAACAAAGATCACATGATTTCCTTCCTCTACATCATCTTCTTTGTACAGAACTCTAAGACTTCTCCTCATACCATTAATTGTAAAAATTCCTCTCATTCTAGGACTCAAAGGAAATTCACCACAGTCTATCTATCAATTGAGATTAGTACTCTATGATCAGGTAATATAATTTCCTTGGTATCTAGATTATAGTCAATTTTGGAGCTTGGACTACCACCGGGAAACCAACTACCTCCACTAACCCATTTCCTTAGAGCTTCTTAGTTATACGATGAATCAACTTTGACCTCAACCTCTATTTAAAATATTGCACATAATAGAAATAGAGCGAGGTATCTATGAAACTCTGCAATGTGGACTTGATTCCATTTAGCTTCTCAAACCCAGCAAATCTAGTTGTCATTCTATTAGAGTATGGGGTGAATTGAAAATTCAAATCTGGATTAGGCACAAAGAATTGAATTTGCAATATAGAAAATTTGAAAATGTTGCACAATTTTAATAGCATAATAGTCCAAGAAAAAGTGGTGGTTTGTAAAACTATTATGTTTCTCTCTATATAGGAATCCTATTTCATTCGTTAATTTTCAGAATCCACACCACAAAAATGAATTAAAGGATGAATCTATTAGATTAGTAAATGCAAGAGTTTCTAATGGCCATTTAAATGTCTTTTCACTATTCCCATTGGCCCAGTGGTAACTTTCCTTTATTCCATACTTACTTTTTCATTTTTTTTACCCAGTTCTAGAGAAATAAGAATAGAGTACTCTATAAGAAAATATCTACCTATCCAGATTTTGCTTAATACACCTTTCCAACTATGCTTAGATTTTTTCCATTATCATCTTAAGGTGTCCTACATGCAATTTTTGTACCAATTTTCTTACAAAGTTGATTTCTTCATAAATGTGGAAAACCACCCTCATGGGTTGAAAACATGCCGAGTAGAAGGGGATTTCTATTTTTTTGCCTATGCTTTTTTTTCACTTTATCATTTCAGTTAGTGTGCCCTTTGGTTTTAGAAAATCTTGAAAGGGCTGCAAAATTTGAAGAGGGGACCACTTTTTTTTCTCCTTTACAAATGCCTTTAGTGGAAAATTGACTTCATGGGTCAAAACTCCACCATGGAGAAGTCATTTTAGAGTTTTTCGCTTAAGATGATTCTAAGCACCATGATGAATCCCAAATATCTTCCAAGGAAAAATACTAGAATGAAAATAAGTCTTCTACATAAAAAATCTCATGTTCCTCTTACTTTAATCCACAAGCCTCATTTGTTAACCTCTACGAAAAAACACCTTCATGGGTTGAAAACCCACTGAGGAGAAGGCAATACTTGATTCTCTACAAGCTTTATTCTTTCACATGAAAAACATGATAAGCCATGAACAAGTTGATCATTGAAAATAACTTTGTGAATTGCAAGAATCTCCATCAAATTAGGTTCTAGGCTACCCACGAACTCATGACATTGAGGAAAACCCACCTGACCATGTAATGTGGGAGAAGGGAAAAATGAATAATCTGATGGAGAAACTTTATTCCTAAGAGAGATTGAAACTAGAACCAAACATACTTTGACTTAACCAAGATGCAAAATTTTCCAGTTTTGCAACAAGGATACAGGGTGAAAAGTGGGGCAACATAATGTTGAGTTGTCAAAAGGTCATAATCTCCATGTCAATCCCAAATTGTCTTCCACACAGATAAAATAATTAACAAAGCTTCTTCAAAAAAATGAAATGGATTTTGCATGGGACTATGAGGATATGAAAGGGTTGAGTCCTACATTATGCACTCATAGAATATACATCAATGAAAGGTACCTATCACACCGCCAATCCCTAAGAAGGATTAATCCAGCCCTTAGAGAAATAGTTAAAAGTGAATTGCAAAAATTGCTTGATGTTGATTTTATATATCATATATCTGATAGTAGATGGGTGTCACCTTTGGTCATAGTGCCTAACAAGGGAGGGAAATGGTGGATTTGTGTAGATTATAGAGAATTTAATAAGGAAACCAATAGGGATCACTTTCCTTTACCATTCCTTGATCAAGTTCTGGAGCATCTAGCTAGTAAGAAGTATTTTTCTTTTCTAGATGGGTACACTAGTTATAATCAAATAAGTATCACTCCTAAAGATCAAGACAAAACCACATTTACATGCCCATGGGGTACTTTTGCATATTTTGTTTTACCATTTTTCTTGTGTAATGTCCCTACAACATTTCAAGAAGCTATGATAATCATTTTTTTTGATATATCACATGATTGCATGGAAATATACATGGATGCTTTCACAACATTTGGCGTCATCTTTGAAGAAGCCTTAATGAATCTTGAAAAGGATCTTATTCGATGTTAAAAACATAATCTATCACTCAATAGTGAGAAATGTTTATGCTCATGAAGGAAGGAGTGGTGCTTTGTCATTTCATATCAGTTGTAGGAATACAAGTGGATCCAGCTAACATAGCAGTAATTTTGACATTGCCCACACCTACAAAACCAAAAGATGTAAGATCTTTTTTTAAGGTCATGCTAGATATCATAGGAGTTTCATAAAAGATTTTAGTAAAATAGCTAGTCCTTTGTATACATTTTGAACTAAGGAAGCTAAATTCATTTGGACACCCGAATGTAATGAATCCTTCTTATAGCTTAGGAAAATCCTCACCATGACACTAGTTTTAAAAGAACCAAATTGGTCAAATTCCATTTCATATTTATACTGATGCATTAGACTATGTCGTAAGAGCTGTATTAGGAAAAAGGCTGCTAATCTTGAAAATGTCATTTACTATATTAGTAGAAGCCTACATGGACCTGAACTAAATTACATAGTAAGTAAAAAGGAACTTCTAGCTATATTCTACGCATTGAAAAAATTCAAACATTATGTAACTAGATATCCTTCTTTTATTCATACTGATCACTTCGCTATAAGGTACCTGATGAACAAACTAGTTGTCACTTATAGATAGGAAAAATGACTCTTTTTGTTACAAGAGTTTGATATTACTATTATTGGTAAGCCAAAAAAATCCAACATAGTTAAACATTATTTGTCTAGATTGACCATTGTTGATGGAGATCTAATTCCAATTGAAAAACCCTTTTTAGATGACCACTTATTCCATATAGCAACTCATACACCATGGTATGTAGACATAGAAAATTATCTTGCTGCAAATAGAATGCCCCACACTTATCTCACAAAGAAAGGAGAAAGCTAGCAGAGAAAAGTTTTAAATATTCCTTGATAGATAACAATCTCTTCTATGTAGGACTAGATCAAGTCATGAGGAGATGTGTCAGGGAAGATTAGATTGTTGGTATAAATAAGTATTCACTATTTAAACTTTACTTAAGTTTACTTAGGTTAATGCATTATTTTAATATTTATTAGTTAGTCACCTAGAAGTATGTATACTCTTGTGAGTTGTCATGTTGACAACATAGGAGTTTACACCTCTTTTATGCACATGGTGTCTACAACCTAGGAGTTAGCACTTTATTTGAGCACATGGTATCTACAACATCTCTACATGTGAGACACCTTGTCATACTTATCCTTTTATTGATGCACATATGCTCATACACAATGGAGGATGTCTGCTTAGTTGTAATGCTTATCTCCTAGTTCTTTCTAGAACCATTCTAGATGTATCATAGAGGAATTTATATATAAGCACTCCTACTGTGTATGTACATGTATCAGGACATTCTTTGAGATCTATGTTCTCATATTGATCATACTTTTTTGGTCTATTGTTGTGCTTGTGTTTGAGTTCGTTGAGCTTGGGTGAATTTTTCCCTAAGGAAAATTCTTACATGGTATCAGATCTCTTGGGTAATTTCTCTTCACATAATCATTCAAGACCATTCTTGCTTCACCTCTTTAAGGACACTTCAACCTAGATCTAGAGAATCCATAGTCATTGGAAGTGTCTAGAGCCAAAGTAGACCTCACCATTGCATCCAGAGTGTCGATTCAGTGAAATTTGACTATAAATTTTCCTATGTTGGGCAATAGTCAAAATTGAGGAATTTTTTTTTGGAAATTGGCACCTGAAGGCTTGATTTGCAGATCTACTATTATTTTTTGGATGTACAATATTTTCCAGAAAAATTTGCCATTAGGCCTGTAGGAGAGATATTTTGAAGGTGAATAGTGTTGCTTGTTGGTGCAAGTCAGATATTTGCATCACATTTAGAAGGTCAAAAAACACCGAAATCAGATTTTGTTTCATACAAAATGGACATCTAAGGCAAAATCTAGAGTAATTTCTTTTTTGGAGTTGCAACAACGATGATTTAGAAAAATAATTACAGTGGAAATTTTCAAACAATGATATCTTCCTCATATGCACACCTTTTTTGGAGCAATTTTTTTTGTTTTGAGGTAGAATTTTGTGACCTATGCATTAGTGTAGGTGGTTTGAGATCTTTGTTCTTAAATTTTTCTACAACTCACAAATCCTAGTTTTTTTCATTTCAAATGCTTTGTGCGAGCTCATCTGGACACATATTCAAGTTCCATTTTTTTTAAGTGCATAATTTTTTGTCTACTTTATAGATCTACAATTACATTATAAGCTTCTATGGATATAAATACTACTTTCAAAAATAGGCCCTAAATTTGCAAGTGGCTCTAAAGTGCCAAATCATCCATTAGGGGGTTTCTTTGCTTCTCTTTTGCATTTTTGGGGGTGCTTACATCCATTGGTCTCATGCAGTTTTGTTTCACATGTCAATGCGGAGTTAGACCTAGTTTGACAAAGAGAAACTATCACAAATCGAGTGATTTAATCATTGATCATTGAAGAGAAAAGAATAAGGATGTACTTCCTTTTTTATGTTGGAAATAACTACTCTCTTACCCTAATACCAAAAATTTTAACATAATTTTGTGATTCATTATATTTAGTATTAGTTCTGATTGCTTTCATGTCATTACAAAGCTCCTTAAACCTTATGATATGTTGATGGATCCTTCGAAAGAATATGGAGATCCCACTGTCGCTCCATTTCAAGAGGACATTCTATCTTTAGTTACTTCAGTATTGGTTTCTCCAACTCTAGATGAGATCCCACCTCCTAATGCTCCTATTTCTACTACTGATCTAGTTCTAGCCTCAGATGCTCCTAATTCAATACAAGAGGATTTTCCATGTCTTCCTACTCTAGCTTCATGGGATGATTTCCCTTTAGACATTGCAAAGCTATTCATGGAGTCTTACATTGAAGATGTAGGTGACATCATTGATGATATTCATCTTCTCTTTGTTAAGGTGAATACTTTATCCATTTCCATAGTGATAGGTTCATGTACTTTAGCATAGCAAGGTACACCTTTTCTTCAAGTTCTAGCATTGGTGGATGACTTCTTGACAGATATTTCAAGTTTTTTTGTCGAGTCAGACATAGTAGATTTAGGAGACATTATTGATGATATACATATTCACTTTGATGAAGAAGATCATTCTCCAATTGTTGTGAAGGCTCACTCTGAACCTCATGTCCATTCTCTACATGACTGGAATTCGTGGGTTGATGTGATTATGGATTGTTATGTATATTAGTTGTATGAGGTCTCTTTATCATTTGAGGAGAGAGTTGGTTCTTTGGGACAAGTTCTACATCCTTCCTTTCTAGATCTACATTCATTCTTTTCACCAGTATTGGAAGGGGTGACCATCAACATCGACACAGGGACACTTGAGTAGGTTCTAGAGGCACCATTCATCTACAAGATTCTTTCTACACATAGGGAAAGAATCTCACATGTACCTCTACCATTGTTTCTTCCAAAGGGAGGAACTATATTTAGCATTCTTGGATTAGCTTCTACGTTAGAGTAGTTATCACTGATCGACACTCTTCTTTTGCAGTGGGGGGGAGACTACCTTTTCTCTCTTCTCCTTCTCATATTTATCTATTGTATATACTTGATCTATGTCGTCTTGGGGGGGTGGGTCTTGATTACTCCATCCATCCATGCATTTTGTCTTTTCATCTCTCTTTTTGGGGGAGGGTTCTTCCCTTTAGGTTTTCCCTCTTTCTCTTCTTTATGAGAGATTGCATTTGATTTTGTCAATGGGTACCTCATGTGGCCTAGTAGTCAAGATCCATTATGAATTTCATCTTAGGTTATCCGAACTTAAGTGCATTCCCCTAAGTTACACTTAATAGGGGGTGTTGGTGTAAATAAGTATTCACTATTTACACTTTACTTAATTTTACTTAGGTTAATACATTATTCTATTATTTAATAGTAAGTCACCTAGGAGTATGCATACTCTTGTGAGTTCTCGTGTTGACAACACAATAGCTTGCACCTCTTTTATGCACATCATGTCTGCAACATAGGAGTTAGCACTTTATTTGAGCACATGGTGTCTACAACATCTCTATATGTGAGACACCTAGTCATACTTATCATCTCATTGATGCATGTAAATTCATGCACAATGGAGGACATGTGCTCAGTTGTCATGTTTATCTCTTAATTCTTTCTAGAACCATTCTAGATGCATCTTAATGGTATTTATACACATGGACTCCTAGTGTGCATGTACATGTATTGAGACATGCTTTGAGATATACATTCTCATATTGATCATACTTTTTTTGTCTATTTTTGTGCTTGTGTTTGAGTTCCTTGACCTTGGGTGATTTTTTCCCTAAGGAAATTTTTTACAGAGATATATGATAGATTGCATGCTTGTCATGAAAAACCATGTGGAGGCCATTTCATAGGGAAAAGAATAGCACTGAAGGTACTTACAACTATATATTATTGGCCAACCCTATATAAGAATGCAATGACTTATACAACCACTTGTGACAAATGCCAGAGGATGGGCTAGCCAACAAAAATTGATGAGATGCCACTCACTCCATAGATTGTAGTCACAGCTTTTGATAAGTGGGGCATGGACTTCATAGGTCAAAATGACCCACCATCAAGTGGAAAATCCTACATCTTAGCATGTATAGATTATGTAACTAAATGGGTGGAAGTTAGAGCAATGAAAAATGCAAGAGATGATAAAGTAGCCAAGTTCCTGTATGGAAAAATATTCACCCATTATGGAGTGCCTAGAGAACTTGTCACAGATCAAGGTGCCTAGTTTACGTCAAACTTTATAACTAAGGTTATGAAGGAATACAACATAAGGCACCATAGATCTAGTCCTTTTCATCCTCAAGAATATGGGAAAGAAGAGGTCATCGATAGAGAAATTGAAGTCATTCTAACTAAGTGCACATAGACAAGAAAGATTTGACCAACAGATTGACTGAAGCTATTTGGGCATATTAGACTACATGGAAGACAACAAATAAATTCACTCCATTTGGACTTGTCAATGGTAAAGTAGAAATATTGACCATTGAATTTGAACATAAAACACTATGCACTACTTTGGAATTGAACATCACTCTTCCTACAACACAACAAGAGAGACTCCTCCATTGAATTCACTGGATGAAATAAGATAAACTACTTTGGAAAGAATAAAAACTATTCAACAACAGAAAAATAAGTGGCATGATGCACATATTAGGAATAAACAATTCCAAGTAAGGGATTGGGCTCTCCTCTATGATTATCACTTCAAAGAGAATCCAAGGAAATTGTAGACTCAATGGTTAGGGCCTTATGAAATTCAACATGTATTTGACAATGGAGCAGTGTAATTGACAACTATTGATCTTGTCCAATTTAAGTTACTTATAAGTGGCCATAGGTTGTGTCTCTATCATAAAGCATAGAACAAAGATGAGTTCCTACAGCAATTCCAACAAACTAGTTCACCAGCTCTGATAAACATAGTTCCTACAGTTAAAGGTGAAAACCTTCTTCCTACAGCCATTCCATGATAAACTTTCCCACAATCCTTATAATAAAATCTCATTTAATATGAGCTCTATTCTTTCATTCACTTTTATCTTTGTTCATATCAACCCATTGCATTTCTCTATCTTCCATCCACTCACACTCCACGCCACCCACAAATTGTATTTTCACTATTTTCAATAAAATATACCATCAATACCTTTTCGACGGTTGTTAGCCTTCACAACCTCATCAATCTGCATGCTGATGTACACTCTTAAATTTTTAGGTATAACAATTTCTTTTACTCTATTCATTTTTAGCATATAGGTTTCTCTATTTATATCTAATACCTTATTATATGTATCATATAAGTCTTAAGCGAGTTTCTCATTCTATACAATATTTTTTAAAGTGTGGACACTTGTCAAATTTAAGTGGGGGGAGAAAAGTGTATTAATTTCCAAATGTCATCTCCATGTTTTCCTAGTTCATGTCCACATTATATGTTGTACTTTGGCAGCAATCTGATATTTTTATTTATTTTTAAAATCTTTCTGTATCTACCATACCTTTTAATTGCAATGGTGGGGAAGATCACCAGTGTTTGGCACGATTGAAAGGACTAAAATGTTATTATGAAAACACATTTAGTTAAGCCTTGATGTCCTTCATAATTAATGCATCATTATTTTACATGCCAAACACAATGGAGTCTTGTTAAGAGAAGTGGTAATGACATTTTTCATAAAAAATAAGTTTGAAAAGAAGAGATAGGGAAATTTGTGGAAATTTGTAGAGGTAAAAATCAAAAAATTTATTAGAGTGCTAAGAGTAGAGGAAATCAAACTTGGACATTTTTAGATTGGGGGATAATTGAAGAAGTATGAGCTAGTCATTCATACTATTTTACTAGTAGACATTGAAGTAGTCCAACATTTCCATGCATGTGGATGGCTTGGCTATTTCTCGCAATTGATTGAATATAATGAAGAAGTAGCAAAAAAAATTATGACAACATTTGATGAAGGGGAAGCCACAATATGGGGGTTAAGAGTGATTTCTACTAAGGAGAGAATAGCATAAGTCACAAGATTGCCAACAATTGGAAATCATTATCCAAATGAACATGACGCTAGGTCTTTATGAACATAGTTCACTAGGCAAGTGATCCTCAACTGGACATTTCAAAACAAGGATGTAAGAGACCTTTTGTTCCATCTCCATACCCAGAATTGGTGACCCAAATTATTAGGGATTTAACCTATGAAGGCAGGTTTTCAAACTTGATTGCTCATCATTTTAAATTTCTCAGTTGCATAAGACATAGCATGCAAGTTAATGTCCCCAACTTTCTTTATAATATGTTGTGTATAAGTATTGAGGAAACTCAAAAAAGAAAGACAAATTTTGTTTCCCATCATGCCCTCATTAAACTTCTAGTTGAAAGATCTCTTAGGGATTCCTCCCTTATTTCATGGGCATTTTTTGTTCAGTCCAAGACCTTATAGCCTCAAGCCAACCCTATTCCTCAAAATATAGGAAATGAGGAAGAAATCACTAAACCTAGTCAAAATCTAGCTGAAATGGAAAAGGAACCTTCTCCCGATAAGCATGTTGAGCCTATTTCAAAGGATGATATACCGAGCTCTTCTAGAGGTAAAGGTAAATGTAAGGTTATTAAAGAAATCCCTAACCTAGTAAAGGAAGCCCAAAACCCCTCTGTTAAAGTAACAAAAAGAAAGAGGTACATTCCTATAGCAAGCACTCCTACAACATCTACTCTAATCATGCCTAAACTAAAGTGGACCAACAAATTCATTGAAGCTAAAGAGGTTACTATGCATAGAAGCCCTCGTATGTAAGGTCAAGTATCTCCAGCTTTCATTGAAAACCTAAATGCCCCAATTTCAAAGTCTCATATAGAGTCAGTAGTTGAAAATGTCCCAGATGATTCTCCTACCCAATTGGAGCCTAAAAATGTAGAAACACATGAAAATGAGACTGCAAAGGAGATACTCCAAGAGAATCAGGACAGTTGTAAATCACACCCTACTGTTGTGCCAAAAAAATCCCCTAGTAATGATCAACCTGTGATGCTATCAGTCCCTAAATATTCCAATGTTTCTCTTATGCCTTATAAATCTTCCTAGTACACTCAATATTTCCAGCAAGTTGCCAAAGGACAAAAACATAAATCTAAAACTCAAAAATTTCCATCATCTACAATTTAGTTGATATTGTTTGGTCTATACAATCATTTTATTTTATAAAGGCCTTGCGGAGGCAAGAGATAGACCAAATGTAGAAGGTAATATTTGACAAAGATGAGTAAATTGAATCATTGAAGGAACAACTTGAAAAATAGAAACAACGGATGAATAAATCTTTAAAGCTAGTTGACCAGGTAATGTCCTATAGACCACCCCCAAGGGTGTATACTATTTGTTTGAAGGAACAATTTTTGTTATTTTGGTTGATGATGACAATAAGAGACATTGATTGTGAATTTAAAAATGCTCAAGAATTTTTTTATGTGTATCAGACTTTGCCCTCATGGCAAAAAAATTTATTGTGTGAGCTCTATTTACATAATTTTATAATTCCACATGAAACAGAGTGGAATCCTATTCTTTACATAGGGGATGTTCACCTAAGAGCTCTAATGTCTTGGATGCACAATGAAATAAATTATGATAGGCAGCTAGATGCCTATAGAGATATTGAAAAGACTGAACCATTATGACTTCGGGCTGAATCTCATAAGCCTTATGAACTTTTGAGGAATTGGTTCAAATTAACTTGTGGAAGGCCAAAAGCCACAAATCAGAGAAATAGTGTTTGAAGAAAGGGATAAAGTTTAAAGAGAATACCAAAAACTTCTAAACTTCACACAAAAAAGAGCAATTGCATGGATTAGAAATCAATGCAATAGATTGCCAAAATCTTTTAAGAAGGCTAAACCACATAGACCTATCAATTTTGAGACAACAATTAATAGAGCGGCTAAATATATGCAACTGGGAAGGCAAATTAGAAAGGAGTTATGGATGCCACTAAGTTTTCAGCCTCCTATCCTTCTCTGGCCTTTGTATGAAAATAATGCTACCAGGTTAGACCCATTGGTTGAATAACACTTAGGTGAACATTGGAAAAAGATCAGAGGATATTTCTACACCTTCAAAAGTGGGAAACGGGGGAAGACTATAGTGGGAGATTTCAAAGCTATGGCGAAGGAACATAATGCTTGAGGACAAGCATTTGCATAGTGGTGGGCAAATGATGAGGCATATTAATGTCTCAAATTTGATATAGTTTTATAGTTTGAACTTACTCTTTGAGCCATGCAAAAAAAAATTTTCCAACACATTTGTTCTTAAATGTCTTGTGAACTTATGCTAGATATAGTTAGAACTTATTGAACCAATGGATAGTTGCTATGACATATTATGCTTAATATTATATATTAAATGCAATATTTCATATAAATATTTTAATCTATGTTCTAATATTTGAATAAGAGTAGAAATTTTGTTTTTCATATGTGTTTGAATGTTTCTAAATTCTAGGAAATGTAGAAGTGGCACAAAGAGTGGTGATTGTCATATTAAAGAAGGAGATAATGAAGACCATTCATGGAAAAATAAGTGCAAGTTAGTTCTAAATGATAAGTTTCATCTTCAAGGAGAGTTATTTTCCTAAATAAATTAGGAAGACCCCACTTGCTATATTCCTAACAAACTGTTATTCAGTTCCTTAATCAATGATGTATGTTATGATTGACATTCTGCCTTCTTTTCTGGTGATTTTTGTTCATATTTTTATGTTATGTTTCAATCCTCTATATATAAGAAAGTAGGGATTATTTTGAGTAGGGAGAAAAAATAAAATAAAACAATACTAGTTGGAAAAATTCTAAATTTTCTTTTTTCTATTCTCTATGAATTATTCAGTCATGTAACAAAAGAAGAATTCTAATGAAAGAGTGATTTTGGAATACTTGTTGTGTTCTTAGTTAGTTGAAGCCAACCAAGGGGACCCACTTGGAAGGTGGAATATATTTAGGTAGAGTAGATTCATTTCTTGCAATTCTCTATTGTAAGATAGATTTAATTATTAGTCCTGCTGCATAGTTACTATGAAAGCTCTTGTAGCACTTGTGGAAAATGATTATAGTGGATGTTTGAATTGTTAACTAGTTTAGAATTCCCTTTTATATAGTTTCTACAGCTATTTGTGCATAGTCCAAGTGTGTTTACTCTTCTCTGTCAGTAGTATAGATTCCTTTCATGCATTTTACTTTCCTATAGCATAGATGTTGAGACTCTTTAAGGAACTTAGTGCATATGCTGTGCTGACCCTTTTCAAGTCCTACATCCCTAGGTTGGAAATTCAAATGTATTTTCATAATGGAATAGATAGTTCTTTAAATGGATATAGTATCCTTGAGAAAGGAATAGTCGGGTGATTATCTTAACCTATTATGGAACCATGTAGCTAGGATGCAACTTTAAAGATCATACTTGAGGTCTATAAACCTTTCTTAGAAAAATACACTATACACTTCTAATCCTTCAACATCAGTGTCAAAAGGCAAGAGTAATAATTTTTTGGAGTAATAATTTTTTGAGAGTGACAATGACTCCAAGGAAAGAGTGAAAACAACTTTGGGGAGACCAAACAAAGGGCGAGTCAAAGGCAGAAAAAGAGTACAGTAAAATTCACATTTACATATTTACTTAGGGGGAATATACGTTCATATTTATGAGAAAATAATCAAATTGGGAGGAGTTATAATATTTTGTGGTATGATTTTAAGTCAAGTTTTGTAAAATTTTAAAATTTTGTACATGTGTCGAATAGAGATAGTGAGTATCTAAGTTATTCTAATAAGTTAAGATCATTCATGCATGACCAAGTGTCTTTTTGCCACTCATTCTAAAAGGAGGAGATTGGAAATCTTAGATTGGTTTAGACATATAAGTGTCTATACACTTAAGTCATTTACAAGTTAGAACTCAGTTCATGCCGAACAAGTAAAGCATGCCAAGCATAACATGTCAGATAGTGCATGGCAAGTGAGGTACTGTGTAAATAGTTAGTGATGAGTCACTCAATTTTTGAGAAGATATAGATGATGCCGAGTGATTCAAATTCTAAGTAACCAATATATGCCAATTCATTCATATGTTGAGTTACAACATTGAAGTTGTAGTTGATGCCAAGCATTAGGGCCTTCAAGTGTTGAGTAATATAATTTTGACATAGTTGTTTGTAACGGCACAAACTACTATGTAAACCATTTTGGAGCTAGCTTGAGGATTGTTTTGCAATCCTAGATGATAAGAATGAATCTTAATTGAGAATCCCTATGCAATACATGTAACTAATTAGTTAAAGGGAAGGATTGAGTGGCAAAATGGGTGAATAATTTTTACTGATTCATGCCTAACCCTAAATTTCTAATGACTATGGAGGAGAAAATAGAGAAGTTTTCATGTGCAAACAAGGAATTCATGGTGACTAAGGTTTTGTCAATTAAGATAAATTGCATAATCAGTCAGAAGAGAATATAGAAAAGAGGTTAGAGGAAAGAAGAGATAAGAGATACATTTAATTGAAGGAGGATCAAGAATTCATGCAAAGAGGTGATCTATTATCTACTAGTAGAGTGCTAATCATAGGATCATTGCTAACACATTCTAACAAGTGAATCAGTTAAATCTCTCAATAGAGTAGTCTAAACAGGATCTTGTAAATCCTTTAATAGGATGCTTACTTCACTGTAAGTTAAACTCCTTTTACTAGGCCCAGTTTTAATGGGGTGTTGAAATCCTTTAATAGGGTAAGATCTAACAATCTTGGAAGCCTTTAACAAGACAGGCCCTTCACAAAGTAGATCATGTTTCATGATCAAACATTCCAACCTTCATTGGATAGACTTTATAGCTACTATAGTGAAGATTTTTGGGTGTCATCCCACCCCATTTTTAACCTTCTCATTGGAAGGTTTCTAGGTAATAAAATATCTTGTCTCATACATGTGTTGAATGTTATTTTCTTTGATATTATGGATGAATAGCTAGCTATTTCAGTTTGCATGCACAATTATGAGATAGATGTGTGTTGCATGAATTTATGGTAAAAGTTTTGAAGGACTGATTCTATTAGGAATAAGGTGTCTCAACCTTGTATAATTCCTATTTTGATTTTTCTTTTGTAAAATGTATTTCTTGCAAATAATGTTGATGTGTCGACATCTTGAATTGTGTGTAAGGAGATCATAACTAAAACGGTTATGATTGATTCCTATGACACGTAAGAGCTATGTTAGGAAGATTGAATGATAGGTGAAGACATGTGGCAAGTAAGATATTTGAGTACTATACACTTTACCCCAATAGTGGGGTTCGGGGTTCCTATTTTCTTGGAGAATGGTAAAACCCTAATACAGTTTACCTTTGGGAGTAGCCCTAAAGTGAAGCGCATGTTATAAGCATTTTTAGGGTTGCGAAGAGATGTGATGCGAAAAGGATGTATTGTTGGTACTGTGAGTAGCTACTAGAGTCTTCGGTTGTTGATGTTGAACTTGCATTGCAAGTGTATTGTAACCTCGTGTTGAAGATAATACATTGTTTAGGTTCTAACGGGGTGGGGTTATTTTACCGAAAGGTTTTTCCCCACCGGAAAATCCTTGTGTTATGTGTTCTTTTCTCTATCTATTTTATGTACGCATGGTTGGCTGCAATATTGTTGTTTACATGATATTGAATCTATAAGTGTAGAAGATTTAAATCGGATTTGCATCATACTTTCCTTATGAGATTAGTGTAGGAAGCTATTTCCGCACCTGAGTTTCCTTACAAGTGGTATCAGAGCTTGATCAACTTTTGATCCTAGTTGTTGGGTAGGGTTTTTTCAGCTAATCTCAAGTTGAGTGGGAGTCTTGTGCAAAGCATCCTAAATCTTATTTGCAGATTGAGATGGTGAGTTCATTATATGGAAGAATGGAGGTGGAGAAATTTAATGGCACTAATTTTGAGTTGTGGAAACTCAAGATGGAAGACATGTTGGAAGATTGTGACCTATGGGAAGTGACTACAAGCACTACAAGACCAGCAACTATAGATCAAGCAGATTGGGATATCAAAGATCGTAAAGCTAAGGGTCTCATAAGACTCTGTTTAACCGATGCAATCCTTCTAAATGTTGTAGATGAGAAAATCACATATAGTTTGTGGGAGAGACTTGGGGCCATGTATAAGGCCAAATCTTTGGTGAACAAGTTGTTCCTGAGGAAGAAGTTGTATTCTCTATGAATGGAGGAAGGTGGATCCTTAACGGATCATTTAAATATATTTAATCTACTGGCTACACAGTTGACATCAGCTAGTGCCAAAGTTAGAGGAGGAGGATCATTGCTACACATTTTTTTGTTCTATACTGGATTCATGGGACCATCTTGTGATGGCTCATGGAACCACATTAGTCACCTTCAAAATGGATGATGTGGTGTCTTCACTGCTATTAGAGGAGATGCAAATAAAGGCTTTTGTTTTAGAAAAAGAAGCCCTTACTATTCGTGGGAGATCCACAAAAAGAGGGAAGAAAAATGACAATAAGTCTGACAATAAGGGTAGATCCAAATCGCGTGGGAAGTCAAAGACTTCCAATAAGTCCAAGGCAAAATGTTGGAACTGTGATAAGAATAGGCACTTCCATAAAGACTATAAAGAGCATAATAAGAAGAAGAAAGCTTCAAGAAGATGGTGATGAATTCATCATAGCTTTGGCAGCCCATGCATCTGATGATGTGTGGTTGGTTGACTCGGGTGCATCTTTTCACATGACCTCTCATCGAAACTGGTTCTCAAGATATGAAGAGTTTGATGGTGGAAAGGTGTATGTGGGTGATGATTCTCACCTAAAGATAGTTGAACGTAGAAGGGTCACTATCAAATTTCCTGATGGACAAGTAAAGGGAATCAATGGAGTTATGCACATTCCAGGTTTGCAATGAAACCTATTATCTGTAAGTATGCTGAATGATGTAGGTATGCAAGTTGTTTTTTCTAAAGATGGATGTAAGATGATTGAAATGTCCCTTTACTGATTTTAAATGATATTTCATGCCTCTAATCAGATTTTCAAAATCAAACAACTAATATCACAAAGATCCACCAAATTCCTCAAGAAACCCCAAATCGGGTATGCCAGAAATAGTGCCAAAAGCTTCATAGCTTCACCTATTATTAATAAATCTTAAATTGGAAATTTTTACAGAAATTTGAGCAGCATAATAGCCTATAAAATTAAATTTCCAGATCTGTATAGCATGCACACAATAGCTCCCAAATGGAGGACAAAAACAATGCTCATCGGTCTCCCGAAAATAGCACAAATAGCCCGGAATCACCACAAAAAATTAATAATCTATCACAGAAGTATAATCATATCCAAATAAATATCTTTAGCTCTATTTTAATATTTAAAAGTCTAATATACAGCAGAAACCCAAACTGATATGAAATACTCAACCGGAAACACCAAACTCTTACAAAAAATACACCCAAAAACTCACAAATCTGCACTGTTCAGCACAAAGGCAAACTCTACATGAGCAAGCACATGGAATGGATTCAAACTCCCATCCTTAGCCTTCTTGGAAACTTACAAAATCCCATTCTTGGGTCTCCCTGGAAACCTGCAAACTCATGTTCTTGGGTCTCATTCTCCACAGGTTTGGCAACCTCTGAAGAATAACAAAGAAAATTAGCAAAAATCAAGTTTTGGAATCAGCCCAAAATGCCTCCAACTCCTTATAAGAGGGAATAACCCTAACTCATGTCCAAGAGAGGTTAATAAAGCATATTTTAATAATAATTTTCATTTATTAGTCCATTAGCTTCCAAAGATTATCCCCTTTTTGTGAAACTTCACCTTTTTGGGCCTGCCTGCCTTAGAAAAGATTATTATTTTTAATTATTTGAAAAGGGGACATGACAATTCCTCCCCTTCCAAATATTGCTTGTCCTCAAGCAATGGCTGAACAATAAACCAATCAATCCACCTAGATCCCAAATGTAGTCATGAACTATACTATTGTCAATTAACACAGGCTCTTGCAATATCCTCTGCAATATAACCAAGAGGAATCTATAATCAAACTGATAATTACTGCTCAACCAAACTCCAAAGTCACAACTTCCACAATTAGAAACCCACGAGACACAAACTCTTATAACATCAAAACCAAAGTAAAGTGGACTACCAACATAGTAAATACCATCAATGCATTCCACTAGCCTATACAGAATGTACAATCCAACTCTGCAACAATGGTGAATGCTCCTGAATGAAACTGTACCAAATATGGAGAATCCACACACTGTACAACTCCTACAGTCATCACAACTCTGCAGATCACCAACCACTATCTCATAACCATAACTCCCATGCACCCCTGATGGTGAAAAGCCATCACAAGATAAACAACAAGAATTGTAACCCAAACCAAATTTTCCTGCCATCAACTCCTCAACACAACGATCAAATGCTAACTGATGTACATACCTTGCAATATAATGTTGATAGAAAAAACCAACCTCAGTCAACAGCTCACCATGAACAAGTGATACAACCCTTTATGACTGATCACCAGCTAAGTCAGGAGATGTGAATACAAAAGGAGTAGAAAAAATAACAACACCTACTGAAGCATCACTCTGAAACTCTTGCTCTAAGTCACGTATTATGAAGCTATCAACTGTAGAACCTATCGCCGTGTCATGCCCATCACAACTGTCATCCTGAGGCATCAAACTATCCCATAATTGATGATAAGCACTAGGAACCAAAGTACATCTTTGTATCATCATCTCATCAACATGGTCATCAAAGGTAAATTGATGAGCGTACCTCATAGTGTAATGCCGATAGAATGCACCAATTTCAGTTAGTGGCTCAGACTATAATCTAGATGAAACTAACTGCAATTGATCATTAACCATGTTGGAACTAACTACTAGCTCCGAGGATATCACCAAGGGAGTAGTATTACTAGCAGGAACCATGCCAACTGCCAACTCGCCAACATCACACATGATCTTTCATACATCTCTAGTCTTCGTGCCATCAGTACTAGAGGCCACCACCATGTTAGGCATACAAAAATCTGCTACAACACCCAACTCAACTGAACCTGACTCTAGTGGGAATGAACCTGATATGCCAATGTTAGTATCAAGGATGGATGCATCCCCATCTCCACTGTCTGTAACAATCTCGGCCATGGACATCCTCAGATCACCAAACACCACAGCTTGTGACCGTATAGAATCATGTAAAGACTGTAGTTGCTCTAACTCCATGGTCACCTTACCCAAATGAAATTGTGACTCCTTTAAAGCCAACTGTGTACTCTCAAGAGTCTTAGAAGTCACCTGAAGCTACTCAGTAAACTCACTCACCTCTTCTTCCTTGGCCAACAATGCATCATATGATTTACTGCCCCATTCCATAAGATAATCTCTGTCGGCTACCAACTACATATAATTCTGTCTCAAAATTAGAATAGCCTCCCATAAAGAGTGGATCTCTATCAAAGAAAGATAAGTGCCTTCCTGCTCATCACTAGTAGGAGAACGCCATCCAGAAATTGCTAACAATTGACGAGCAACATCAAAATGCTGGCAAGTGATAGCAGTGTCTCAGTCACTAACTCTCAACTGATTAGACACATGATGGCACTGGCTTGACTATCTCCTATAAACCTCCTCTGATGCACTGTCTAAAGGAGTATCCTCAAAGTCACTAATCTCTAGAGTATTACAATCCATATCCTGTGAATCAAATCTAAAGCTCATATCAACATACAGAATATAAAAAACATTAGCACTTCTGTCCAACTCCTCTGTACCCAAGGAAACTAAGTCTTCAAAACTTCCCACTGCATCCTCCCGGATGTCATCAATGCCAATATGATCCTGAGACTCATCTGTACACACTACCAAATATGAAATATCATCAACACATTCCAGCAAGTATGGTCGACTGGATATATGAACAAAGCCCAACACCGGTGTATAAAAACTAATACCAACATCGGATAAGCTTCTGGCACAAGAAAAGACAACACCGTGCAATCTGCTAATCAAATCCATGATAGCACCCAAACAATCACTGCTACCAAAAAGTGTTAAAGATTTCCAGTCAACTGAATCCCAAATGCCAATATAACAATCTCAAGTCCATATCCGTAAACTATAATCAGCTGGTAACTCAAGCAAAATCCTCACCTGAGTAATATGACCAATACCAACTAATTCCACATACCTGTCTGACATTATCCCTATATCCTGGATGTGAATGCAAGATGAACTTGCAACATTATCAATGTCCACATATCATCTACCATTTGCAGAAAGCTGAGTATTAGGAGTGCAAGATGAAAGTAAACTCAATTCCATGCCATGTTTATCCCCATGTCTCTCCCAGTCTTGTAATGCCAATGGAGTATTCGCCAAAGAAGCTTGAGTGTCCTCAAGCTCGTGAGAGAGCCTATCAAATTCCTCCTCCTTCCTCCTCAAGGCATCTAAATAGTCTTCGACAAGGCTAAGAAGATGGTCACGATCTGATAGAAGATGTAAATAACTCAACTTCATCGTTCCCATTCCTTCCCTAATTGCTTGTAAGTCAACACAAGGAGACTTTGCCTGAACTCCCTTATGTCTACCCTGTAATTGAATCATCTGAATGTGATCCTCTATCATATCCCGCATACTATCATGATGAGATAATGAAGTCACAATACTATCTTTGTTCTCTTTCAGCTGGTTGCAAAAATCATGTGGAGTACTACCTGCCTCAACCTCATGTAATGAAGCATCTAACTGTGCCTGGTACTCTTTCTCAGCAAAGTCATGAATGCTCAATGTCTGCTCATCTCTACCAGGTATCTCACCATCATGCACAAAAGCATCCTCATAATCATCATCTAAACCCACTACCTCCTATGGCAGAGTAGAATCTGAGACCTTTGCCTGGCTATAAGCTAGTTTCTCAAAATCCTCATGCAAGTTCTTGGTAATTGTGTCATCTACCCTGTGAGAAAATCTGCCAAATAGAGATCCAATCAACTTATCCACCTTAGCTAGGTTAGACAACATGTCATTCATTATACGGTGGTGCTCAATCAACTATTCAGACATGTCATGGCTTATTTTCTTAAGTTTATTTCGAATGTCTAAATAACCATCCTTTCTACTGTTCTGACTCTGGATATCAATTGTCCAAGATCGTGTCCTCTGAGACTCTGTACTATACTTGTCCATTCTGGATAAAGTAGAGTGTAACCCCAATAGATTATAACTTCTTCAAACACCAAGAACTAACATGCAATTAATTAGAAGTAGCATGCAACCATAGATTTCGACATGCAGCTGATTAGAAGCAACATGCAACCACCAAATTCACCAAGAACTGACATGCAAATGATTAGAAGTAGCATGCAACCATATATTTTGACATGAAACTAATTAGAAACAACATGCAACCATAAATTATGACATGCAAGATCTGGGTAGTTGTCAAAATTGACATGCAAGATCTGGGTAGTTGTCAAAACTGACATGCAAGATCTGAGTAGTTGTCAAAACTGACATGCAAACTTCTACAAACCCTCAGGCTGGCAAGATCATGGATCTGATACCACTAAAATTTCACTTTACTAATTTTAAATGATATTTCATGCCTCTAATTATATTTTCAAAATGAAACAACTAATATCACAAAGATCCACCAAATTCCTCAAGAAACCCCAAATCGGGTATGCCAGAAATAGTGCCAAAAGCTTCACAGCTTCACCTATTATTAATAAATCTGAAAGTGGAGACTTTTATAGAAATTTGAGCAGCATAAAAGCTTATAAAATGACATTTCTAGATCTGTATAATATGCACACAATAGCTCCCAAACGGAGGACAAAAACAATGCTCATCGGGCTCCCAAAAATAACACAAATAGCCCGGAATCACCACAAAAAATTAATAATCTATCATAGAAGTATAATCATATCCAAATACATATTTTCAGCTCTATTTTAGCATTTAAAAATCTGATATACAGCAGCAATCCAAACTGATATGAAATACTCAACTGAAAACACCAAACTCTTACAAAAAATACACCCGAAAACTCACAAATCTACACTGTTCAACACAAAGGAAAACTTTGCATGAGCATGCCAATGGAATGGCTTCAAACTTCCATCCTTAGCCTTCCTGGAAACTTAAAAAATCCCATTCTTGGGTCTCCTTGGAAACCTGCAAACTCTCGTTCTTGGGTCTCGTTCTCCACAGATTTGGTAGCCTCTGAAGAATAACAAAGAAAATTACCAAAAATCAAGTTCTGGAATCAGCCCAAAATGCCTCCAACTCCTTATAAGAGGGCATAACCCTAACTCACGTCCAAAAGGGGTTAATAAAACATATTTTAATAATAATTTTCATTTATTAGTCCATTAGCTTCCAAAGATTATCCCCTTTTTTCGAAACTTCACCTTTTTGGGCCTGCCTGCCTTAGAAAAGATTATTATTTTTAATTATTTGAAAAGGGTACATGACAATGATGAGAGGAGCTATGGTACTTGCTAAGGGTTCTAGGAGAGGTACTTTGTTTCACTTGATGCACACATTTCTCAATGTAATAGTTCTTCTATTTCAAAGAAGAGAGTAGCTATCACTTCATCTCCACCATCTGAATGAGCACTAAAGAAGACTGTGGTTAGTGGTTCTGATGGTGGTGCAACAAGTGTACCTAAGAGTGCAAACACTTTGGAAGGAAAGCTTCCTATAGAAAAGACAATGTTGTGGCATTTGAGATTTGGTCACATTGGTGAGAAGGGTCTCAGAACCCTGAAAAATAAAAATCTCGTTGAGGGGTTAAATGATTGCAATCTCGAGTTCAACTTCTATGAACATTGTGTATATGGTAAACAAAATCATGTTCAGTTTTACTCTAGTTCTCACAAATCTTTTAATGTTTTGGATCTTATTCATTCTGATGTATTTGGTCTTGTAAAAGTTCCTTCAATCTCCAAGTCTGTATTTTTTGTATCTTTCATAGATTATTATAGTAGAAGGATATGAATTTATTTGCTTAAAAGTAAGACACAAGTCTTTAGTTGATTCAAGGAATTTAAAGCCCTTGCAGAGAATCAGACTAGTAAAAAGATTAAGTGTGTGAGAACTGACAATGGTGGTGAGTTTTTCTCAGTAGAGTTTGAACAGTTCTGTAAAGAACAAGGTATCGAGAGGCATAAGACAACTCTGTATACCCCATAGAAAAATGGATTTGTAGAGAGAATGAACGGGACACTGATGGATAAGGCTAGGAGTATGCTTAGTGGAGCTGGTTTAGAACAAAGGTTTTGGGCCGAAGCTATGGCCACTACTTGCTATATTGTTAATAGATCTCCTACATCAGTCCTTGTTGGTAAGACACCCATGGAGGTGTGGTCTAGTAAGAAGCCTTCAATTAGACATCTTCCTGTTTTTGGTTGTGAAGCTTATGAACATGTTCCAATGGAAAAAAGATTTTAGTTGGAAAACAAATCTGTTAAATGTATTTTCATCGAGTACAGTGCTGGTGTGAAAGGATACAAGCTTTGGGATCTTGTGACTAGTAAGGTTTTGTATAGTAGAAATGTTATTTTTAGAGAGCTAACATCTTCTCCTATTGTGCTACAACCAGATGAAAAAGAAAAGGAAAAAGATGTTGTTCAATTGCCTCCTACCCCTGAGAAGACTGAACAGAGAGACTATGTTGGGTCTAATGATGAGGAGAGCTCTTGCAGCTTTGATAGTTCAAAAGAAGAGGAAGAACAACCTCAACCTCAGCCCTTGAGGAGATCCACGAGAGAAAGAAAGAAACCAGAAAGGTTTGGTTATTCTATGTTAGATTCCAGTTGTGCTTTTGCTTTGATTACTAACACTGATGAGCCTAGATCTGTGAAAGAGGCTTTGGGCATGGAAGATGCAGGTTCGTGGATTGAGGCTATGGATGATGAGATGGCTTCATTAGAGAAAAACAAAACATGGGACCGTGTACCTTTTCCTAAAGGGAGAAAATATGTTGGTTGTAAATGGGTGTTCAAGAAGAAATTCTATGCCAATGGCAGTGTTGAAAGGTACAAAGCTAGATTGGTTGCAAAGGGGTATTCACAGGTAGAGGGAATAGATTATGGTGAAATATTCTCTCTTGTTGCAAAGTTGACATCCATTAGATTTTTGTTATCTCTTGCTGCATCATATGATTTAGAGATAGAATAGATGGATTTGAAGATAGCTTTCCTTCATGGTGATTTGGAGGAAGAGATTTATATGTCACAGCCTAAGCACTACATTGTTAAAGGTAAAGAATCCTTAGTTTGCAGATTAAAGAAATCTCTATATGGTTTGAAGCAATCTCCTAGGATGTGGTACCTTAAGTTTGATGCCTTTGTGTTGTCAATTGGATTTCTAAGATCAAATCAGATCATGGTGTTTATTTCAAAGTTGAAAATGATCGCCTTCTTATTGTTGTATTATATGTTGATGATATGTTGCTTTTTGGGAAGGGTAAGGGTATGACTTCTAATTTTAAATCTTAGTTGTTAGCACAGTTTGAGATGAAAGATCTTGGGGCAGCTAGGTACATCTTGGGTATGGAAATCAGTAGAGACAGGTCTAACAGAAAACTTTGGTTGAGTCAAAGTAAGTATGTGAAGTCTGTGTTGGACAGGTTCAGCATGGCAGATTGTAGACCACTATGTGTACCTATTTCTGTGGGAACAAAGTTATCTGTAGATGATTGTCCAAAATCTCCTAGTGAGGTGGAGGACATGAGTAGAGTACCTTATGCTAGTGTAGTTGGCAGTCTTATGTATGCTATGGTCTGTACTAGATCAAGCATTGCCCAAGTAGTGGGAGTCCTGAGTCGATTTATGCCTAATCCTGGACGAATACATTGGGATAAAGTTAAGCGATTATTCAGATATTTGAGGGGTATATCAGATTACTCCATATGTTATCATGGTAACTCTTCTGGATCTCCACATTTAGTTTGTATTCATGGGTTTGTGGATTCAGATTGGGCAGGTGATATTGACCGCAAGAGATCCACCAGTGCTTATGTGTTCACTATGTTTGGTGGTGCCATCAGTTGGATGAGCAAGTGACAACCTGTGGTTGCTTTGTCCACTAGAGAAGCTGAGTACATGGCTGCTACTCGTGCTTGTAAGGAACCCATTTGGCTTAAGAGATTGTGTTCTGATGTTGGTGTTGATGCATAACAGATTACTATTTGGTGTGATAGTCAGAGTGCTATTTGTCTTGCGAAGAATCCAACTGTCCATGCCAGAACGAAGCACATTGATGTGCAGTGTCACTTTGTGAGAGATATGGTGGAAGATGGAAAGGTAAATTTGGAAAAGGTAGATACTATGAAGAATGTTGCAGATGCATTAACGAAACTAGTGGGCACCAAGAAGCTCAGATGGTGTTCGGAGTCTATGGGCCTTTCGACCTATAGCGGTTAGTTCTTGTTATGTTCTTGTTGCTCTTACAAGGCATTCGACAACTTGGATTCTGTTAGGAAAAAGGTGTCTCAACCTTGTATAATTCCTATTCTTATTATTTGTTTTGTAAAATGTATTTCTTGCAAATAATGTTGATGTGTCAACATCTTGAATTGTGTGTAAGGAGATCATGACTAAAATGGTTATGACGGATTCCTATGACACGTAAGAGCTATGTTAGGAAGATTCAATGACAGGTGAAGACATGTGGTAACTAAGATATTTGAGTACTATACACTCTACCCCAATAGTGGAAAATTTTTTGGGGTTCCTATTTTCTCAGAGAATGGTAAAACCCTAATATGATTTACCTTTGGGAGTAGCCCTAAAGTGAACCGCATGTTATAAGAATTTTTAGGGTTGCGAAGAGATGTGATGCGAAAAGGGTGTATTGGTGGTACTATGAATAGCTACTAGAGTCTTCGATTGTTGATGTTGAACTTGCATTGCAAGTGTATTGTAACCTTGTATCAAAGATAATACATTGTGCAGGTTTTGAAGGGGTGGGGTTGTTTTATCAAAAGGTTTTTCACCACCGGAAAATCCTTGTGTTATGTGTTCTTTTCTCTGTCTATTTTTTGTATGCATGGTTGGCTGCAATATTGTTATTTACATGATATTGAATCTGTAAGTGTAGAAGATTTTAATAGGATTTACATCATACTTTCCTTATGAGATTAGTGTAGGAAGCTATTTCCGCACCTAAGTTTCCTTACAGATTCAACCCCACCTAAGATTTTCCTTTCCCTATTGTATTTGCAACATTCCCATCATGGATAGGAGTAAGAAAGGGAAACTTATATAAAATAGGTTTTGTCTTATGTTTTTTGATGTGTCACCATTTTTTTGGTAGATGTAGATGACATAAACCTATAATAATGAAACCCAAATGAAGAAGGTGACCAGAAAGGAACCAATGGCAACTGATCCATGTATGAATGTGGATCAAATTCCAAGATAAAGATGTCTCCCTAACAGAAAAAGTGAGAAGAGAAGAAAAGAATCTACCCCTGAATATAGAATCAATGCCCATGATAAGTTCTCTTGGATCAATATAGATGTTGTACCAAGAGAATTGAATTATATTCTAGGTAGAAATGGTACCATTGGTGTATTAAACAATTCTCTTCTTTCACTATGAAGAACCCTCAAAATGTAAGATGTATGTGGAAAATGATTAGAAAAGTCCAACATATGAGTATGATCAATCATGTAATATGGAATTTCAATTGAAGTTTGAGACTCATCAATACAAATCGCTGAAGATTCAATTGTCATCTCTAAGGTGTAAGGGACCTCCAAATGAAATAAGAAGCCAAGAAACCCTAAGGCTTATGGGTATGTGCAGGATCATGGTGTACCAAACTATGGCCTTAAGTGGCAGTGAAAAATCAGAAAATCAGGGTTATGTCAACTTGACACATAATTTTAAAGTGGTTATGGATTTTATATTAAAAAGTTGTAAGAAAATAATCTGTCAAAAATTGAATGAAGTTTCTAAACAACTAGGCCTTATCAGGAGAAAAAAATTATAGATTGGTCAAAAGGTTGAATTTTAATGCAGTACTACAAAAATTTTAGGGCAAAAATAAAAAGTAGGTGTATGTCTGACCACCTTAATCAAAATCAAATGATAAAATTTTTTTAATATAATTATAGATATGAAAAGTAGACTCATGCCCGGATGTGATGCATATTTTTTGGTATTTTTATTCCAAATAAATAATTAAATATGAATTTTTTACCAAAACTTTTTCAGAAAAAAAAAAGTCTCGTGTCTGACCACCTTAATTAATAGAAAATTTTAGCAAATTTAATTTAATTTAATTTTTTCTTATACTAGGCGAAGCATAGAATGTGACGCAACTTTTAGATTTAAAAAATGTTATACCGTTTGAAAATTATAGCTATTTTTCAATCAGTATGTCAATCAACACTTTAGAATAATCTTCATTGATAATTAACTAATAAATAGTTATAGATCTCAGAATTTGACAGAAATTATATTGATGGAATCTTCAGAGCGATATTAAAAAACTCTTTTCATTTAATTCAATTTCAATCCAAATAACATTGTTAGACGACTACCCGAAGTCTGAGTATCACTAAAACCCTCTTCAAACACGTCTTTTGGGTTGACCGGGTAGGCTTGGTAAATACCAAGCCTAATCGGATATCGGATTTCAAATCGGATATCCGATATGACTAAGTGAATTTTGGTGGGAAATTTGAAATTCCAACCCGTTTTGGAGGGAAAACCGGATTTAAGACTTATAGCTTATGATTTATAAATTATTTTTGTTATATTACTATGTAAATATGTATTATAATATATATATATATATATATATATATATATATATATATATATATATATATATAATAACGTAATGTAAAGATATAACATATAATATATTAATATATAATAATATATTATGTTATTCTCATTATAATCTATAAATATAATTTATATTATTATTATTTTTACTAAATATAATAACGTAATATATATATATATATATATATTATATATAAGTATGTTATTAATATATATTATTATATTAATATGTATGTTATTAATATATGTATATTATTAATATATGTATATTATTAATATACATAAGTCAAAGTGGGTCATAGGTTGATCTATGACCCCCTTCGACCCATTACATAACAACATATGTCCTTAGGGGTCCTAGGAACCCTAGTGACATATTAGAATCGTTCTTATGGGTCGAAGGAGGTCATAGGTTGACCTATGCACCCTTTCGATGCATTACATTACGATATATGTCCCTAAGGGTCCTAGGACCCCTAAGGACATATTAGAATCATTCTTATGGGTCAAAGGGGGTCATAGGTTGACCTATGACCTCATTCAACCCATTAAATGATGACATATGTCCCTAGGGGTCTAGGACCCATAGGGACATATTAGAATCATTTTTATGGGTCAAAGGGGGTCATAGGTTGACCTATGACCCCCTTCGACCCATTAAATGATGACATATGTCCCTAAGGGTCCTAAGACCCCTACAGACATATTAGAATCGTCCATATGGGTCAAAGGGCATCATAGGTTGACCTATGACCCCGTTTGACCCATTACATGACGACATATGTCCCTAAGGGTCCTAGCACCCCTAGGGACATATTAGAATCATTCATATGGGTTGAAGGGGCTCATAGGTTGACTTATGATCCCCTTCGACCCATTACATAATGACATATGTCCCTAGAGGTCCTAGGACCCCTAGGGACATATTAGAATCATTCTTATGGGTCGAAGGGGGTCATAGGTTGACCTATGACCCGCTTCGACACATTACATGATGACATATGTCCCTAGGGGTCCTCGAAACCCTAGGGACATATTAGAATTGTTCTTATGGGTCAAAGGGGGTCATAGGTTGACAATTGACCCACTTCGACACATTACATGATGACATATGTCCCTAGGGGTCCTAGGACACCTAAGAACATGTAAGAATGCATCATATGGATCAAAGGGTGTCATAGGTTTACCTATGACGCCCTTCAACCCATTAAATGATGACATATGTACATAGGAGTCCCAGGACACCTAGGCACATATTGCAATCATTCTTATGGGTCAAAGGTGGTCATAGGTTGACCTATGATCCCCTTCGACCCATTAAATGATAACATATGTTCCTAGGGGTCCTAGGACCCCCAAGGACATATTAGAATCGTTCTTATGGGTCAAAAGGGGTCATAGGTTGACCTATGACCCCCTTCGACTAATTACATGACCACATATGTCCCTAGGGGTCCTAGGACCCCTAAGGACATATTAGAATCCTTCTTATGGGTCAAAGGGGCTCATAGGGTGACCTATGACCCCCTTTGACCCATTAGATGATGACATATGTCCTTATCGGTCAAAAGGGGTCATAGGTTGACTTATGACCCTCTTCGACACATTACATGATGACATATGTCCCTAGGGGTCCTAGGACACCTAGGGACATATTAGAATGCTTCATATGGGTCAAAGGGTGTCATAGGTTGACCTATGACCTCCTTCGACCCCTTAAATGATGACATATATAGCAAGGGGTCCTAGGACCCCTAGGGACGTATTAGAATCGTTCATATTGGTCAAAGGGGGTCATAGGGTGACCTATCGCCCCCTTCGACCAATTACATGACGAGATATGTCCCTTGGGTTCCTAGGACCCCTAGGGACATATAAGAATCGTTCTTATGGGTCTAAGGGGGTCATAGGTTGACCTATGACCCCCTTCGATCCATTACATGATGACATATGTCCCTAAGGGGTCCTAGGAACCTTAGGGACATATTAGAATCATTCTTATGGGTCAAAGGGGCACATAGGGGTACCGATGATCCCCTTCGACCTATTAAATGATGACATATGTTCTTAGGGGTCCTAGGACCCCTAGATAGATATTAGAATCATTTTTATAAATCGAAGAGGGTCATAAATCAACCTATGAGCCACTTTGACCCATATGAACGATTCTAATATGTCCTTAGGGATTGTAGGACCCCTAGGGACATATATCATCATGTAATGGGTCGAAGGGGGTCATAGGTAAAACTATGACCCCATTTGACCCATATGAACAATTCTAATATGTCCCTAGGGGTCCTAGGACACTTAGGAACATATGTCATCATGTAATCTGTCGAAGGGGGTCATAGGGGTCATAGTTCAACCTATGACACCCTTCAACCCATAAGAATGATTCTAATATGTCTCTAGGGGTCCTAGGACCGCTAGGGACATATGTCATCATTTAAAGGGTCAAAAGGGGTCATAGGACAACGTATGACCCCCTTTGACCCATAAGAATGATTCTAATATGTCCCTAGAGATCCTAGGACCGCTAGGTACATATGTCATTATTTAATAGGTCAAAGGGGGTCATAGGTCAACCTATGACCCCCTTTGACCCATATGAAGCATTCTAATATGTTCGTATGGGTCCTAGGATCTCTACGGACATATGTCATCATGTAATGGTTCGAAGGAGGTCATAGGTCACCCTATGACCCTCTTTGACCCATAAGAACAATTCTAATGTCCCTAGGACTCCTAGGGACATATCTTGTCATTTAGTGGGTAAAAGGGGGCCATAGGTAATCATATGACCCCGTTTAACCCATATTAAGCATTCTAATATGTCCCTAAGGGTCTTACGAACCCTAGGGACATATGTCATCATGTAATGTGTCGAAGGTGGTCATAGGTCAACCTATGACCCCCTTTGACCCATAAGAATGATTCTAATATGTCCCTAGGGGTCCTAGGACCCCTAGGGATATATGTCATCATTTAATGGGTCGAAGGGGGTCATAAGTCAATCTATGACACCTTTTGACCCATATGAAGCATTTTAATATGTCCCTAGGTGTCCTAGGACCCCTAGGGACATATGTCGTCATGTAATTGGTCGAAGGGGGTCATAGGTCAACCTATCACCCCCTTTGACCCATAAGAATGATTCTAATAAGTCCCTAGAGGTCCTAGGACCCCTAGGGATATATGTCATCATTTAATGGGTCGAAGGGGGTCATAGGTCAATCTATGACACTCTTTGACCCATATGAAGCATTCTAATATGTCCCTAGGTGTCCTAGGACCCCTAGGGACATATGTTGTCATGTAATTGGTCGAAGGGGGTCATAGGTCAATCTATCACCCCCTTTGACCCATAAGAACGATTCTAATATGTCCCTAGGGGTCCTAGGACCCCTAGGGACATATGTCATCATTTAATGGATCAGAGGGGGTCATAGGTCAACCTATGACCCCCTTTGACCCATATGAACCATTCTAATATGTTCGTAGGGGTCCTAAGATCCCTAAGGACATATGTCCTCATGTAATGGTTTGAGGGGGATCATAGGTCATCCTATGACCCCCTTTGACCCATAAGAACAATTCTAATATGTCCCTAGGGGTCCTAGGACCCCTAGGCACATATCTTGTCATTTAACAGGTAAAAGGGGGGCATAGGTCATCATAGGACCCCATTTGACCCATATGAAGCATTCTAATATGTCCCTAAGGGTCTTAGGACCCCTAGGGACATATGTCATCATGTAATGTGTCGAAGGTGGTCATAGGTCAACCTATGACTCTGTTTGACCCATATGAACGATTCTAATATGTCCCTAGGGGTCCTAAGACCCCTAAGAACATATGTCATCATTTAATGGGTCGAAGGGGGCCATAGGTAAACCTATGACCCACTTTGATCCATATGAACGATTCTAATATGTCCCTACGGGTCCTAGGACCCCTAGGGACATATGTCGTCATATAATGGGTCGAAGGGGGTCATAGGTCAACCTATGACCCCCTTAGACCCATATGAAAGATTCTAATATGTCCCTAGGGGTCCTAGGACCCCTAGGGACTATGTCATCATGTAATGGGTCGTGAACAATTCTAAGACGTTCCCTAGAAAAATGTCATCATGTAATTGGTCAAAGGAGGTCATAGGTCAACCTATGACCCCCTTTGACTCATAAGAATGATTCTAATATGTGCCTAGGGCTCCTAGGACTCCTAGGGACATATGTCATCATTTAATGGTTCGAAGGGGGTCATAAGTCAACCTATGACCCCCTTTGACCCATATGAACGAATCTAATATGTTCCTAGGGGTCTTAGGACCCCTAGGGGCATATGTCGTCATGTAATATGTCGAAGGGGGTTAGAGATTAACCTGTGACCTCTTTTTTTGCCATAAAAGTGATTCTAGTATGTCCCTAGGGGTCCTAGGACCCCTAGGGAGATATGTCGTCATTTGATGGGTTGAAGAGGGTGATATGTCAACCTATGACTCGTTTTGACCCATATGAAGTATTCTAATATGTCCCTAGGGGTCCTAGGACCCCTATGGACATATGTTGTTAGGTAATGGGTCGAAGGGGGTCATAGGTCACCCTATGACTCCCTTTGACCGATTAGAAGGATTCTAATATGTCCCCAGGGGTCTTAGGACCCCTAGGGACATATGTAGTCATGTAATGGGTCAAATGGGGTTATAGGTCAACATATGACCCCCTTTGACCCATAAGAATGATTTTAATATGTCCTTAAGGGTCCTAACACCCCTAGGGACAAATGTTATCATTTAATGGGTTGAAGGGGGTCATAGGTCAACCTATGACCCTCGTTGATCCATAAGAACAGTTCTAATATGTCCCTAGGGGTCCTAGGATCGATAGGGACATATGTTGTCATTTAATGGGTCAAAGGGGGTTAGTGGTAAACCTATGACCTCCTTTGACCCATATGAATGATTCTAATATGTAGCGAGGGATCCTAGGACCCCTGGGGACATATATCATCATGTAATGGGTCGAACAGGGTCATAGGTCAATCTATGACCCCCTTTAACCCATATGAATGATTCTAATATGTCCCTAGGGATCCTAGGACCCATGGGGACATATGTTGTCATGTAATGGGTTGAAGATTCTAATATGTCCTTAGGGGTCCTAGGACCCCTAGGGATATATGTTGTCATTTAATGGGTCGAAGGGGGTCATAGGTCAACCTATGACCCCCTTTGACCCATATGAAACATTCTAATATGTCCCTAAGGGTCCTAGGACCCCTAGGGACATATGTCATCATGTAATGGGTCAGAGGGGGTTAGAGGTCAACCTATGACCCCCTATGACCCATAAGAATGATTGTAATATGTCCCTAGGGGTCTTAAGACCCCTAGCTATATATGTCATCATTTAATGGGTCGAAGGGGGTCATAGGTTAACCTATGACACCGTTTGACCCAAATGAAGCATTCTAATATGTCCCTAGGTTTCCTAGGACCCCTAGGGACATATGTCGTCATGTAATGTGTCGAAGAGGGTCATATATCAACGTATGACCCACTTTGACCCATAAGAATGATTCTAATATGTCCTTAGGGGTCTTAGGACCCCTAGGGACATATCTCATCATCTAATCGGTCGAAGGGGGTCATAGGTCACCCTATGAGCCCCTTTGACCCATAAGAATGATTCTAATATATCCCTAGGGGTCCTAGGACCCCTACAGACATATGTCATCATTTAATGGGTCAAAGAGGTTCATAGGTCAACCTATGACCCCCTTTGACCCATATGAAGCATTCTAATATGTCCCTAGGTGTCCTAGGACCCCTAGGGACATATGTCATCATGTAATGTGTCGAAGGGGGTCATAGTTCACCCTATGACCCCCTTCAAACCATATGAAAGATTCTAATATGTCTCTAGGGGTCTTAGGACCCCTAAGGACATATGTCATCGTGGAATGTGTTTAAGGTGGTCATTGGTCACCCTATGACCCCCTTCGACCCATATGAATGATTCTAATATGTCCCTAAGGGTCCTAGAACCCCTAGGGCCTAATGTCGTCTTGTAATATGTCGAAAGGGTTCATAGGTCATCATGTGACCCCCTTCGACCCATATAAACTATTCTAATATGTCCCTAGGGGTCCTAGGATCCCTTAGGGACATATGTCATCATGGAATGTGTCAAAAGGGGTCATAGGTCATCCTGTGAGCCCTTTTGACCCATATAAATGACTCCACTAGAAATAATATAGTAAAAATAATAATACTATAGTATAACAATCATATATATATATATATATAATTTATAGATTATAATAATAATAACATAATATATTATATATTATAATTTACATATGATAATAATAATAATAATATGTATTAATAACATATATATAATATATTACGTTATTATATTTAATAAAAATATAGTAAATATAATAATAATATATTATAATAATATATATTATATTTATAGATAATAATAATAATAACATAATATATTATTATATATTATATCTTTACATTACGTTATATATATATAATATTATATTATATTATTATATAATATATAGATTATATATTATTTTATATATAATAGTTATGTTATTATATTATATATTTATAGATTATATATTATATCTTTACATATTTCATAACTCAAATTAGTTATATCACTTACAAATTTGTTTTTCCCTCCAATTTTTATGCCGCCGATATCGGATATCGGATCTCATATCGGCCGATATCCGATCTCACATCAGATATCCGATAAGGCTTGGGCCTTACTTTCCAGGTTTGGTACCTGGATAGGTGAAAAAAAGTCAAAGCGGATTTTGAAGTGCTTTTAGACGTGTTCAAACTCTATTTTTTTCACATTGCCACTTTTTGGCACACCATGATCCTGCACATACCCTTATAATGTCCAATAAATGTCTTGAATGGTACAATAGATGTCTTAAATGTCTTAGGGTTTATAGAATTTTAGTGTACCATTCCATATAGGAAATATAGAAGAAATAAACCCAATGAAAGTAAATAAGCAATGAAGAAGCCATAAATCCTTAGGCTTCTGCAAGTGTAAAGGAAAAGCTATCAAGAATCCATGATCTAGGAAATGAAAGTCCATCAAGACAAGGACAATGGGATCCTAGAAAATCCTCCAAAAAATAAGCTCTCCAAGGTTCCACGATTTCAATTCTAGAAGTGGCAAGGTTTAGAAGAATGAACTCTAGTCAAGTTTCTATTGATCTCATATTGATTTTAACAATTGAGCATGAACACATTTAATATATTTAATAAGTTAATGCCAAGTTAGTAATGTATGCCGAGTATAATATGTATAGATGTTGAGTTACAATGATTGTCGAGTCACTCATGTGCCTAGTCACTAAAGTGTCGAGCAAATAGACCATGCTAAGTGAATAGTTAATGCTAAGAAAGTTTAAGTGCCAAGTAAAATAGAATTATAGTAAGTGCCAAGTATCAACATTATTAAGTGCTAAGTAACACAGAATGGACATAGATGTTTGTGATGGAACAAACAACTATGTAAACCATTTTTTTGTCACCTAATGGATAGATCTCAAAACTTTGAAGACAAGATTGAATCTATTTTGTTTTCCTATGCAATCAACATGCAACCAATCAAAAAATTGGAATGGTTAAGTAGAAAAAAGGATGAATCTTACCTGTAGATTCATAAATAACCATAAGCCACCAAAGTATTTATAAGGAAGATGAAGCCCCATAATTTATTATTAGATGCAAGTGAAGAGTAGAAGGAATATAAGGGGTGAATTGATTGGAAAATATTCAAGGTGACCTAGAAGAGTAAAAGAATTGCAAATTCAGTTTATAGAATAGAGCATCAGTGATACAACATTTTTATACTAGATCTAGAGGATCAAGATGTATAGAATTGAGATCTAAAATCAGCAATACAAGATTGGTGGCATTCCAAGTGAGTGTTTAGAAAGTCCTTTAACCAAGAACACTTCTAGCAAGGTGTTAAAATCCTTTAGCATGGTAGAATCTAACAATCCTTTATAATCCTTTAATAGCGAAGGCATTTCACAGGCCTAATCATGAAAATAGTCAAAACTTTGTAACTTTAATAGGTGACACTTTATTGCTACATTAGTGAAGAATTGTGGGTATCATCCCCACCCTAGTTTTACCTTCTCATTAAGAGGGTTTCTAGGTAATCATATCAGGTGTCAAGTGTGTATTCTTATATGTGGTTTGATACATTTTCTTTACCTTTCATTCCAGTTTATTACATGCATCTAGTGAATGGTGAAAAAGGTTTTAGAGTTAAAAATTTGAACTTCTGATTCAGCCCCCTCTTAAAAGCATATATATTTCCCATTTGTAATTCCAACAATTGGTATTAGGGATAATTTCTCATCAAGAGAAGCCTTAAAACTTAGAGAAAGATCCAAATATGGAAGTTTTTAAGCGTGGGAAGATCATTGAAAACCAACAGATTGAAATACATCTCATTCTGCATCCACTAGAAGAAGCTAGGGAAGAATTAAGGAAATCTTTAAAGAGAAGAAAAGAGATTGCCATAGCTAAAAATGATACACAATACAAAGAGATTGATACCACCAAAATATTTGCAAATGGAAATTCAAATGAGTTTGATGCAGTAATTGCAGAACTAATGGAGAAGAATAGAGCACAAGAAGAAGAAATAAGAGACCTCAAGATGGAACAAGAATCACAAGCCATGATGTTGTGTGAAGTGATTGAGCGAAAGAAAAGAGCCATAGAGGATAAGGTCATGATTGAAGAAGACAAGAGAAACCTAGCCAATAGATTGGAAGAGAAGTGAACTAAGCTTACAAGAATCTCCAACATGCACTTGGATACCCTAAGTTAGATGATGAATTCTCATCATGAGTTGAATGTCAAGTACATTGAGATCTGGACACTAAAGTTGGAGAATGAAGAACTACAAAATGATCTGAGAAGAGAAAGAGAAATTTTTGAAAGCTTCAACAAGCCTAATGAAGCCATCAAATACTTTGAGAAACTACTAAAATATCCAAGATCCAACCATGACATTATAGGACTAGACTATACCAGCATTGAAGAAGGAGAAACATCCAAGACTGCTAAAGAAAGGAATGACAAAAGATAAGAACTCCAAATCCACTTATCATTTTTGTGGTAAAAAGGGACATATTGTTAATGTGTATAGGAGAAAGAATGCAAATCAGCATGAAAAACCTAAAAACATGAGCCACTATCACAAGTGCAATAAGCAAGGTCCTTAGGCACATGATTGTAGAACTAGAACCATCAGAACACCAAGATTTGAAAGTTACTACTACAACTATCAGAAATATGGACATAAAGCTTTCTAGTGTACATCCAAGCCTATGTGGTCACCAAAAAAATTGACAAAGGAAAAAATTCATGGAAACTTCTATAATTGGGACTACAATACTAGACAAAGCTATCACTACTGTCAAGGGTATGGACACATTCTTGAAAACTTCATTAGAACACATTTCAATGGTAACTACACTAGATGGTTAAGTCAAACCACTTGATTTTGTTTTTTGAAGATAGGTCACATCAGCAAGTATTGCCCAACAAGGTCAAAGCCACCCAATTCTAAGTTTAACAAAGGAAAAGGGAAAGTAGATGTGGAACACACCAGAGGAGAGATAAACAAAACATGGAAGAAAAGAGATGATTGTAGCACATCAAATGGAGGGATCACTTCACCTCATAGGTCAAGTGGTCACACCTCATCTAACTAAGCAAGAAGAGGTATGTGGAACTGATATTTTAAATGCTTTATCATACATTAGTTCCAAAATAAATTGGTATTGGAAAAGGATAGATTAGGATGAATAAATATGCAAGATAATGAGGGAAATTCAAAGTCAAATCTTCAAGTTTTCACATTACTACTGAGTGGGAAAAGTCATCTTCAGAAGCCAAGTAAACTACTTGTTAGTGTTGAGTTGTCAGTCAAAGATTGTTGGAGCTAAGTCAATAGTAACTGCCAAGTAAGAAAAAATGCCACTAGCTGTCAAGTCAGGGAAAACTCTGTGGATGCCGAGTAAAACAAAAATCATATTGATGCTGAGTTAATAGTTGTACAAGCACCAAGCAATAGATGTAATGTTTTGAAAGGTATAAGGCCAATTTTTGTCCATTTTTTATCATAACAAATCTAGAGAAAATGTGAGCATAGCGAAGAAGAAATTCAAAGGTTAGTGCAAAGTGTTTGCAAGGTTCCCAACAAGATCAAGCCCCGATTTATCAATGTTAAAGGTATTCTTGACATGCCAAGTTACACAGTTTCATTTATTTAAAACTCTAGTTCACAAAATGGCCTCTAGTTCAAAGAATGCAAAGGAGAAAGAAACTTTTGAAGTCCAACTAGTTAGTGATGAGGTTAAGTAACCTAATTTTAAGGCTATACCAAAGATTTCTTACAAACAAGACCCGTCAGGCATGCTATCTGTGATTCTGCCTAAGGTTGTAATGGTACAAGATGTGAGCAAGTGCTATAATTGCAAGGTAGGAGGTGTTGGGGACATGGAAATTAGACAAGAAAATGGATAATTGTTTGAAAATAGAATGTTAAAGAAAGAATTCAAAATGATAGAGAGAAAGGGTTTAACATGTGCCCTAGAATTCCCCACTGTATTCAAGATGGAATGGATGAAACTAGTTTTGAGTAGAATTCATGATGGAATCCTATGGTTAAAGGATGGACCCATTAAAATTTAAAAAAATAATTGTACATAGGGTTACTGGTAATCTAACCCTAGATTAGCCTAAAAAATTGAGATGCGACTCAAAAGAGGTGATTGAGAAAAATATAGGAGCAAAGTAGAACAAGCATGGAATGACCATTGATAATAGTATAGATCCTCTTCTTGATTTTGCAATAAGGGTCATTTCACATAAATTATTTTAGTCCAGTAGGTAGAATAGTGTTCCATGCATAGCAGTAGATGTAGGTTACAAGATTGTCAAGAAAGATCATAACTATGATCTTGTTGAACTCCAAATGTAGTGGATAATGGATGATATAGGACTAATAAGAAAGTCAAAAAGTTCTCAATATAAGTTTGTTTCAATATTGGTATGTATATTTTTCTATGTGCAAAATGAGTTCCCATCTTTTGGCAAAATTGGATGGAAGGCAAACAGATCCAAAGCTGTGTAAATCAATGAATACATTGAACAAATGGGAGAGAATTTTGAGTCCATAATGACTAGCTATTTTGAAGACTTTAAGAAGTCTATGAAATAGAGGTTGAAAATTCATGTTTATTTAGTTAAAAAACATTTCAATGACATTTGTTTCCTTGTAGACATTGATTACAGATATATCAAGGTTGTTAAACCTAGAATTAGATGGTTAAGGCCTCTAGGATATGAAATTGATGTTGATGAAGCTTCAACTACTACCACTACTCTCCTTGTAGAAGAAATTGACAAAAATGCCAAGATTTTTGGTAACTATGATGTTGTAAAATAAAAGGTTGAAATAGACCTAAAGACAGCCTCTGTATTGAAGAAGAAAGACAAAATGGTGAGGAAACTTAAAGAAAGATTTGGAGAGGTTGCTGGAGATTATGAAGAAAAAGAAGATGATGAAGAAGATGGAGAAGAAGAGGAGGAAAAAGCACAAGAACCTTTAACTTTAACCCAAGGCATGGGTTAAGATCAAGAAGAAGAAGGTGCAAAGGAAGAACAAGCCAAGGAAGCACTAGAAAAGATAGAGCCTAAGAATAGAAAGGTCAAGGCATAGCCTATGGCACAACCTATGGCAAAGAAGATCATCAAGCCAAGCACAAAAAAGCCCACAGTCCAAATGAAAAGAGCCAACACAAGGGCTACTATTCAAAAAGCCAAGGAGCAAGCAAAGGAGAAAAAGAAGGCTACTGAATAGAAGGGTTAAGTGCACAGGAAACCAAGAAGAAAATACATAGCATAACCAGAGATAGATGATGAGAAGATAGAGTCTGAGGACACAAGTTAGTTTAGAGTGGTAAGTCCTATGCCTAAATCTGATCTTGAAATCATTTAAGATAATATTACGGATGATAAAATTTAACAAGGTTGAAAAACATTGAGTTTGGAAAATTTGGTAGAGAAGAAAAAAATCAAACATAAGAGTGAGTGTATGCCATAATGTCTAAGTTCAAGAACACTCCTCTTGAATTAGACAATACAATGCCAAAGGAATTCTATACAATAGTTGAGAACAAGTGGCATTACTACCTTATTCTAGAGAAACAAATAAGAAAATCAAACTTAGCACAAGTGGTGCCAGAACTATCAAGAGGGAAAATCACCAAGGAAAACAAGAAATATGGTAATTAGTTTGCACCTAAATATATAACTTTTAGTGTTCTGCAAAACAAGATTGATGATATTGTCAAGAAGTCCTCTCAAATGTGGAAGTTAATATATGAATTGACAACAGTTAAAGAAGTAAAAGAAGATCCCTTTGAGGGAAGAAATAATGAAGACGAGGATGAGGGCAAGAAACAAAAAACTAAAAAAGAAATGGAAGATACCACTATGGAGGAGACAACGAGGAAGTGAGAAGAAATGTCAATAACTAACAAGCAACAAGAAAACGAGAATATGCAAGACACACAACAACTAGCCATGAGCCCTCCACATGATACAAGCACAGATAGGCCTATAGAAAGAATAATAGTGAAGGATTTTTTTGATAGCTCAGATCTAAACATCAATCCTCTTATTGCAGAAGACCTAAAAAAGATACTTGACCAATCCACACTACAAGCAAGATTGTGTGAGAACCCTATATTGGTCTGTGTGGATGAGCTTTAGAAATTAGTAGCTGACATAACAAGGGATAAGGTAAACATGCAAGAACAACCTTATGAAATCCCTATAGCTACCAGTGTTCAACCTTTAAAAAAAATAGATGATACATCTACAAAGGTTGACACTACTATGAAATTTGATACAATTGAGCAAACATAGACTGCAAAAGTAAAGGAGCCTACAAATGAACAAGTAGAATAGATAGATTTTGTTGTACCTAATACACAAACACAAGGTGCACCACAATTAATTGTAATTGATCATGGTAGATCTAATGAAGACAAGGACACAACAAAGGAGGATGAGAAAGAAGCCATACAAACTTTGGTAAATATACCAACATTTGTCTCTCCAACAAAAGTCCTTTAGAGGCCAAGTATTGCAATCTCAATAAAAAATTCTACACCAAGCTCAATCTCAACAAAGGTTGCCAGGATATTTCACTATAGAGATGCAATTTTACATGAAGAAATAGTCATACCAAAATAATATTATGCAACCCTAACACTAGAACATATAGGTTTAATGCAAGAAGCCCTTAGAGAAGAAGAAACAACAAGAAGTACTCAGGAAGGAGTACAAATAAAGGAAAGCACTATAGGAAATCAAAGACATCCTTTTACATGCTTTCAGCATGCAAACACCTGATGAATCTAAGCATATAATAGAAAAACTATTAGAAATTGTTGAATAGGTGAATAATGAGGACCAAGAAGCCAATGTTAAACTCATGGAATGGTCTGAAAATAAATTTGAAGGGAAAGTCAATGCAAAAATTTCTAGTGATATAACAGTTGCACAAGTTGAATTGGCCACAACAATTGAGAAAGTGAAGAAGGTATTTGAGAACATATTGTTATTGTACACTAAATTGTGTGATCCTACACTCTTCACTCAGGACACAAGCCAAAGAATTCTGAACCTAGAAAGAAGCATAAGAGTATTAGGTATACAACTACCTAAAAATCTAGTTTAGAGTGAACAACATTTCCATTCTTTGTTGCACTCCCAAAATCAACGAGTTGTATTAACAAAAGAAGAGGCTAACATAAGAACCAAGTTGATTAACATTGAAGCCTCCCTTGCCCCCTCATGGAGATACTCCATAAGGAACTATGATTTGCTAAAATATTGCTGAAGAAAGATCCCAATCTTCCAATATTACATGGACTAGTTCACCTTGCAGCAGAGATAGCCATCCAAATAAAGTCACTGGAAGTAGTATGTGACAACTAGGATGCTTCTCTAAAAATAATAATGGGATTCCACAAGACATTTTTGGACAAATACACAATTAGTGTATAGACCTTTTGACATTAGTGTCAAAAAGGGGGAGATAACATGAAAAGGGAAGATAAAATAATAAAGGGGAGACAGATAAAGAGTAATGGGGAGTTAAATAAAATAGGGGAGATAACCAAAAGGGGAAGCATATAACAAAAACAAAAAAAAAGAGAAGAAACAGAGTATCTATTAGATAAAGAGTATCACCAAGGGGAAAATCTACTCAGAGAAGAGAAGAGATTTTGGATATAGAAAAGACACATTAACCTAGGGGGAGTTACAAAATTTTGAGGTATATAGTCTATTATAGAATTTTGAATTTTTTTGAAAATTTTTATATGCCAAGATGTAAATGTTTTTGAGAAGGTCACATTGTTATGTATAGTTAAGCATTTTTGACACTCATGTTAAAGGGGGAGATTTTTTATCTCAGAATGGTTTTGACAATTGAGTGGAAACACACTTAAGATATTTACTAATTTTATGTCAAACTATTAATGTATGCTGAGTATAATATGTATAGATGTTGTGTTGCAATGAGTGCTAAGTTACTCATGTGCGGAGTCAATCAAGTGCTAAGTAGATAGACAATGCCGAGTGACTCATGTGCCTAGTGAACAGTTGATGCCAAGCAACTTCAAGTGACATAGAATGGACATAGATGTTTGTGATGGCACGAAAAACTATGTAAACCATTTTTATGCTACCTAATGGATAGATCTTGAAGCTTTGAAGATAAGATTGAATCTATTTGATTTTCCTATGCACTCGACATGCAACCAATTAGAAAATTGGAAAGGTTAAGTGACAAAAAGGATGAATCTCGGCCATAGATTCATACCTAACCCTAAGCCACCAAATTCTTTATAAGGAAGACATAGCCCCATAATAGTTTAATAGATCTGAGTGAAGAGTACAAGGAAGAAAAGGGGTAAATTGATCAAAAATAATTCAAGGTGACCTAGAAGAGTGAAAGAATAGTAGAATCAGTTTATAGAATAGAGGGCCGGTGATACAACATTGTTATACTAGATCAAGAGGATCAAGATGGATAGACGAGAGATCTAAAATAAGAAATACAAGATTGGTGGCATTCAGAATGAGTGTTCAGAAAATCCTTTAACCAAGCACACTTCTAGTAGGGTGTTAAAATACTTTAATAGGGTAGGATCTAACAATCCTTTGTAAGCCTTTAACAAGGTAGGCCTTCCACAGGGCAGATCATGAAAATGGCCAAAACTTTGTAACCTTAATAGGTGACCTTTTATTGCTGCAGTAGTGAAGAATTGTGGGTGTCATCCCCACCCAAGTATTACCTTCTCATTCTGAGGATTTCTAGGTAATCATATCAGGTGTCAAGTGTGTATGCTTATATGTGGTTTGATGTATTTTCTTTACCTTTCATTCCAATTTATTACATGCATCTAATGAATGGTGAAAAAAGTTTTAGAGTTAAAAGTTTGAACTTCTAATTCACCCCCTCTCTCAGAAGCATATATATTTCCCATTTGTAATTCCAACAGTTTTCCATCAAAGACAAGAAAACCATCATAGTAAAGAGCTTTACCTAGTGGATATCATTATTAGTCCTAATGAGATAGTGAATATCAAATTACTATAGGAAAAAGATAGGTTAAGAAACATTGCCATTTTCTTTGTTATCGTAGATGCTAATAGTATTCCATCTAGAAATTATCTCAATAAATGGCTTAAAATGGTTTATTAGGGAAAGTTTGGGCTTTATTTTCCTATTTTATAATGATTCATAAAGGGAGTTTTGTTGAATTTTCTAAACATAAGTCACAAAATGTGGTGGTTAGTAAGTAGTTGTGGAAGGTTTCCAACTTAGATTTTAGGGCATTACCATGGTCTTTGGAAGTTTTCAATGAAGAAATCTTGGTGCTTTCCACACCAAAATGGGTTGTAATTAGCAACCTTCCCCCTCTTTTTTGGAATCTTATAATGAAATCCTTGGCACCACTAAGTCAAATCCTCAAGATGGATACGTCTAACTCCCTTGTACTTTTGTCGGTGCAAGAAGCTGAGTTCCACTTTTGGAAAAAATGGAAGTATTTTCCTATTTTTTGAATACCCTATCACTTGATGTTTGAATTTGAGGCACATTAAATTTTAATCTTAGAATACATCACTAATAAAAACTATAGTTCTTGGCATGTCAAAAACCCACATTTTCAAAAGCCCTATTATAAGATTATACCACACACATATAGGACAACCCTTTTCTTGACAAAAATAAAATATAATTTGTGATTCCTTTTGGGGATAGGTACCTAACATACAAAATATTGATGATAATTTTAAATTATTTTCTCTGCTAAACCCAAATTGCAAGAAACAATAGTCAACAACCGAATTTTGAAGGTTGGAAACTCAAATTTTATAGCGTTATTGTGGTCTTTGGAAGTTTCTAATGAAGAAATCTTAGTGCTTTCCACCCTTACATGGGTTGTAATTAATAACCTTCCCCCTCTTCTGTGAATGTTATCCTATAATCCTTGGAACCACTCAGTGATGTCCTCAACGGTGATAGGTCTAACTCCCTTGTACCTGGATGGGTCCAAGAAGTTGAGCCCCACTTTTGGGCCAAAAGTGGAAGTACTTTTCCTACTTTCAATAAAACATTGCCAATTGATGTCCAAATTTGAGGCATGTCGAGATTGAATCTTGGAAAACTTCACCAATAGAATTTATGTAGTACTCAAAGTCTAGTTTTCAAATGTGTGATTTGTTGGAATACCCACATAGAATAAATAATAGTTTAGTATGCATGTTTAAAAACCAAGTTTTCAAAATTCAAGTTTTCGGATCATACCACACACATGTACACCATTTTTTTGAGAGAACAATGAAATCTTGTGATTCCTTTCAAGTAAAGGCATCTAACACACCGAAGATATTTGATAACATATTCCCTTTTTTTTTATTGAACATTATTTTTATAATAAT